>JAJHUQ010000044.1:1172500-1177500 GCA_035773235.1 Eospalax fontanierii | reverse complement strand
TAGTGTTAGAGTTAGGTTTAGGGTTTGGGTTAGGGTTTGGGTTTGGGTTAGGTTTAGGTTTAGGGTTAGGGTTAGGGTTAGGGTTAGGGTTAAGGTTAAGGCTATGTTTTGGGTGAGGGTTAGGTTTAGGTTTTGGGTTAGGGTTAGGGTTATTTTTTGGTTAGGGTTATTTTTAGGTTTAGGTTTAGGGTTAGGGTTTGGGTTAGGGTTTGGGTTTGCGTTAGGGTTAGGGTTAGGGTTAGGGTTTGGGTTTGGGTTAGGGTTAGGTTTAGGGTTAGGGTTAGGGTTTGGGTTAGGGTTAGTTTTTGGTTAGGGTTAGGTTTAGGGTTAGGGTTAGGTTTAAGTTTTGGTTTAGGGTTAGGGTTAGGGATTGGGTTTGGGTTAGGGTTACGGTTAGTGTTAGGGTTTGGATGTGAGTTAGGGTAAGGGTTAGTTTTAGGCTTAGGGTTAGGGATAGAGTTTGAATTAGGGTTACGATTAGTGTTAGGGTTAGTTTTAGGGTTAGGGTTTGAGTTAGGATTAGGGTTAGGGTTTGGTATAGGTTTTGGGTTAGGGTTAAGGATAGGGTTTTGGTTTGGGTTAGCTTTAGGTTTAGGGTTTGGGTTTGCGTTAGGGTTAAGGTTAGGTTTAGGTTTAGGCTTTGGTTTGGGTTATGGTTAGGGTTAGGGTTAGGGTTTGGGTTAGGGTTAGGAATAGGGTTTGGGTTAGGGTTAGGTTTAGTGTTAGATTTCAGTTTAGGATTAGGGTTTGGGTTTGCGTTAGGGTTAAGGGTAGGGTTAGTGTTAGTTTAGTTTTAGGTTTAGGGTTAGGATTAGGGTTAGGGTTAAGTTTATGGTTTGGGTTAGGGTTAGGTTTAAGGGTAGGGTTAGGGTTAGGTTTAGTTTTAGGTTTAGGGTTAGGATTAGGGTTAGGGTTAAGTTTATGGTTAAGGTTAGGTTTTGGGTTAGAATTTGGTTTTGGGTTAGGGTTAGGGTTAGGGTTAGGATTTGGGTTTGGGTTAGGGTTAGGGTTAGGTTTAGGGTTTGGGTTTGGGTTAGGGTTAGGGTTAGACTTTCGTTTTGGGTTTCGGTTATGGTTACAGTTAAGGTTAGTGTTAGGTATATGGTTTGGTTTGGGTTAGGGTGAGGGTTAGGGTTGGGTTAGGGTTAGGATTAGGGATAGGGTTAGGCTTAGGCTTAGGGTTAGGATTAGGGTTAGGGTTAGGATTAGGGTTCGGGTTATGATTACGGTTAGGGTTAGGTTTAGGGTTTGTGTTAGTATTAGATTTAGAGTTAGGTTTAGGGATTGGGTTAGGGTTAGGGTTATGGTTAGAGTTAAGTTTAGGTTTTGGATTAGGGTTTGGTTTTGCGTTAGGGTTAGTGTTCGGTTTTGGGTTAAGGTTAGGGTTAGAATTAGGGTTAGTGTTAGGGTTTGGGTTTATGTTAGGGTTAGGGTGAGGGTTAGGGTTAGGTTTAGGGTTAGGATTAGGGTTAGGTTTAGGGTTTGGGTGAGGTTTAGGTTTAGGGTTAGGATTAGGTTTAGGGTTAGGTTTAGGGATAGGGTTTGGGTTAGTGTTAGGGTTATGGTTACGGTTCCAGTTAGGGTTAGGTTTTGTGTTAGAATTAGGGTTAGGGTTTGGTTTAGGGTTTGGGTTAGGGTTCGGGTTAGGGTTAGGGTTTGAGTTTGGGTTAGGGTTAGGGTTAGGTTTAGGGTTTGGATTAGGGTTAGGGTTAGGTTTAGGTTTAGGGTTAGTATTAGGGTTATGGATAGGGTTAGGGTTAGGTTTTGGGTAAGGTTTAGAGTTAGGGTTAGGTTTAGGGTTAGGGTTTGGTTTTGTGTTAGGGTTAGAGTTCGGTTTTGGGTACCAATTAATGTTAGGTTTAGGGTTAGGGTTAGGGTTTGGGTTTGGGTTAGGATTAGTGTTAGGGTTAGGTTTAGGGTTTGGGTTAGATTTACGGTTAGGATTTGGATTTGTTTTAGGGTTAGGGTTAGGGTTAGTGTTAGGGTTTGGATTTGGGTTAGGGTTAGGGTTAGGGTTTGGTTTTGTGCTTGGGTTAGGGTGTGGATTAGGGTTAGGGTTGGGGTTAGTGTTAGTGTTAGGGTTAGGGTTTGGATTAAGCTTAAGGTGAGTGTTAGGTTTAGGATTAGGGTTAGGATTAGGGATAGGTTTAGAGTTAGGTTTACGGTTAGGATTAGTGTTAGGTTTTGGGTTTGGGTTAGAGTTAGGGTTTGGTTTTGCGTCAGGGTTAGTTTTTGTTTTTGGGTTTCGATTAAGGTTAGGTTTACGGTTAGGGTTAGGGTTTGGGTTTGGTTTAGGGTTAGGGTTCGGTTTAGGGTTAGGTTTAGGGTTAGGTTTTGAGTTTGGGTTAGGGTTAGTGTTAGGGTTTTGGTTTGGATTAGGCTTAGGGTGAGGGTTATGGTTAGGATTTGGGTAACGGTTAGGGTCAGGGTTAGGGTTTGGGTTAGGTTTAAGGTTAGGGTTAGGGTTAGGGTTAGCGTTTGGGTTTGGGTTAGGGTAAGGGTTAGGTTTTATGTTAGTGTTAGGGTTACGATTAGGGTAAGGGTTAAGGTTAGGGTTTCGGTAAGCGTTAAGCTTATGGTTTGGGTTTGTGTTTGGTTTATGGTTAAGGTTAGGATTATGGTTAGGGTTAGTGTGATGGTTAGGGTTTGTGTTAGGGTTAGGGTTAAGGTTAGTGTTTGAGTTAGGCTTAGGGTTAGAGTTTGGATTTGGGTTAGGGTTAGGGTTAGGGTTAGGGTTAGGGTTAGGATTAGGGTTAGGGTCAGGGTTAGGGTTAAGGCTAGATTTTGGGTGTGAGTTAGCTTAAGGGTTTACGTTTTGGTTAGGGTTAGGTTTAGGGTTTGGGTTAGGGTTAGGGTTAGGGTTAGGGTTAGGGTTTGGTTTTGCGTTAGGGTTAGGATTCGGGTTTGGGTTTCGGTTAGGGTTAGGGTTAGTGTTAGGGTTTGGGCTTGGGTTAGGATTAGGGTTAGGGTTAGTGTTAGGGTTAGGGTTAAGGCTAGGTTTTTGGTTAGGGCAGGGTTAGGGTTAGGTTTAGGGTTACGGTTTGGGTTTGGGTTAGGGTAAGGGTTAGGGTTAGGGTTTGGTTAGGGTTTGGGTTAGGGTTAGGGTTAGGGTTTGGGTTTGGGTTTGCGTTAGGGTTAGGGTTAGGGTTAGGGTTTGGGTTTGGGTTAGGGTTAGGTTTAGGGTTAGGGTTAGGGTTTGGGTTAGGGTTAGTTTTTGGTTAGGGTTAAGTTTAGGGTTAGGGTTAGGTTTAGGTTTTGGTTTAGGGTTAGGGTTCGGGATTGGGTTTGGGTTAGTGTTACGGTTAGTGTTAGGGTTTGGATGTGAGTTAGGGTAAGGGTTAGTTTTAGGCTTAGGGTTAGGGATAGAGCTTGAATTAGGGTTACGGTTAGTGCTAGGGTTAGGTTTGGGTTAGGGTTTGAGTTAGGATTAGGGTTAGGGTTTGGAATAGGGTTTGGGTTAGGGTTAAGGATAGGGTTTTGGTTTGGGTTAGCTTTAGGTTTAGGGTTTGGGTTTGCGTTAGGGTTAAGGTTAGGTTTAGATTTAGGCTTTGGTTTGGGTTATGGTTAGGGTTAGGGTTAGGGTTTGGGTTAGGGTTAGGAATAGGGTTTGGGTTAGGGTTAGGTTTAGTGTTAGATTTCGGTTTAGAATTAGGGTTTGGGTTTGCGTTAGGGTTAAGGGTAGGGTTAGTGTTAGTTTAGTTTTAGGTTTCGGGTTAGGATTAGGGTTAGGGTTAAGTTTATGGTTTGGGTTAGGGTTAGGGTTAAGGGTAGCGTTAGGGTTAGGTTTAGTTTTAGGTTTAGGGTTAGGATTAGGGTTAGGGTTAAGTTTATGGTTAAGGTTAGGTTTTGGGTTAGAATTTGGTTTTGGGTTAGGGTTAGGGTTAGGGTTAGGATTTGGGTTTGGGTTAGGGTTAGGGTTAGGGTTAGGATTTGGGTTTGGTTTAGGGTTAGGGTTAGGTTTAGGGTTTGGGTTTGGGTTAGGGTTAGGGTTAGACTTTCGTTTTGGGTTTCGGTTATGGTTAGAGTTAGGGTTAGTGTTAGGTATATGGTTTGGTTTAGGGTTAGGGTGAGGGTTAGGGTTGGGTTAGGGTTAGGATTAGGGATAGGGTTAGGCTTAGGCTTAGGGTTAGGATTAGGGTTAGGGTTAGGATTAGGGTTCGGGTTATGATTACGGTTAGGGTTAGGTTTAGGGTTTGTGTTAGTATTAGATTTAGAGTTAGGTTTAGGGTTTGGGTTAGGGTTAGGGTTATGGTTAGAGTTAAGTTTAGGTTTTGGATTAGGGTTTGGTTTTCGTTAGGGTTAGTGTTCGGTTTTGGGTTAAGGTTAGGGTTAGAATTAGGGTTAGTGTTAGGGTTAGGGTTTATGTTAGGGTTAGGGTGAGGGTTAGGGTTAGGTTTAGGGTTAGGATTAGGGTTAGGTTTAGGGTTTGGGTGAGGTTTAGGTTTAGGGTTAGGATTAGGTTTAGGGTTAGGTTTAGGGATAGGGTTTGGGTTAGTGTTAGGGTTATGGTTACGGTTCCAGTTAGGGTTAGGTTTTGTGTTAGAATTAGGGTTAGGGTTTGGTTTAGGGTTTGGGTTAGGGTTCGGGTTAGGGTTAGGGTTTGAGTTTGGGTTAGGGTTAGGGTTAGGTTTAGGGTTTGGATTAGGGTTAGGGTTAGGTTTAGGTTTAGGGTTAGTATTAGGGTTATGGATAGGGTTAGGGTTAGGTTTTGGGTAAGGTTTAGAGTTAGGGTTAGGTTTAGGGTTAGGGTTTGGTTTTGTGTTAGGGTTAGAGTTCGGTTTTGGGTACCAATTAATGTTAGGTTTAGGGTTAGGGTTAGGGTTTGGGTTTGGGTTAGGATTAGTGTTAGGGTTAGGTTTAGGGTTTGGGTTAGATTTACGGTTAGGATTTGGATTTGTTTTAGGGTTAGGGTTAGGGTTAGTGTTAGGGTTTGGATTTGGGTTAGGGTTAGGGTTAGCGTTTGGTTTTGTGTTTAGGTTAGGGTATGGATTAGGGTTAGG
>JAJHUQ010000044.1:1165000-1167500 GCA_035773235.1 Eospalax fontanierii | reverse complement strand
AGGGTTTGAGTTAGGATTAGGGTTAGGGTTTGGTATAGGGTTTGGGTTAGGGTTAAGGTTAGGGTTTTGGTTTGGGTTAGCGTTAGGTTTAGGGTTTGGGTTTGCGTTAGGGTTAGGGTTAGGTTTAGGTTTAGGCTTTGGTTTGGGTTAGGGTTAGGGTTAGATTTAGGATTATGGTTAGTGTGAGGGTTAGGGTTTGGGTTAGGGTTAGGGTTAGGGATAGGGTTTGGGTTAGGGTTAGGTTTAGTGTTAGATTTCGGTTTAGGATTAAGGTTTGGGTTTGCGTTAGGGTTAAGGGTACGGTTAGTGTTAGTTTAGTTTTAGGTTTAGGGTTAGGATTAGGGTTAGGGTTAAGTTTATGGTTTGGGTTAGGGTTGGGGTTAAGGGTAGGTTTAGGGTTAGGTTTAGTTTTAGGTTTAGGGTTAGGATTAGAGTTAGGGTTAAGTTTATGGTTAGGGTTAGGTTTTGGGTTAGAATTTGGTTTTGGGTTAGGGTTAGGGTTAGGGTTAGGATTTGGGTTTGGGTTAGGGTTAGGGTTAGGGTGAGGGTTAGGGTTGGGTTAGGGTTAGGATTAGGGATAGGGTTAGGCTTTGAGTCAAGGCAAGGCTTAGGGTTAGACTTAGGTTTAGGGTTAGGTTTAGGGTTAGGGTTATGATTACGGTTAGGGTTAGGTTTAGGGTTTGTGTTAGGATTAGATTTAGAGTTAGGTTTAGGGTTTGGGTTAGGGTTAGGGTTATGGTTAGAGTTAAGTTTAGGTTTTGGATTAGGGTTTGGTTTTGCGTTAGGGTTAGTGTTCGGTTTTGGGTTAAGGTTAGGGTTAGGGTTAGGGTTAGTGTTAGGGTTAGGGTTTGGTTTAGGGGTTGGGTTAGGGTTCTTGTTAGGGTTAGGGTTTGAGTTTGGGTTAGGGTTAGGGTTAGGTTTAGGGTTTGGATCAGGGTTAGGGATAGGTTTAGGTTTAGGATTAGTATTAGGGTTAGGGTTAGAGTTAGGTTTAGGTTTTGGGTAAGGTTTAGAGTTAGGGTTAGGTTTAGGCTTAGGGTTTGGTTTTGCGTTAGGGTTAGAGTTCGGTTTTGGGTTCCAATTAATGTTAGGTTTAGGGTTAGGGTTAGGGTTTGGGTTTGGGTTAGGATTAGGGTTAGGTTTAGGTTTAGGGTTTGGGTTAGGGTTACGGTTAGGATTTGGATTTGTTTTAGAGTTAGGGTTAGGGTTAGTGTTAGGGTTTGGGTTTGGGTTAGGGTTAGGGTTAGGGTTTGGTTTTGTGTTTAGGTTAGGTTTAGGGTTAGGGTTAGGTTTAGCGTTAGTGTTAGTGTTAGGGTTAGGGTTTGGATTAGGGATAGGTTTAGAGTTAGGTTTACGGTTAGGATTAGTGTTAGGTTTTGGGTTTGGGTTAGAGTTAGGGTTAGGTTTAGAGTTAGGGTTTGGTTTTGCGTCAGGGTTAGTTTTCGGTTTTGGGTTTCGATTAGGGTTGGGTTTACGGGTAGGGTTAGGGTTTGGGTTTGGTTTAGGGTTAGGGTTAGGGTTAGGGTTAGGTTTAGGTTTAGGTTTTGAGTTTGGGTTAGGCTTAGTGTTAGGGTTTTGGTTTGGATTAGGCTTAGGGTGAGGGTTATGGTTAGGGTTTGGGTAAAGGTTAGGGTCAGGGTTAGGGTTTGGGTTAGGTTTAAGGTTAGGGATAGGATTATGTTTAGTGTTAGTGTGATGGTTAGGGTTTGTGTTAGGGTTAGGGTTATGGTTAGTGTTTGGGTTAGGCTTAGGGTTAGGGTTTGGGTTAGCATTAGGTATAGGTTTAGGGTTAGAGTTAGGGTTATGGTTAGGGTGGTGGAGAGGTTTTGGGTTAGGGTTAGGGTTAGGGTTAGGGTTAGGATTAGGGTTATGGTTAGGGTTTTGGTTTGGGATAGGTTTATGGTTAGGGTTTTGGTTAGGTTTAGGATTAGGTTTATGATTAGAGTTAAGTTAGGGTTAGGGTTAAGTTTAAGGTTAGGGTTAGGTTATGGGTTTGGGTTAGGGTTAGGTTTAGGGTTAGGGTTAGGTTTTGGGTTTGGGTTAGGGTTAGGTTTAGGGTTAGGTTTAGGGTTAGGTTTTGAGTTTGGGTTAGGGTTAGTGTTAGGGTTTTGGTTTGGATTAGGCTTAGGGTGAGGGTTATGGTTAGGATTTGGGTAACGGTTAGGGTCAGGGTTATTGTTTGGGTTAGGTTTAAGGTTAGGGTTAGGGTTAGGGTTAGCGTTTGGGTTTGGGTTAGGGTTAGGGTTAGGTTTTATGTTAGTGTTAGGGTTACGATTAGGGTAAGGGTTAAGGTTAGGGTTTCGGTAAGCGTTTAGCTTATGGTTTGGGTTTGTGTTTGGTTTATGGTTAAGGTTAAGATTATGGTTAGGGTTAGTGTAATGGTTAGGGTTTGTGTTAGGGTTAGGGTTATGCTTAGTGTTTGAGTTAGGCTTAGGGTTAGAGTTTGGATGTGGGTTAGGGTTAGGGTTAGGATTAGGGTTAGGGTCAGGGTTAGGGTTAA
>JAJHUQ010000044.1:1150000-1152500 GCA_035773235.1 Eospalax fontanierii | reverse complement strand
AGTTAAGTTTAGGTTTTGGATTAGGGTTTGGTTTTGCGTTAGGGTTAGTGTTCGGTTTTGGGTTAAGGTTAGGGTTAGGGTTAGGGTTAGTGTTAGGGTTAGGGTTTGGTTTAGGGGTTGGGTTAGGGTTCTTGTTAGGGTTAGGGTTTGAGTTTGGGTTAGGGTTAGGGTTAGGTTTAGGGTTTGGATCAGGGTTAGGGATAGGTTTAGGTTTAGGATTAGTATTAGGGTTAGGGTTAGAGTTAGGTTTAGGTTTTGGGTAAGGTTTAGAGTTAGGGTTAGGTTTAGCCTTAGGGTTTGGTTTTACGTTAGGGTTAGAGTTCGGTTTTGGGTTCCAATTAATGTTAGGTTTAGGGTTAGGGTTAGGGTTTGGGTTTGGGTTAGGATTAGGGTTAGGTTTAGGTTTAGGGTTTGGGTTAGGGTTACGGTTAGGATTTGGATTTGTTTTAGAGTTAGGGTTAGGGTTAGTGTTAGGGTTTGGGTTTGGGTTAGGGTTAGGGTTAGGGTTTGGTTTTGTGTTTAGGTTAGGTTTAGGGTTAGGGTTAGGTTTAGCGTTAGTGTTAGTGTTAGGGTTAGGGTTTGCATTAGCGATAGGTTTAGAGTTAGGTTTACGCTTAGGATTAGTGTTAGGTTTTGGGTTTGGGTTAGAGTTAGGGTTAGGTTTAGAGTTAGGGTTTGGTTTTGCGTCAGGGTTAGTTTTCGGTTTTGGGTTTCGATTAGGGTTGGGTTTACGGGTAGGGTTAGGGTTTGGGTTTGGTGTAGGGTTAGGGTTAGGGTTAGGGTTAGGTTTAGGTTTAGGTTTTGAGTTTGGGTTAGGCTTAGTGTTGGGGTTTTGGTTTGGATTAGGCTTAGGGTGAGGGTTATGGTTAGGGTTTGGGTAAAGGTTAGGGTCAGGGTTAGGGTTTGGGTTAGGTTTAAGGTTAGGGATAGGATTATGTTTAGTGTTTGTGTGATGGTTTGGGTTTGTGTTTGGGTTTGGGTTATGGTTAGTGTTTGGGTTTGGCTTAGGGTTAGGGTTTGGGTTAGCATTAGGTATAGGTTTAGGGTTAGAGTTAGGGTTATGGTTAGGGTGGTGGAGAGGTTTTGGGTTAGGGTTAGGGTTAGGGTTAGGGTTAGGATTAGGGTTATGGTTAGGGTTTTGGTTTGGGATAGGTTTATGGTTAGGGTTTTGGTTAGGTTTAGGATTAGGTTTATGATTAGAGTTAAGTTAGGGTTAGGGTTAAGTTTAAGGTTAGGGTTAGGTTATGGGTTTGGGTTAGGGTTAGGTTTAGGGTTAGGGTTAGGTTTTGGGTTTGGGTTAGGGTTAGGTTTAGGGTTAGGTTTAGGGTTAGGTTTTGAGTTTGGGTTAGGGTTAGTGTTAGGGTTTTGGTTTGGATTAGGCTTAGGGTGAGGGTTATGGTTAGGATTTGGGTAACGGTTAGGGTCAGGGTTATTGTTTGGGTTAGGTTTAAGGTTAGGGTTAGGGTTAGGGTTAGCGTTTGGGTTTGGGTTAGGGTTAGGGTTAGGTTTTATGTTAGTGTTAGGGTTACGATTAGGGTAAGGGTTAAGGTTAGGGTTTCGGTAAGCGTTTAGCTTATGGTTTGGGTTTGTGTTTGGTTTATGGTTAAGGTTAAGATTATGGTTAGGGTTAGTGTAATGGTTAGGGTTTGTGTTAGGGTTAGGGTTATGCTTAGTGTTTGAGTTAGGCTTAGGGTTAGAGTTTGGATGTGGGTTAGGGTTAGGGTTAGGATTAGGGTTAGGGTCAGGGTTAGGGTTAAGGCTAGATTTTGGGTGTGAGTTAGCGTAAGGGTTTACGTTTTGGTTAGGGTTAGGTTTAGGGTTTGGGTTAGGGTTAGGGTTAGGGTTAGGGTTAGGATTAGGGTTATGGTTAGGGTTAGGGTTCGGGTTTGGGTTTCGGTTAGGGTTTTGGTTAGGTTTAGGATTAGGTTTATGATTAGAGTTAAGTTAGGGTTAGGGTTAAGTTTAAGGTTAGGGTTAGGTTATGGGTTTGGGTTAGGGTTAGGTTTAGGGTTAGGGTTAGGTTTTGGGTTTGGGTTAGGGTTAGGTTTAGGGTTAGGTTTAGGGTTAGGTTTTGAGTTTGGGTTAGGGTTAGTGTTAGGGTTTTGGTTTGGATTAGGCTTAGGGTGAGGGTTATGGTTAGGATTTGGGTAACGGTTAGGGTCAGGGTTATTGTTTGGGTTAGGTTTAAGGTTAGGGTTAGGGTTAGGGTTAGCGTTTGGGTTTGGGTTAGGGTTAGGGTTAGGTTTTATGTTAGTGTTAGGGTTACGATTAGGGTAAGGGTTAAGGTTAGGGTTTCGGTAAGCGTTTAGCTTATGGTTTGGGTTTGTGTTTGGTTTATGGTTAAGGTTAGGATTATGGTTAGGGTTAGTGTAATGGTTAGGGTTTGTGTTAGGGTTAGGGTTATGCTTAGTGTTTGAGTTAGGCTTAGGGTTAGAGTTTGGATGTGGGTTAGGGATAGGGTTAGGATTAGGGTTAGGGACAGGGTTAGGGTTAAGGCTAG
>JAJHUQ010000044.1:1137500-1147500 GCA_035773235.1 Eospalax fontanierii | reverse complement strand
AGTGTTAGGTTTTGGGTTTGGGTTAGAGTTAGGTTTAGGTTTAGAGTTAGGGTTATTTTTAGGTTTAGGTTTAGGGTTAGGGTTTGGGATAGGGTTTGGGATTGCGTTAGGGTTAGGGTTAGAGTTAGGGTTTGGGTTTGGGTTAGGGTTAGTTTTTGGTTAGGGTTAGGTTTAGTGTTAGGGTTAGGTTTAGGTTTTGGTTTAGGGTTAGGCTTAGGGATTGGGTTTGGGTTAGGGTTACGGTTAGTGTTAGGGTTTGGATGTGAGTTAGGGTAAGGGTTAGTTTAGGCTTAGGGTTAGGGATAGAGCTTGAATTAGGGTTACGGTTAGTGTTAGGGTTAGGTTTAGGGTTAGGGTTTGAGTTAGGATTAGGGTTAGGGTTTGGTATAGGGTTTGGGTTAGGGTTAAGGATAGGGTTTTGGTTTGGGTTAGCGTTAGGTTTAGGGTTTGGGTTTGCGTTAGGGTTAAGGTTAGGTTTAGGTTTAGGCTTTGGTTTGGGTTAGGGTTAGGGTTAGATTTAGGATTATGGTTAGTGTGAAGGTTAGGGTTTATGTTAGGGTTAGGGTTAGGGTTAGGGTTTGGGTTAGGGTTAGGAATAGGGTTTGGGTTAGGGTTAGGTTTAGTGTTAGATTTCGGTTTAGGATTAGGGTTTGGGTTTGCGTTAGGGTTAAGGGTAGGGTTAGTGTTAGTTTAGTTTTAGGTTTTGGGTTAGGGTTAGGGTTAGGGTTAAGTTTATGGTTTGGGTTAGGCTTAGGGTTAAGAGTAGGGTTAGGGTTAGGTTTAGTTTTAGGTTTAGGGTTAGGATTAGGGTTAGGGTTAAGTTTATGGTTAGGGTTAGGTTTTGGGTTAGAGTTTGGTTTTGGGTTAGGGTTAGGGTTAGGGTTAGGATTTGGGTTTGGGTTAGGGTTAGGTTTAGGGTTAGGATTTGGGTTTGGTTTAGGGTTAGGGTTAGGTTTAGGGTTTGGGTTTGGGTTAGGGTTAGGGTTAGACTTTCGTTTTGGGTTTCGGTTATGGTTAGAGTTAGGGTTAGTGTTAGGTATATGGTTTGGTTTAGGGTTAGGGTGAGGGTTAGGGTTGGGTTAGGGTTAGGATTAGGGATAGGGTTAGGCTTAGGCTTAGGGTTAGGTTTAGGGTTAGGGTTAGGATTAGGGTTCGGGTTATGATTACGGTTAGGGTTAGGTTTAGGGTTTGTGTTAGGATTAGATTTAGAGTTAGGTTTAGGGTTTGGGTTAGGGTTAGGGTTATGGTTAGAGTTAAGTTTAGGTTTTGGATTAGGGTTTGGTTTTGCGTTAGGGTTAGTGTTCGGTTTTGGGTTAAGGTTAGGGTTAGGGTTAGGGTTAGTGTTAGGGTTAGGGTTAGGGTTTTGGTTTGGGATAGGTTTATGGTTAGGGTTTTGGTTAGGTTTAGGATTAGGTTTACGATTAGAGTTAAGTTAGGGTTAGGGTTAAGTTTAAGGTTAGTGTTAGGTTTTGGGTTGGGGTTAGGGTTAGGTTTAGGGTTAGGGTTAGGTTTTGGGTTTGGGTTAGGTTTAGGTTTAGGGTTAGGTTTAGGGTTAGGTTTTGAGTTTGGGTTAGGGTTAGTGTTAGGGTTTTGGTTTGGATTAGGCTTAGGGTGAGGTTTATGGTTAGGATTTGGGTAACGGTTAGGGTCAGGATTAGGGTTTGGATTAGGTTTAAGGTTAGGGTTAGGGTTAGGGTTAGCGTTTGGGTTTGGGTTAGGGTTAGGGTTAGATTTTATGTTAGTGTTAGGCTTTCGATTAGGGTAAGGGTTAAGGTTAGGGTTTCGGTAAGCGTTAAGCTTATGGTTTGGGTTTGTGTTTGGTTTATGGTTAAGGTTAGGATTATGTTTAGGGTTAGTGTGATGGTTAGGGTTTGTGTTAGTGTTAGGGTTATGGTTAGTGTTTGAGTTAGGCTTAGGGTTAGAGTTTGGATTTGGGTTAGGTTTAGGGTTAGGGTTCGGGTTAGGATTAGGGTTAGGGTCAGGGTTAGGGTTAAGGCTAGATTTTGGGTGTGAGTTAGCGTAAGGGTTTACGTTTTGGTTAGGGTTAGGTTTAGGGTTTGGGTTAGGGTTAGGGTTAGGGTTTGGTTTTGCGTTAGTGTTAGGGATCGGGTTTGGGTTTTGGTTAGGGTTAGGGTTAGTGTTAGGGTTTGGGTTAGGGTTAGGGTTAGGGTTAGGGTTAGGGTTAGGGTTAGGGTTAAGGCTAGGTTTTGGGTTAGGGATGGGTTAGGGTTAGGTTTAGGGTTACGGTTTGGGTTTGGGTTAGGGTAAGGGTTAGGGTTAGGGTTTGGTTAGGGTTTGGGTTATGGTTAGGGTTAGGGTTTGGGTTTGGGTTAGGGTTAGGTTTAGGGTTAGGGTTAAGGCTAGGTTTTGGGTTAGGGCTGGGTTAGGGTTAGGTTTAGGGTTACGGTTTGGGTTTGGGTTAGGGTAAGGGTTAGGGTTAGGTTTAGGGTTAGGGTTTGGGTTAGGTTTAGGGTTTGGTTTGGGTTAGGGTTACGGTTAGGGTTAGGGTTGGATTTGAGTTAGGGTTAGGGTTAGTTTTAGGCTTAGGGTTAGAGATAGGGTTTGAGTTAGGGTTAGTGTTAGGGTTAGGGTTAGGGTTAGGGTTTGAGTTAGGATTATGGTTAGGGTTTGCTTTAGGGTTTGGGTTAGGGTTGCGGTTAGGGTTTGGGCTTGGGTTAGGGTTAGGTTTAGGGTTAGGGTTTGCGTTAGGTTTAGGGTTAGCGTTAGTTTTAGGCTTTGGTTTGGGTTAGGCTTAGCGTTAGGGTTAGGGTTAGTGTGAGGTTTAAGGTTTGGTTTAGGGTTAGGGTTAGGGTTAGCGTTCGGGTTTGGGTTAGGGTTAGGTTTAGGGTTTGGGTTAGGGTTAGGGTTAGGGTTAGGTTTAGGTTTAGGGGTAGGGTTTGGGTTTGGGTTAGGGTTAGCTTTAGGGTTTGGGTTAGGGTTAGGGTTAGGTTTTGGGTTAGGGTTTTGGTTAGTTTTAGGTTTAGGGTTAGGATTAGGGTTAGGGTTAAGTTTAGGGTTAGGGTTAGATTTTGGGTTAGGGTTAGTGTTAGGTTTAGGATTAGGGTTAGGTTTTGGGTTAGGGTTAGGGTTTGGGTTAGGGTAATGATTTGGGTTTGGGTTAGGGTTATGGTTAGGGTTAGGGTTAGTGTTTGGGTTAGGTTTAGTGTTAGGGTTAGGATTAGTTTAGGGTTAGGGTTAGGGATAGGGTTTGGGTTAGAGTTAGGGTTACGGTTACGGTTAGGGTTAGGGTTAGGGTTTTTGTTACGATTAGTGTTAGAGTTAGGTTTAGGGTTTGGGTTAGGGTTAGGGTTACGGTTAAGTTTAGGGTTAGGATTAGGGTTAGGGTTGGGGTTAGGGTTAGGTTTTGTTTAGGGTTAGGGTTAGTGTTAGGGTTTCTGTTTTGTTAACGGTTAGGGTTAGGGTTAGGGTTACGGTTTCTGTGAGGGTTAGGGTTAGGTTTAGGTTTAGGGTTAGGGTTTGGTTTAGGGTTAGGGTTAGGGTTAGGGTTTGGGTTAGGGTTTGGTTTGGGGTTAGGGTTAGAGTTAGGGTTAGGGTTAGGGTTAGGGTTAAGGTTAAGACTATGTTTTGGGTGAGGGTTAGGTTTAGGGTTAGGGTTAGGGTTAGAGTTTGGGTTTGGATTAGGGTTATTGTTAGGTTTAGGGTTAGGGTTAGGGTTAGTTTTTGGTTAGGGTTATTTTTAGGTTTAGGTTTAGGGTTAGGGTTTGGGTTAGGGTTTGGGTTTGCGTTAGGGTTAGGGTTAGGTTTAGGGTTAGGGTTTGGTTTTGGGTTAGGGTTAGAGTTAGGGTTAGGGTTAGGGTTTGGGGTAGGGTTAGTTTTTAGTTAGGGTTAGGTTTAGGGTTAGGGTTAGTGTTAGGTTTTGGGTTAGGGTTAGGGTTAGGGATTGGGTTTGGGTTTGGGTTACGGTTAGTGTTAGGGTTTGGATGTGAGTTAGGGTAAGGGTTAGTTTTAGGCTTAGGGTTAGGGATAGAGTTTGAATTAGGGTTACGGTTAGTGTTAGGGTTAGGGTTAGGGTTAGTGTTTGAGTTAGGATTAGGGTTAGGGTTTGATATAAGGTTTGGGTAAGGGTAAAGGTTAGGGCTTCGGTTTGGGCTAGGGTTAGGTTTAGGGTTTGGGTTTGCGTTAGGTTTAGGGTTAGGTTTAGGTTTAGGCTTTGGGTTGGGTTAGGGTTACGGATAGATTTAGGATTATGGTTAGTGTGAGGGTTAGGGTTTGCGTTAGGGTTAGGGTTAGGGTTAGGGTTAGGGTTTGGGTTAGGGTTAAGGTTAGGGTTTGGGTTTGGGTTAGGTTTAGTGTTAGGTTTCGGTTTAGGATTAGGGTTTGGGTTTGCGTTAGGGTTAAGGGTAGGGTTAGGGTTAGTTTAGTTTTAGGTTTAGGGTTAGGATTAGGGTTACGGTTAAGTTTATGGTTTGGATTAGGGTTAGGGTTAAGGGTAGGGTTAGGGTTAGGTTTAGTTTTAGGTTTAGGGTTAGGATTAGGCGTAGGGTTAAGTTTATGGTTAGGGTTAGGTTTTGGGTTAGGATTTGATTTTGGGTTAGGGTTAGGGTTAGGGTTAGGGTTAGGTTTAGGGTTAGGGTTTGAGTTTGGGTTAGGGTTAGGGTTAGGGTTAGTGTTAGCTTTAGGTTTAGGGTTAGTATTAGGGTTAGGGTTAGGGTTAGGGTTAGGTTTTGGGTAAGGTTTAGAGTTAGGGTTAGGTTTAGGTTTAGGGTTTGGTTTTGCGTTAGGGTTAGAGTTCGGTTTTGGGTTCCAATTAATGTTAGGTTTAGGGTTAGGTTTAGGGTTTGGGTTTGGGTTAGGATTAGGGTTAGGCTTAGGTTTAGGGTTAGGGTTAGGGTTATGGTTAGGATTTGGATTTGTCTTAGGGTTAGGGTTAGGGTTAGTGTTAGGGTTTGGGTTTGGGTTACGGTTAGGGTTAGGGTTAGGGTTTGGTTTTGTGTTTAGTTTAGGGTATGGATTAGGGTTAGGGTTAGGGTTAGTGGTAGTGTTAGGGTTAGGGTTTGGATTAGGCTTAAGGTGAGGGTTAGGGTTAGGATTAGGGTTAGGATTAGGGATAGGTTTAGAGTTAGGTTTACGGTTAGGATTAGTGTTAGGTTTTGGGTTTGGGTTAGAGTTAGGGTTAGGTTTAGAGTTAGGGTTTGGTTTTGCATCAGGGTTAGTTTTCGGTTTTGGGTTTTGATTATGGTTAGGTTTACGGGTAGGGTTAGGGTTTGGGTTTGGTTTAGGGTTAGGGTTAGGTTTAGGGTTAGGTTTTGAGTTTGGGTTAGGGTTAGTGTTAGTGTTTTGATTTGGATTAGGCTTCGGGTGAGGGTTATGGTTAGGGCTTGGGTAAAGGTTAGGGTCAGGGTTAGGGTTTGGGTTAGGTTTATGGTTAGGGTTAGGGTTAGGGTTAGCGTTTGGGTTTGGGTAGGGTTAGGGTTAGGTTTTATGTTAGTGCTAGGGTTACGATTAGGGTAAGGGTTAAGGTTAGGGTTTCGGTAAGCGTTAAGCTTATGGTTTGGGTTTGTGTTTGGTTTATGGTTAAGGTTAGGATTATGGTTAGGGTTAGTGTGATGGTTAGGGTTTGTGTTAGCGTTAGGGTTATGGTTAGTGTTTGGGTAAGGCTTAGGGTTAGAGTTTGGATTTGGGTTAGGGTTAGGGTTAGGGTTAGGATTAGGGTTAGGGTCAGGGTTAGGGTTAAGGCTAGGTTTTGGGTGTGAGTTAGCATAAGGGTTTACGTTTTGGTTAGGGTTAGGGTTAGGGTTTGGGTTAGGGTTAGGTTTAGTTTTAGGTTTAGGTTTAGGATTAGGGTTAGGGTTAAGTTTAGGGTTAGGGTTAGGTTTTGGGTTTGGGTTAGGGTTAGGTTTAGGGATAAGGGTTAGGTTTTGGGTTAGGGTTAGGGTGAGGGTTAGGGTAAGGATTTGGGTTTGGGTTAGGGTTATGGTGAGGGTTAGGGTAAGGATTTGGGTTTGGGTTAGGGTTATGGTTAGGGTTAGAGTTAGTGTTTGGGTTAGGTTTAGGTTTAGGGTTAGGATTAGGTTTAGGGTTAGGGTTAGGGATAGAATTTGGGTTAGAGTTAGGGTTACGGTTAAGGTTAGGGTTAGGGTTAGGGTTTGTGTTACGATTAGTGTTAGAGTTAGGTTTAGGGTTTGGGTTAGGGTTTGGGTTTGGGTTAGGTTTAGGTTTAGGGTTGGGGTTGGGGTTGGGGTTGAGGTTAAGGCTATGTTTGGGGGGAGGGTTAGGTTTAGGTTTAGGGTTAGGGTTAGGGTTAGTTTTTGGTTAGGGTTATTTTTAGGTTTAGGTTTAGGGTTAGGGTTTGGGTTAGGGTTTGGGTTTGCGTTAGGGTTAGGGTTAGAGTTAGGGTTTGGGTTTGGGTTAGGGTTAGGGTTAGGGTTAGGGTTTGGGTTAGGGTTAGTTTTTGGTTAGGGTTAGGTTTAGGGTTAGGGTTAGGTTTAGGTTTTGGATTAGGGTTAGGGTTAGGGATTGGGTTTGGGTTAGGGTTACGGTTAGTGTTAGGGTTTGGATGTGAGTTAGGGTAAGGGTTAGTTTTAGGCTTAGGGTTAGGAATAGAGTTTGAATTAGGGTTACGGTTAGTGTTAGGGTTAGGTTTAGGGTTAGGGTTTGAGTTAGGATTAGGGTTAGGGTTTGGTATAGGGTTTGGGTTAGGGTTAAGGTTAGGGTTTTGGTTTGGGTTAGCGTTAGGTTTAGGGTTTGGGTTTGCGTTAGGGTTAGGGTTAGGTTTAGGTTTAGGCTTTGGTTTGGGTTAGGGTTAGGGTTAGATTTAGGATTATGGTTAGTGTGAGGGTTAGGGTTTGGGTTAGGGTTAGGGTTAGGGTTAGGGTTTGGGTTAGGGTTAGGAATAGGGTTTGGGTTAGGGTTAGGTTTAGTGTTAGATTTCGGTTTAGGATTAGGGTTTGGGTTTGCGTTAGGGTTAAGGGTAGGGTTAGGGTTAGTTTAGTTTTAGGTTTAGGGTTAGGATTAGGGTTAGGGTTAAGTTTATGGTTTGGGTTAGGGATAGGATTAAGGGTAGGGTTAGGGTTAGGTTTAGTTTTAGGTTTAGGGTTAGGATTAGGGTTAGGGTTAAGTTTATAGTTAGGGTTAGGTTTTGGGTTAGGATTTGGTTTTGGGTTAGGGTTCGGGTTAGGGTTAGGATTTGGGTTTGGGTTAGGGTTAGGGTTAGGGTTAGGATTTGGGTTTGGTTTAGGGTTAGGGTTAAGGTTAGGTTTAGGGTTTGGGTTTGGGTTAGGGTTAGGGTTAGGCTTTCGTTTTGGTTTTCGGTTATGGTTAGAGTTAGGGTTAGTGTTATGTATATGGTTTGGTTTAGGGTTAGGGTGAGGGTTAGGGTTGGGTTAGGGTTAGGATTAGGGATAGGGTTAGGCTTAGGCTTAGGGTTAGGATTAGGGTTAGGGTTAGGATTAGGGTTCGGGTTATGATTACGGTTAGGGTTAGGTTTAGGGTTGTGTTAGGATTAGATTTAGAGTTAGGTTTAGGGTTTGAGTTAGGGTTAGGGTTATGGTGAGAGTTAAGTTTAGGTTTTGGATTAGGGTTTGGTTTTCTGTTAGGGTTAGTGTTCGGATGTCGGTTAAGGTTAGGGTTAGGATTAGGGTTAGTGTTCGGGTTAGGGTTTATGTTAGGGTTAGGGTGAGTGTTAGGGTTAGGTTTAGGGTTTGGATTAGGGTTAGGTTTAGGTTTAGGATTAGTATTAGGGTTAGGGTTAGAGTTAGGTTTATGTTTTGGGTAAGGTTTAGAGTTAGAGTTAGGTTTAGGGTTAGGGTTTGGTTTTGCGTTAGGGTTAGAGTTCGGTTTTGGGTTCCAATTAATGTTAGGTTTAGGGTTAGGGTTAGGGTTTGGGTTTGGGTTTGGATTAGGGTTAGGTTTAGGTTTAGGGTTTGGGTTAGGGTTACGGTTAGGATTTTGATTTGTTTTAGGGTTAGGGTTAGGGTTAGTGTTAGGGTTTGGGTTTGGGTTAGGGTTAGGGTTAGGGTTTGGTTTTGTGTTTAGGTTAGGGTATGGATTAGGGTTAGGGTTAGGGTTAGTGTTAGTGTTAGGGTTAGGGTTTGGATTAGGCTTAAGGTGAGGGTTAGGGTTAGGATTAGGGTTAGGATTAGGGATAGGTTTAGAGTTAGGTTTACGGTTAGGATTAGTGTTAGGTTTTGGGTTTGGGTTAGAGTTAGGGTTAGGTTTGGAGTTGGGGTTTGGTTTTGCGTCAGGGTTAGTTTTCGGTTTTGGGTTTCGATTAGGGTTAGGTTTACGGGTAGGGTTAGGGTTTGGGTTTGGTTTAGGGTTAGGGTTAGGGTTAGGGTTAGGTTTACGTTTACGGTTTGGTTTTGAGTTTGGGTTAGGGTTAGTGTTAGGGTTTTGGTTTGGATTAGGCTTAGGGTGAGGGTTATGGTTAGGGTTTGGGTAAAGGTTAGGGTCAGCGTTAGGGTTTGGGTTAGGTTTAAGGTTAGGGTTAGGATTATGGTTAGGGTTAGTGTGATGGTTAGTGTTTGTGTTAGGGTTAGGGTTATGGTTAGTGTTTGGTTTAGGCTTAGGGTTAGGGTTTGGGTTAACATTAGGTATAGGTTTAGGGTTAGAGTTAGGGTTATGGTTAGGGTGATGGAGAGGTTTTGGGTTAGGGTTAGGGTTAGGGTTAGGGTTAGGATTAGGGTTACGGTTAGAGTTTTGGTTTGGGATAGGTTTATGGTTAGGGTTTTGGTTAGGTTTAGGAATAGGTTTACGATTAGAGTTAAGTTAGGGTTAGGGTTAAGTTTAGGGTTAGGGTTAGGTTTTGGGTTTGGGTTAGGGTTAGGTTTAGGGTAAGGGTTACGTTTTGGGTTAGGGTTAGGGTGAGGGTTCGGGTAAGGATTTGGGTTTGGGGTAGGGTTATGTTTAGGGTTAGAGTTAGTGATTGCGTTAGGTTTAGTGTTAGGGTTAGGATTAGGATTAGGGTTAGGGTTAGGGATAGTATTTGGGTTAGAGTTAGGGTTACGGTTAAGGTTAGGGTTTGGGTTAGGGTTTGTGTTACGATTAGTGTTAGAGTTAGGTTTAGGGTTTGGGTTAGGGTTAGGGTTACAGTTAGGTTTAGGGTTAGGATTAGGGTTAGGGTTGGGGTTAGGCTTAGGTTTTGGTTAGGTTTAGGGTTAGTGTTAGGGTTTCTGTTTTGTTAAGGATTAGGGTTAAGGTTAGGGTTACGGTTTGTGTGAGGTTTAGGGTTATGGTTAGGTTTAGGGTTAGGGATTGGGTTAGGGTTAGGGTTAGGGTTTGGGTTAGGGGTTGGTTTTGGCTTAGGTTTAGGTTTAGGGTTAGGGTTAGGGTGAGGGTTAGGGTAAGGATTTGGGTTTGGGTTAGGGTTATGGTTAGGGTTAGAGTTAGTGTTTGGGTTAGGTTTAGGTTTAGGGTTAGGATTAGGTTTAGGGTTAGGGTTAGGGATAGGATTTGGGTTAGAGTTAGGGTTACGGTCACGGTTAGGGTTAGGGTTAGGGTTTGTGTTACGATTAGTGTTAGAGTTAGGTTTTGGGTTTGGGTTAGGGTTAGGGTTACAGTTAGGTTTAGGGTTAGGATTAGGGTTAGGGTTAGGGTTAGTGTTGGGGTTAGTCTTAGGTTTTTTTTAGGTTTAGGGTTAGTGTTAGGGTTTCTGTTTTGTTAAGGATTAGGGTTAGGGTTAGGGTTACGGTTTGTATGAGGCTTAGGGTTATGGTTAGGTTTAGGGTTAGGGTTTGGGTTAGGGTTAGGGTTAGGGTTTGGGTTAGTGTTTGGTTTTGGGTTAGGTTTAGGTTTAGGGTTAGTGTTAGGGTTAGGGTTAGGGTTAGGGTTAAGTCTGTGTTTTGGGTGAGGGTTAGGTTTAGGGTTAGGGTTAGGCTTAGAATTTGGGTTTGGGTTAGTGTTATTGTTAGGTTTAGGCTTAGGGTTAGGGTTAGTTTTTGGTTAGGGTTAGGTTTAGGTTTAGGTTTAGGGTTAGGGTTTGGGTTAGGGTTAGGGTTATGGTGAGAGTTAAGTTTAGGTTTTGGATTAGGGTTTGGTTTTG
>JAJHUQ010000044.1:1130000-1135000 GCA_035773235.1 Eospalax fontanierii | reverse complement strand
TGGGTTAGGGTTACGGTTAGTGTTAGGGTTTGGATGTGAGTTAGGGTAAGGTTTAGTTTAAGGCTTAGGGTTAGGGATAGAGTTTGAATTAGGGTTACGGTTAGTGTTAGGGTTAGGTTTAGGGTTAGGGTTTGAGTTTGGATTAGGGTTAGGGTTTGGTATAGGGTTTGGGTTAGGGTTAGGGTTAGGATTTGGATTTCTTTTAGGGTTAGGGTTAGGGTTAGTGTTAGGGTTTTGGTTTGGATTAGGCTTAGGGTGAGGGTTATGGTTAGGTTTTGGGTAACGGATAGGGTCAGGGTTAGGGGTTGGGTTAGGTTTAAGGTTAGGGTTAGGGTTAGGGTTAGCGTTTGGGTTTGGGTTAGGGTTAGGGTTAGGGTTAGGGTTAGGTTTTATGTTAGTGTTAGGGTTACGGTTAGGGTAAGGTTTAAGGTTAGGGTTTCGGTAAGGGTTAAGCTTAGGGTTAGGGTTTGTGTTTGGGTTATGGTTAATGTTAGGATTATGGTTAGGGTTAGTGTGATGGTTAGGGTTTGTGTTAGGGTTTGGGTTATGGTTAGTGTTTCGATTAGGCTTAGGGTTAGAGTTTTGATTTGGTTTAGGGTTAGGGTTAGGATTAGGGTTAGGATTAGGGTTAGGGTCAGGGTTAGGGTTAAGGCTAGGTTTTGGGTCTGAGTTAGCGTAAGGGTTGACGTTTTGGTTAGGGTTAGGGTTTGTTTTGAGTTAAGGTAAGGGTTAGGGTTAGGGTTTGGTTTTGTGTTAGGGTTAGGGTTCGGGTTTGGGTTTCGGTTAGGGTTAGGGTTAGTGTTAGGGTTTGGGTTTGGGTTAGGATTAGGGTTAGGGTTAGGGTTAAGGTTAAGGCTAGGTTTTGGTTTAGGGCTGGGTTAGGGTTAGGTTTAGGGTTACGGTTTGGGTTTGGGTTAGGGTAAGGGTTAGGGTTAGGGTTAGGTTTAGGTTTTGGGTTAGGGTTAGGGTTAGGGTTTGGGTTTGGGTTAGGGTTAGGTTTAAGGTTAGAGTTAGGGTTAGGTTTAGGGTTAGGGTTAGGGTTTGGGTTAACGTTAGGTTTAGGTTAAGGGTTTGGTTTGGGTTAGTGTTACGGTTAGGGTTAGGGTTGGATTTGAGTTAGGGTTAGGGTTAGTTTTAGGCTTAGGGTTAGGGATAGGTTTTGAGTTAGGGTTAGTGTTAGGGTTAGGGCTAGGGTTAGGGTTTGGGTTAGGATTATGGTTAGGGTTTGCTTTAGGGTTTGGGTTAGGGCTGCGGTTAGCTTTTGGGCTTGGGTTAGGGTTAGGTTTAGGGTTTGGGTTTGCGTTAGGTTTAGGGTTAGCGTTAGGTTTAGGCTTTGGTTTGGGTTAGGGTTAGCGTTAGGGTTAGGGTTAGTGTGAGGTTTAGGGTTTGGTTTAGCGTTAGGGTTAGGGTTAGCGTTCGGGTTTGGGTTAGGGTTAGGTTTAGGGTTTGGGTTAGGATTAGGTTTAGGGTTAGGTTTAGGTTTAGGGGTAGGGTTTGGGTTTGGTTTAGGGTTAGCTTTAGGGTTTGGGTTAGGGTTAGGGTTAGGGTTTCGGTTAGGGTTCGTGTTAGTTTTAGCTTTAGGGTTAGGATTAGGGTTAGGGTTAGGGTTAAGTTGAGGGTTAGGGTTAGATTTTGGGTTAGGGTTAGGGTTAGGTTTAGGATTAGGTTTAGGTTTTGGGTTAGGGTTAGGGTATGGGTTAGGGTAAGGATTTGGGTTTCTGTTAGGGTTATGGTTAGGGTTAGGGTTAGTGTTTGGGTTAGGTTTAGAATTAGGGTTAGGATTAGTATAAGGTTAGGGTTAGGGATAGGGTTTGGGTTAGAGTTAGGGATACGGTTAGGGTTAGGGTTAGGGTTAGGGTTTGTGTTCGGATTAGTGTTAGAGTTAGGTTTAGGGCTTGGGTCAGGGTTAGGGTTACGGTTAAGTTTAGGGTTAGGATTAGGGTTAGGGTTGGTTTTAGGGTTAGGTTTTGGTTAGGGTTAGGGTTAGTGTTAGGGTTTCTGTTTTGTTAAGGGTTAGGGTTAGGGTTAGGGTTACGGTTTGTGTGAGGGTTAGGGTTAGGGTTAGGTTTAGGGTTAGGGTTTGGGTTTGGGTTAGGTTAAGGTTTGGGGTTAGGGTTAGGGTTAGGGATAATGTTAAGGCTATGTTTTGGGTGAGGGTTAGGTTTAGGGTTAGGGTTAGGGTTAGAGTTTGGGTTTGGATTAGGGTAATTGTTAGGTTTAGGGTTAGGGTTAGGGTTAGTTTTTGGTTAGGGTTATTTTTAGGTTTAGGTTTAGGGTTAGGGTTTGGGTTAGGGTTTGGGTTTGCTTTAGGGTTAGGGTTAGGGTTAGGGTTAGGGTTAGGGTTTGGGTTTGGGTTTGGGTTAGGGTTAGAGTTAGGGTTAGGGGTAGGGTTTGGGTTAGGGTTAGTTTTTGGTTAGGGTTAGGTTTAGGTTTACGGTTAGGGTTAGGTTTTGGGTTAGGGTTAGGTTTAGGGTTTGGGTTTGGGTTAGGGTTACGGTTAGTGTTCGGGTTTGGATGTGAGTTACGGTAAGGGTTAGTTTTAGGCTTAGGTTTAGGGATAGAGTTTGAATTAGGTTTACGGTTAGTGTTAGGGTTAGGTTTACGGTTAGGGTTTGAGTTAGGATTAGGGTTAGGGTTTGGTATAGGGTTTGCGTTACGTTTAAGGTTAGGGTTTTGGTTTGGGATATGGTTAGGTTTAGGGTTTGGGTTTGCGTTAGGTTTAGGGTTACGTTTAGGTTTAGGCTTTGGTTTTGGTTAGGGTTAGGGCTAGATTTAGGATTATGGTTAGTGTGAGGGTTAGGGTTTGGGTTAGGGTTAGGATTTGGGTTAGGGTTTGGGTTAGGGTTAGGGATAGGGTTTGGGTTAGGGTTAGGTTTAGTGTGAGGTTTCGGTTTAGGATTAGGGTTTGGGTTTGCGTTAGGGTAAAGGGTAGGGTTAGGGTTTGTTTAGTTTTAGGTTTAGGGTTAGGATTAGGGTTAGGGTTAAGTTTATGGTTTGGGTTAGGGTTAGGGTTAAGGGTAGTGTTAGGGTTAGGTTTAGTTTTAGGTTTAGGGTTAGGATTAGGGTTAGGGTTAAGTTTATGGTTAGGGTTAGGTTTTGGGTTAGGTTTTGGTTTTGGGTTAGGGTTAGGGTTAGGGTTAGGATTTGGGTTTGGGTTAGGGTTAGGGTTAGGGTTAGGATTTGGGTTTCGTTTAGGGTTAGGTTTAGGTTTAGGTTTAGGTTTAGGGTTTGGGTTTGGGTTAGGGTTAGGGTTAGGCTTTCGTTTTGGTTTTCGGTTATGGTTAGAGTTAGGGTTAGTGTTATGTATATGGTTTGGTTTAGGGTTAGGGTGAGGGTTAGGGTTGGGTTAGGGTTAGGATTAGGGATAGGGTTAGGTTTAGGCTTAGGGTTAGGATTAGGGTTAGGGTTAGGATTAGGGTTCAGGTTATGATTACGGTTAGGGTTAGGTTTAGGGTTTGTGTTAGGATTAGATTTAGAGTTAGGTTTAAGGTTTGGGTTAGGGTTAGGGTTATGGTGAGAGTTAAGTTTAGGTTTTGGATTAGGGTTTGGTTTTGCGTTAGGGTTAGTGTTCGGTTTTCGGTTAAGGTTAGGGTTAGGATTAGGGTTAGTGTTCGGGTTAGGGTTTATGTTAGGGTTAGGGTGAGGGTTAGGGTTAGGTTTAGGGTTTGGATTAGGGTTAGGGTTAGGTTTAGGTTTAGGGTTAGTATTAGGGTTATGGTTAGGGTTAGGATTATGTTTTGGGTAAGGTTTATAGTTATGGTTAGGTTTAGGGTTAGGGTTTGGTTTTGCGTTAGGGTTAGATTTCTGTTTTGGGTTCCAATTAATGTTAGGTTTAGGGTTAGGTTTAGGGTTTGGGTTTGGGTTAGGATTAGGGTTAGGGTTTGGTTTAGGGTTTGGGTTAGGGTTAGGGTTAGGATTTGGATTTCTTTTAGGGTTAGGGTTAGGGTTAATGTTAGGGTTTTGGTTTGGATTAGGCTTAGGGTGAGGGTTATGGTTAGGGTTTGGGTAACGGTTAGGGTCAGGGTTAGGGTTTGGGTTAGGTTTAAGGTTAGGGTTAGGGTTAGGGTTAGCGTTTGGGTTTGGGTTAGGGTTAGGGTTAGGGTTTGGGTTAGGTTTTATTTTAGTGTTAGGGTTACGGTTAGGGTAAGGGTTAAGGTTAGTGTTTCGGTAAGGGTTAAGCTTAGGGTTAGGGTTTGTGTTTGGGTTATGGTTAATGTTGGGATTATGGTTAGGGTTAGTGTGATGGTTAGGGTTTGTGTTAGGGTTAGGGTTATGGTTAGTGTTTCGATTAGGCTTAGGGTTAGAGTTTGGATTTCGTTTAGGGTTAGGGTTAGGCTTAGGGTTAGGATAAGTGTCAGGGACAGGGTTAGGGTTAAGGCTAGGGTTTGGGTGTGAGTTAGCGTAAGGGTTTACGTTTTGGTTAGGGTTAGTGTTAGGCTTTGGGTTAGGGTTAGGGTTAGTTTTAGGTTTAGGTTTAGGATTAGGGTTAGGGTTAAGTTTAGGGTTAGGGTTAGGTTTTGCGTTAGGGTTAGGGTTAGGTTTAGGGTAAGGGTTAGGTTTTGGGTTAGGGTTAGGGTGAGGGTTAGGGTAAGGATTTGGGTTTGGGTTAGGGTTATGGTTAGGGTTAGAGTTAGTGTTTGTGTTAGGTTTAGGTTTAGGGTTAGGATTAGGTTTAGGGTTAGGGTTAGGGATTGGATTTGGGTTAGAGTTAGGGTTACGGTTACGGTTAGGGTTAGGGTTAGGGTTTGTGTTACGATTAGTGTTAGAGTTAGGTTTTGGGTTTGGGTTAGGGTTAGGGTTACAGTTAGGTTTAGGGTTAGGATTAGGGTTAGGGTTAGGGTTAGTGTTGGGGTTAGTCTTAGGTTTTTTTTAGGTTTAGGGTTAGTGTTAGGGTTTCTGTTTTGTTAAGGATTAGGTTAGTGTTAGGGTTACGGTTTGTATGAGGGTTAGGGTTATGGTTAGGTTTAGGGTTAGGGTTTGGGTTAGGGTTAGGGTTAGGG
>JAJHUQ010000044.1:1112500-1122500 GCA_035773235.1 Eospalax fontanierii | reverse complement strand
GGTTAGGGTTTGGGTTTGGGTTTGGATTAGGGTTAGGTTTAGGTTTAGGGTTTGGGTTAGGGTTACGGTTAGGATTTTGATTTGTTTTAGGGTTAGGGTTAGGGTTAGTGTTAGGGTTTGGGTTTGGGTTAGGGTTAGGGTTAGGATTAGGCTTAAGGTGAGGGTTAGTGTTAGGATTAGGGTTAGGATTAGGGATAGGTTTAGAGTTAGGTTTACGGTTAGGATTAGTGTTAGGTTTTGGGTTTGGGTTAGAGTTAGGGTTAGGTTTGGAGTTAGGGTTTGGTTTTGCGTCAGGGTTAGTTTTCGGTTTTGGGTTTCGATTAGGGTTAGGTTTAGGGTTAGGGTTAGGTTTAGTGTTTGGATTAGGGTTAGGGTTAGGGTTAGGGTTAGGTTTATGGTTTGGTTTTGAGTTTGGGTTAGGGTTAGTGTTAGGGTTTGGGTTTGGATTAGGCTTAGGGTGAGGGTTATGGTTAGGGTTTGGGTAAAGTTTAGGGTCAGCATTAGGGTTTGGGTTAGGTTTAAGGTTAGGGTTAGGATTATGGTTAGGGTTAGTGTGATGGTTAGTGTTTGTGTTAGGGTTAGGGTTATGGTTAGTGTTTGGTTTAGGCTTAGGGTTAGGGTTTGGGTTAACATTAGGTATAGGTTTAGGGTTAGAGTTAGGGTTATGGTTAGGGTGATGGAGAGGTTTTGGGTTAGGGTTAGGGTTAGGGTTAGGGTTAGGATTAGGGTTACGGTTAGGGTTTTGGTTTGGGATAGGTTTATGGTTAGGGTTTTGGTTAGGTTTAGGAATAGGTTTACGATTAGAGTTAAGTTAGGGTTAGGGTTAAGTTTAGGGTTAGGGTTAGGTTTTGGGTTTGGGTTAGGGTTAGGTTTAGGGTAAGGGTTACGTTTTGGGTTAGGGTTAGGGTGAGGGTTCGGGTAAGGATTTGGGTTTGGGTTAGGGTTATGTTTAGGGTTAGAGTTAGTGTTTGCGTTAGGTTTAGGTTTAGGGTTAGGATTAGGATTAGGGTTAGGGTTAGGGATAGTATTTGGGTTAGAGTTAGGGTTACGGTTAAGGTTAGGGTTAGAGTTAGGGTTTGTGTTACGATTAGTGTTAGAGTTAGGTTTAGGGTTTGGGTTAGGGTTAGGGTTACAGTTAGGTTTAGGGTTAGGATTAGGGTTAGGGTTGGGGTTAGGCTTAGGTTTTGGTTAGGTTTAGGGTTAGTGTTAGGGTTTCTGTTTTGTTAAGGATTAGGGTTAAGGTTAGGGTTACGGTTTGTGTGAGGTTTAGGGTTATGGTTAGGTTTAGGGTTAGGGATTGGGTTAGGGTTAGGGTTAGGGTTTGGGTTAGGGGTTGGTTTTGGCTTAGGTTTAGGTTTAGGGTTAGGGTTAGGGTTAGGGTTAGTTTTAAGGCTATGTTTTGGGTGAGGGTTAGGATTAGGGTTAGGGTTAGGGTTAAAATTTGGGTTTGGGTTAGGGTTATTGTTAGGTTTAGGTTTAGGGTTAGGTTTAGTTTTTGGTTTGGGTTAGGTTTAGGTTTAGGTTTAGGGTTAGGTTTTGGGTCAGGGTTAGGGTTATGGTTAGTGTTTCGGTTAGGCTTAGGGTTAGAGTTTGGATTTGGGTTAGGGGTAGGGTTAGGTTTAGGGTTAGGATTAGGGTTAGGGTTAGGGTTAGGGTTAAGGCTAGGTTTTGGGTCTGAGTTAGCGTAAGGGTTGACGTTTTGGTTAGGGTTAGGGTTTGTTTTGGGTTAAGGTAAGGGTTAGGGTTAGGGTTTGGTTTTGTGTTAGGGTTAGGGTTCGGGTTTGGGTTTCGGTTAGGGTTAGGGTTAGTGTTAGGGTTTGGGTTTGGGTTAGGATTAGGGTTAGGGTTAGGGTTAAGGTTAAGGCTAGGTTTTGGGTTAGGGCTGTGTTAGGGTTAGGTTTAGGGTTTGGGTTAGGGTTAGGGTTAGGGTTTGGGTTTGGGTTAGGGTTAGGTTTAAGGTTAGAGTTAGGGTTAGGTTAAGGGTTAGGGTTAGGGTTTGGGTTAACGTTAGGGTTAGGTTTAGGGTTTGGTTTGGGTTAGGGTTACGGTTAGGGTTAGGGTTGGATTTGAGTTAGGGTTAGGGTTAGTTTTAGGCTTAGGGTTAGGGATAGGTTTTGAGTTAGGGTTAGTGTTAGGGTTAGGGTTAGGGTTAGGGTTTGAGTTAGGATTATGGTTAGGGTTTGCTTTAGGGTTTGCGTTAGGGTTGCGGTTAGGGTTTGGGCTTGGGTTAGCGTTAGGTTTAGGGTTTGGGTTTGCGTTAGGTTTAGGGTTAGCGTTAGGTTTAGGCTTTGGTTTGGGTTAGGGTTAGCGTTAGGGTTAGGGTTAGTGTGAGGTTTAGGGTTTGGTTTAGGGTTAGGGTTAGGGTTAGCGTTCGGGTTTGGGTTAGGGTTTGGTTTAGGGTTTGGGTTAGGATTAGGTTTAGGGTTAGGTTTAGGTTTAGGGGTAGGGTTTGGGTTTGTTTTAGGGTTAGCTTTAGGGTTTGGGTTGGGGTTAGGGTTATTGTTTCGGTTAGGGTTCGTGTTAGTTTTAGCTTTAGGGTTAGGATTAGGGTTAGGGTTAAGTTTAGGGTTAGGGTTAGATTTTGGGTTAGGGTTAGGGTTAGGTTTAGGATTAGGTTTAGGTTTTGGGTTAGGGTTAGGGTATGGGTTAGGGTAAGGATTTGGGTTTCTGTTAGGGTTATGGTTAGGGTTAGGGTTAGTGTTTGGGTTAGGTTTAGAATTAGGGTTAGGATTAGTATAAGGTTAGGGTTAGGGATAGGGTTTGGGTTAGAGTTAGGGTTACGGTTACGGTTAGGGTTAGGGTTAGGGTTTGTGTTACGATTAGTGTTAGAGTTAGGTTTAGGGCTTGGGTTAGAGTTAGGGTTACGGTTAAGTTTAGGGTTAGGATTAGGGTTAGGGTTGGGGTTAGGGTTAGGTTTTGGTTAGGGTTAGGGTTAGTGTTAGGGTTTCGGTTTTGTTAAGGGTTAGGGTTAGGGTTAGGGTTACGGTTTGTGTGAGGGTTAGGGTTAGGGTTAGGTTTAGGGTTAGGGTTTGGGTTTGGGTTAGGTTTAGGTTTAGGGTTAGGGTTAGGGTTAGGGTTAAGGTTAAGGCTATGTTTTGGGTGAGGGTTAGGTTTAGGGTTAGGGTTAGGGTTAGAGTTTGGGTTTGGATTAGGGTAATTGTTAGGTTTAGGGTTAGGGTTAGGGTTAGTTTTTGGTTAGGGTTATTTTTAGGTTTAGGTTTAGGGTTAGGGTTTGGGTTAGGGTTTGGGTTTGCTTTAGGGTTAGGGTTAGGGTTAGGGTTAGGGTTAGGGTTAGGGTTTGGGTTTGGGTTAGGGTTAGAGTTAGGGTTAGGGGTAGGGTTTGGGTTAGGGTTAGTTTTTGGTTAGGGTTAGGTTTAGGTTTACGGTTAGGGTTAGGTTTTGTGTTAGGGTTAGGTTTAGGGTTTGGGTTTGGGTTAGGGTTACGGTTAGTGTTAGGGTTTGGATGTGAGTTACGGTAAGGTTTACTTTTAGGCTTAGGTTTAGGGATAGAGTTTGAATTAGGTTTACGGTTAGTGTTAGGGTTAGGTTTAGGGTTAGGGTTTGAGTTAGGATTAGGGTTAGGGTTTGGTATAGGGTTTGGGTTACGGTTAAGGTTAGGGGTTTGGTTTGGGCTATGGTTAGTTTTAGGGCCTGGGCCTGCGTTAGGTTCAGGGTTAGGTTTAGGTTTAGGCTTTGGTTTGGGTTAGGGTTAGGGTTAGATTTAGGATTATGGTTAGTGTGAGGGTTAGGGTTTGGGTTAGGGTTAGGGTTTGGGTTAGGGTTAGGGATAGGGTTTGGGTTAGGGTTAGGTTTAGTGTTAGGTTTCGGTTTAGGATTAGGGTTTGGGTTTGCGTTAGGGTTAAGGGTAGGGTTAGGGTTTGTTTAGTTTTAGGTTTAGGGTTAGGATTAGGGTTAGGGTTAAGTTTATGGTTTGGGTTAGGGTTAGGATTAAGGGTATGGTTAGGGTTAGGTTTAGTTTTAGGTTTAGGGTTAGGATTAGGGTTAGGGTTAAGTTTATGTTTAGGGTTAGGTTTTGGGTTAGGATTTGGTTTTGGGTTAGGGTTAGGGTTAGGGTTAGGATTTGGGTTTGGGTTAGGGTTAGGGTTAGGGTTAGGATTTGGGTTTGGTTTAGGGTTAGGTTTAGGTTTAGGTTTAGGTTTAGGGTTTGGGTTTGGGTTAGGGTTAGGGTTAGGCTTTCGTTTTGGTTTTCGGATATGGTTAGAGTTAGGGTTAGTGTTATGTATATGGTTTGGTTTAGGGTTAGGGTGAGGGTTAGGGTTGGGTTAGGGTTAGGATTAGGGATAGGGTTAGGCTTAGGCTTAGGGTTAGGATTAGGGTTAGGGTTAGGATTAGGGTTCAGGTTATGATTACGGTTAGGGTTAGGTTTAGGGTTTGTGTTAGGATTAGATTTAGAGTTAGGTTTAAGGTTTGGGTTAGGGTTAGGGTTATGGTGAGAGTTAAGTTTAGGTTTTGGATTAGGGTTTGGTTTTGCGTTAGGGTTAGTGTTCGGTTTTCGGTTAAGGTTAGGGTTAGGATTAGGGTTAGTGTTCGGTTTAGGGTTTATGTTAGGGTTAGGGTGAGGGTTAGGGTTAGGTTTAGGGTTTGGATTAGGGTTAGGGTTAGGTTTAGGTTTAGGGTTAGTATTAGGGTTATGGTTAGGGTTAGGATAATGTTTTGGGTAAGGTTTATAGTTATGGTTAGGTTTAGGGTTAGGGTTTGGTTTTGCGTTAGGGTTAGAGTTCTTTTTTGGGTTCCAATTAATGTTAGGTTTAGGGTTAGGTTTACGGTTTGTTTTTGGGTTAGGATTAGGGTTAGGGTTTGGTTTAGGGTTTGGGTTAGGGTTAGGGTTAGGATTTGGATTTCTTTTAGGGTTAGGGTTAGGGTTAGTGTTAGGGTTTTGGTTTGGATTAGGCTTAGGGTGAGGGTTATGGTTAGGGTTTGGGTAACGGTTAGGGTCAGGGTTAGGGTTTGGGTTAGGTTTAAGGTTAGGGTTAGGGTTAGGGTTAGCGTTTGGGTTAGGGTTAGGGTTAGGGTTAGGGTTAGGGTTAGGTTTTATGTTAGTGTTAGGGTTACGGTTAGGGTAAGGGTTAAGGTTAGGGTTTCGGTAAGGGTTAAGCTTAGGGTTAGGGTTTGTGTTTGGGTTATGGTTAATGTTAGGATTATGGTTAGGGTTAGTGTGATGGTTAGGGTTTGTGTTAGGGTTAGGGTTATGGTTAGTGTTTCGATTAGTCTTAGGGTTAGAGTTTGGATTTGGTTTAGGGTTAGGGTTAGGATTAGGGTTAGGATTAGGGTTAGGGTCAGGGTTAGGGTTAAGGCTAGGTTTTGGGTCTGAGTTAGCGTAAGGGTTGACGTTTTGGTTAGGGTTAGGGTTTGTTTTGGGTTAAGGTAAGGGTTAGGGTTACGGTTTGGTTTTGTGTTAGGTTTAGGGTTCGGGTTTGGGTTTCGGTTAGGGTTAGGGTTAGTGTTAGGGTTTGGGTTTGGGTTAGGATTAGGGTTAGGGTTAGGGTTAAGGTTAAGGCTAGGTTTTGGGTTAGGGCTGGGTTAGGGTTAGGTTTAGGGTTACGGTTTGGGTTTGGGTTAGGGTAAGGGTTAGGGTTAGGGTTAGGTTTAGGGTTTGGGTTAGGGTTAGGGTTAGGGTGTGGGTTTGGGTTAGGGTTAGGTTTAAGGTTAGAGTTAGGGTTAGGTTTAGGGTTAGGGTTAGGGTTTGGGTTAACGTTAGGGTTAGGTTTAGGGTTTGGTTTGGGTTAGGGTTACGGTTAGGGTTAGGGTTGGATTTGAGTTAGGGTTAGGGTTAGTTTTAGGCTTAGGGTTAGGGATAGGTTTTGAGTTAGGGTTAGTGTTAGAGTTAGGGTTAGGGTTAGGGTTTGAGTTAGGATTATGGTTAGGGTTAGCTTTAGGGTTTGGGTTAGGGTTGCGGTTAGGGTTTGGGCTTGGGTTAGGGTTAGGTTTAGGGTTTGGGTTTGCGTTAGGTTTAGGGTTAGCGTTAGGTTTAGGCTTTGGTTTGGGTTAGGGTTAGCGTTAGGGTTAGGGTTAGTGTGAGGTTTAGGGTTTGGTTTAGGGTTAGGGTTAGGGTTAGCGTTCGGGTTTGGGTTAGGGTTAGGTTTAGGGTTTGGGTTAGGATTAGGTTTAGGGTTAGGTTTAGGTTTAGGGGTAGGCTTTGGGTTTGGTTTAGGGTTAGCTTTAGGGTTTGGGTTAGGGTTAGGGTTAGGGTTTCGGTTAGGGTTCGTGTTAGTTTTAGCTTTAGGTTTAGGATTAGGGTTAGGGTTAAGTTTAGGGTTAGGGTTAGATTTTGGGTTAGGGTTAGGGTTAGGTTTAGGATTAGGTTTAGGTTTTGGGTTAGGGTTAGGGTATGGGTTAGGGTAAGGATTTGGGTTTCTGTTAGGGTTATGGTTAGGGTTAGGGTTAGTGTTTGGGTTGGGTTTAGAATTAGGGTTAGGATTAGTGTAAGGTTAGGGTTAGGGATAGGGTTTGGGTTAGAGTTAGGGTTACGGTTACGGTTAGGGTTAGGGTTAGGGTTTGTGTTACGATTAGTGTTAGAGTTAGGTTTAGGGCTTGGGTTAGGGTTAGGGTTACGGTTAAGTTTAGGGTTAGGATTAGGGTTAGGCTTGGGGTTAGGGTTAGGTTTTGGTTAGGGTTAGGGTTAGTGTTAGAGTTTCTGTTTTGTTAAGGGTTAGGGTTAGGGTTAGGGTTACGGTTTGTGTGAGGGTTAGGGTTAGGGTTAGGGTTTGGGTTAGGGTTTGGGTTTGGGTTAGTTTTCGGTTTAGGGTTAGGGTTAGGGTTAGGGTTAAGGTTAAGGCTATGTTTTGGGTGAGGGTTAGGTTTAGGGTTAGGGTTAGGGTTAGAGTTTGGGTTTGGATTAGGGTAATTGTTAGGTTTAGGGTTAGGGTTAGGGTTAGTTTTTGGTTAGGGTAATTTTTAGGTTTAGGTTTAGGGTTAGGGTTTGGGTTAGGGTTTGGGTTTGCTTTAGGGTTAGGGTTAGGGTTAGGGTTAGGGTTAGGGTTTGGGTTTGGGTTAGGGTTAGAGTTAGGGTTAGGGGTAGGGTTTGGGTTAGGGTTAGTTTTTGGTTAGGGTTAGGTTTAGGTTTACGGTTAGGGTTAGGTTTTGGGTTAGGGTTAGGTTTAGGGTTTGGGTTTGGGTTAGGGTTACGGTTAGTGTTAGGGTTTGGATGTGAGTTACGGTATGGGTTAGTTTTAGGCTTAGGTTTAGGGATAGAGTTTGAATTAGGGTTACGGTTAGTGTTAGGGTTAGGTTTAGGGTTAGGGTTTGAGTTAGGATGAGGGTTAGGGTTTGGTATAGGGTTTGGGTTACGGTTAAGGTTAGGGTTTTGGTTTGGGATATGGTTAGGTTTAGGGTTTTGTTTGCGTTAGGTTTAGGGTTAGGTTTAGGTTTAGGCTTTGGTTTTGGTTAGGGTTAGGCTTAGATTTAGGATTATGGTTAGTGTGAGGGTTAGGGTTTGGGTTAGGGTTAGGGTTAGGGTTAGGGTTTGGGTTAGGGTTAGGGATAGGGTTTGGGTTAGGGTTAGGTTTAGTGTTAGGTTTCGGTTTAGGATTAGGGTTTGGGTTTGCGTTAGGGTTAAGGGTAGGGTTAGGGTTTGTTTAGTTTTAGGTTTAGGGTTAGGATTAGGGTTAGGGTTAAGTTTATGGTTTGGGTTAGGGTTAGGGTTAAGGGTAGGGTTAGTGTTAGGTTTAGTTTTAGGTTTAGGGTTAGGATTAGGGTTAGGTTTAAGTTTATGGTTAGGGTTAGGTTTTGGGTTAGGATTTGGTTTTGGGTTAGGGTTAGGGTTAGGGTTAGGATTTGGGTTTGGGTTAGGGTTAGGGTTAGGGTTAGGATTTGGGTTTGGTTTAGGGTTAGGTTTAGGTTTAGGTTTAGGTTTAGGGTTTGGGTTTGGGATAGGGTTAGGGTTAGGCTTTCGTTTTGGTTTTCGGTTATGGTTAGAGTTAGGGTTAGTGTTATGTATATGGTTTGGTTTAGGGTTAGGGTGAGGGTTAGGGTTGGGTTAGGGTTAGGATTAGGGATAGGGTTAGGCTTAGGCTTAGGGTTAGGATTAGGGTTAGGGTTAGGATTAGGGTTCAGGTTATGATTACGGTTAGGGTTAGGTTTAGGGTTTGTTTTAGGATTAGATTTAGAGTTAGGTTTAAGGTTTGGGTTAGGGTTAGGGTTATGGTGAGAGTTAAGTTTAGGTTTTGGATTAGGGTTTGGTTTTGCGTTAGGGTTAGTGTTCGGTTTTCGGTTAAGGTTAGGGTTAGGCTTAGGGTTAGTGTTCGGGTTAGGGTTTATGTTAGGGTTAGGGTGAGTGTTAGGGTTAGGTTTAGGGTTTGGATTAGGGTTAGGGTTAGGTTTAGGTTTAGGGTTAGTATTAGGGTTATGGTTAGGGTTAGGATTATGTTTTGGGTAAGGTTTATAGTTATGGTTAGGTTTAGCGATAGGGTTTGGTTTTGCGTTAGGGTTAGATTTCTGTTTTGGGTTCCAATTAATGTTAGGTTTAGGGTTAGGTTTAGGGTTTGGGTTTGGGTTAGGATTAGGGTTAGGGTTTGGTTTAGGGTTTGGGTTAGGATTAGGGTTAGGATTTGGATTTCTTTTAGGGTTAGGGTTAGGGTTAGTGTTAGGGTTTTGGTTTGGATTAGGCTTAGGGTGAGGGTTATGGTTAGGGTTTGGATAACGGTTAGGGTCAGGGTTAGGGTTTGGGTTAGGTTTAAGGTTAGGGTTAGGGTTAGGGTTAGCGTTTGGGTTTGGGTTAGGGTTAGGGTTAGGGTTAGGGTTAGGTTTTATGTTAGTGTTAGGGTTACGGTAAGGGTAAGGGTTAAGGTTAGGGTTTCGGTAAGGGTTAAGCTTAGGGTTAGGGTTTGTGTTTGGGTTATGGTTAATGTTAGGATTATGGTTAGGGTTAGTGTGATGGTTAGGGTTTGTGTTAGGGTTAGGGTTATGGTTAGTGTTTCGATTAGGCTTAGGGTTAGAGTTTGGATTTGGTTTAGGGTTAGGGTTAGGGTTAGCGTTAGGGTTATGGTTAGGGTCAGGGTTAGGGTTAAGGCTAGGTTTTGGGTGTGAGTTCGCGTAAGGGTTTACGTTTTGGTTAGGGTTAGGGTTAGGCTTTGGGTTAGGGTTAGGGTTAGTTCTAGGTTTAGGCTTAGGATTAGGGTTAGGCTTAAGTTTAGGGTTAGGGGTAGGTTTTGCGTTAGGGTTAGGGTTAGGTTTAGGGTAAGGGTTAGGTTTTGGGTTAGGGTTAGGGTGAGGGTTAGGGTAAGGATTTGGGTTAGGGTTAGGGTTATGGTTAGGGTTAGAGTTAGTGTTTGGGTTAGGTTTAGGTTTAGGGTTAGGATTAGGTTTAGGGTTACGGTTAGGGATAGGATTTGGGTTAGAGTTAGGGTTACGGTTACGGTTAGGGTTAGCGTTAGGGTTTGTGTTACGATTAGTGTTAGAGTTAGGTTTTGGGTTTGGGTTAGGGTTAGGGTTACAGTTAGGTTTAGGGTTAGGATTAGGGTTAGGGTTAGGGTTAGTGTTGGGGTTAGGCTTAGGTTTTTTTTAGGTTTAGGGTTAGTGTTAGGGTTTCTGTTTTGTTAAGGATTAGGGTTAGGGTTAGGGTTACGGTTTGTATGAGGGTTAGGGTTATGGTTAGGTTTAGGGTTAGGGTTTGGGTTAGGGTTAGGGTTAGGGTTTGGGTTAGTGTTTGGTTTTGGGTTAGGTTTAGGTTTATGGTTAGGGATAGGGTTAGGGTTAGGGTTAAGTCTGTGTTTTGGGTGAGGGTTAGGTTTAGGGTTAGGGTTAGGGTTAGAATTTGGGTTTGGGTTAGTGTTATTGTTTGGTTTAGGCTTAGGGTTAGGGTTAGTTTTTGGTTAGGGTTAGGTTTAGGTTTAGGTTTAGGGTTAGAGTTTGGGTTAGGGTTAGGGTTATGGTGAGAGTTAAGTTTAGGTTTTGGATTAGGGTTTGGTTTTGCGTTAGGGTTAGTGTTCGGTTTTGGGTTAAGGTTACGGTTAGGATTAGGGTTAGTGTTCGGGTTAGGGTT
>JAJHUQ010000044.1:1090000-1105000 GCA_035773235.1 Eospalax fontanierii | reverse complement strand
CGGTTTTGGGTTCCAATTAATGTTAGGTTTAGTGTTAGATTTAGGGTTTGGGTTTGGGTTAGGATTAGGGTTAGTGTTAGGTTTAGGGTTAGGGTTAGGGTTACGGTTAGGATTTGGATTTGTTTTAGGGTTAGGGTTAGGGTTAGTGTTAGGGTTTGGGTTTGGGTTAGGTTTAGGGTTAGGGTTTGGTTTTGTGTTTAGTTTAGGGTATGGATTAGGGTTAGGGTTAGGGTTAGTGGTAGTCTTAGGGTTAGGGTTTGGATTAGGCTTAAGGTGAGGGTTAGGGTTAGGATTAGGGTTAGGATTAGGGATAGGTTTAGAGTTAGGTTTACGGTTAGGATTAGTGTTAGGTTTTGGGTTTGGGTTAGAGTTAGGGTTAGGTTTAGAGTTAGGGTTTGGTTTTGCATCAGGGTTAGTTTTCGGTTTTGGTTTTCGATTATGGTTAGGTTTACGGGTAGGGTTAGGGTTTGGGTTTGGTTTAGGGTTAGGGTTAGTTTTAGGGTTAGGTTTTGAGTTTGGGTTAGGGTTAGTGTTAGTGTTTTGATTTGGATTAGGCTTAGGGTGAGGGTTATGGTTAGGGTTTGGGTAAAGGTTAGGGTCAGGGTTAGGGTTTGGGTTAGGTTTAAGGTTAGGGTTAGGGTTAGGGTTAGCGTTTGGGTTTGGTAGGGTTAGGGTTAGGTTTTATGTTAGTGCTAGGGTTACGATTAGGGTAAGGGTTAAGGTTAGGGTTTCGGTAAGCGTTAAGCTTATGGTTTGGGTTTGTGTTTGGTTTATGGTTAAGGTTAGGATTATGGTTAGGGTTAGTGTGATGTTTAGGGTTTGTGTTAGCGTTAGGGTTATGGTTAGTGTTTGGGTTAGTCTTAGGGTTAGAGTTTGGATTTGTGTTAGGGTTAGGGTTAGGGTTAGGGTTAGGATTAGGGTTAGGGTCAGGGTTAGGGTTAAGGCTAGGTTTTGGGTGTTAGTTAGCATAAGGGTTTACGTTTTGGTTAGGGTTAGGGTTAGGGTTTGGGTTAGGGTTAGGTTTAGTTTTAGGTTTAGGTTTAGGATTAGGGTTAGGGTTAAGTTTAGGGTTAGGGTTAGGTTTTGGGTTTGGGTTAGGGTTAGGTTTAGGGATAAGGGTTAGGTTTTGGGTTAGGGTTAGGGTGAGGGTTAGGGTAAGGATTTGGGTTTGGGTTAGGGTTATGGTGAGGGTTAGGGTAAGGATTTGGGTTTGGGTTAGGGTTATGGTTAGGGTTAGAGTTAGTGTTTGGGTTAGGTTTAGGTTTAGGGTTAGGATTAGGTTTAGGGTTAGGGTTAGGGATAGAATTTGGGTTAGAGTTAGGGTTACGGTTAAGGTTAGGGTTAGGGTTAGGGTTTGTGTTACGATTAGTGTTAGAGTTAGGTGTAGGGTCTGGGTTAGGGTTTGGGTTTGGGTTAGGTTTAGGTTTAGGGATAGGGTTAGGGTTAGGGTTAAGTTTAAGGCTATGTTTTGGGTGAGGGTTAGGTTCAGGGTTAGGGTTAGGGTTAGGGTTAGTTTTTGGTTAGGGTTATTTTTAGGTTTAGGTTTAGGGTTAGGGTTTGGGTTAGGGTTTGGGTTTGCGTTAGGGTTAGGGTTAGAGTTAGCGTTTGGGTTTGGGTTAGGGTTAGGGTTAGGGTTAGGGTTTGGGTTAGGGTTAGTTTTTGGTTAGGGTTAGGTTTAGGGTTAGGGTTAGGTTTAGGTTTTGGATTAGGGTTAGGGTTAGGGATTGGGTTTGGGTTAGGGTTACGGTTAGTGTTAGGGTTTGGATGTGAGTTAGGGTAAGGGTTAGTTTTAGGCTTAGGGTTAGGAATAGAGTTTGAATTAGGGTTACGGTTAGTGTTAGGGTTAGGTTTAGGGTTAGGGTTTGAGTTAGGATTAGGGTTAGGGTTTGGTATAGGGTTTGGGTTAGGGTTAAGGTTAGGGTTTTGGTTTGGGTTAGCGTTAGGTTTAGGGTTTGGGTTTGCGTTAGGGTTAGGGTTAGGTTTAGGTTTAGGTTTAGGTTTAGGGTTAGGGTTAGATTTAGGATTATGGTTAGTGTGAGGGTTAGGGTTTGGGTTAGGGTTAGGGTTAGGGTTAGGGTTTGGGTTAGGGTTAGGAATAGGGTTTGGGTTAGGGTTAGGTTTAGTGTTAGATTTCGGTTTAGGATTAGGGTTTGGGTTTGCGTTAGGGTTAAGGGTAGGGTTAGGGTTAGTTTAGTTTTAGGTTTAGGGTTAGGATTAGGGTTAGGGTTAAGTTTATGGTTTGGGTTAGGGATAGGGTTAAGGGTAGGGTTAGGGTTAGGTTTAGTTTTAGGTTTAGGGTTAGGATTAGGGTTAGGGTTAAGTTTATAGTTAGGGTTAGGTTTTGGGTTAGGATTTGGTTTTGGGTTAGGGTTAGGGTTAGGGTTAGGATTTGGGTTTGGGTTAGGGTTAGGGTTAGGGTTAGGATTTGGGTTTGGTTTAGGGTTAGGGTTAAGGTTAGGTTTAGGGTTTGGGTTTGGGTTAGGGTTAGGGTTAGGCTTTCGTTTTGGGTTTCGGTTATGGTTAGAGTTAGGGTTAGTGTTAGGTATATGGTTTGGTTTAGGGTTAGGGTGAGGGTTAGGGTTGGGTTAGGGTTAGGGTTAGGAGTAGGGATAGGTTTAGGCTCAGGCTTAGGGTTAGGATTAGGGTTAGGGTTAGGATTAGGGTTCGGGTTATGATTACGGTTAGGGTTAGGTTTAGGGTTGTGTTAGGATTAGATTTAGAGTTAGGTTTAGGGTTTGGGTTAGGGTTAGGGTTATGGTTAGTGTTAAGTTTAGGTTTTGGATTAGATTATGGTTTAGCGTTAGGGTTAGTGTTCGGTTTTGGGTTAAGGTTAGGGTTAGGGTTAGGGTTAGGGTTAGGGTTAGGGTTTGGTTTAGGGTTTGGTTTAGGTTTCGGGTTAGGATTAGGGTTTGAGTTTGGGTTAGGGTTAGGGTTAGGTTTAGGGTTTGGATTAGGGTTAGGGTTAGGTTTAGGTTTAGGATTACTATTAGGGTTAGGGTTAGAGTTAGGTTTAGGTTTTGGGTAAGGTTTAGAGTTAGAGTTAGGTTTAGGGTTAGGGTTTGGTTTTGCGTTAGGGTTAGAGTTCGGTTTTGGGTTCCAATTAATGTTAGGTTTAGGGTTAGGGTTAGGGTTTGGGTTTGGGTTTGGATTAGGCTTAGGTTTAGGTTTAGGGGTTGGGTTAGTGTTACGGTTAGGATTTTGATTTGTTTTAGGGTTAGGGTTAGGGTTAGTGTTAGGGTTTGGGTTTGGGTTAGGGTTAGGGTTAGGGTTTGGTTTTGTGTTTAGGTTAGGGTATGGATTAGGGTTAGGGTTAGGTTTAGTGTTAGTGTTAGGGTTAGGGTTTGGATTAGGCTTAAGGTGAGGGTTAGGGTTAGGATTAGGGTTAGGATTAGGGATAGGTTTAGAGTTAGGTTTACGGTTAGGATTAGTGTTAGGTTTTGGGTTTCGGTTAGAGTTAGGGATAGGTTTGGAGTTAGGGTTTGGTTTTGCCTCAGGGTTAGTTTTCGGTTTTGGGTTTCGATTAGGGTTAGGTTTACGGGTAGGGTTAGGGTTTGGGTTTGGTTTAGGGTTAGGGTTAGGGTTAGGGTTAGGTTTACGGTTTGGTTTTGAGTTTGGGTTAGGGTTAGTGTTAGGGTTTTGGTTTGGATTAGGCTTAGGGTGAGGGTTATGGTTAGGGTTTGTGTAAAGGTTAGGGTCAGCGTTAGGTTTTGGGTTAGGTTTAAGGTTAGGGTTAGGATTATGGTTAGGGTTAGTGTGATGGTTAGGGTTTGTGTTAGGCCTAGGGTTATGGTTAGTGTTTGGTTTAGGCTTAGGGTTAGGGTTTGGGTTAACATTAGGTATAGGTTTAGTCTTAGAGTTAGGGTTATGGTTAGGGTGATGGAGAGGTTTTGTGTTAGGGTTAGGGTTAGGGTTAGGGTTAGGATTAGGGTTACGGTTAGGGTTTTGTTTTGGGATAGGTTTATGGTTAGGGTTTTGGTTAGGTTTAGGAATAGGTTTACGATTAGAGTTAAGTTAGGGTTAGGGTTAAGTTTAGGGTTAGGGTTAGGTTTTGGGTTTGGGTTAGGGTTAGGTTTAGGGTAAGGGTTACGTTTTGGGTTAGGGTTAGGGTGAGGGTTAGGGTAAGGATTTGGGTTTGGGTTAGGGTTATGTTTAGGGTTAGAGTTAGTGTTTGCGTTAGGTTTAGGTTTAGGGTTAGGATTAGGATTAGGGTTAGGGTTAGGGATAGTATTTGGGTTAGAGTTAGGGTTACGGTTAAGGTTAGGGTTAGGGTTAGGGTTAGGGTTGGGGTTAGGCTTAGGTTTTGGTTAGGTTTAGGGTTAGTGTTAGGGTTTCTGTTTTGTTAAGGATTAGGGTTAAGGTTAGGGTTACGGTTTGTGTGAGGTTTAGGGTTATGGTTAGGTTTAGGGTTAGGGATTGGGTTAGGGTTAGGGTTAGGGTTTGGGTTAGGGTTTGGTTTTGGCTTAGGTTTAGGTTTAGGGTTAGGGTTAGGGTTAGGGTTAGTTTTAAGGCTATGTTTTGGGTGAGGGTTAGGATTAGGGTTAGGGTTAGGGTTAAAATTTGGGTTTGGGTTAGGGTTATTGTTAGGTTTAGGCTTAGGGTTAGGTTTAGTTTTTGGTTTGGGTTAGGTTTAGGTTTAGGTTTAGGGTTAGGGTTTGGGTCAGGGTTAGGGTTATGGTTAGTGTTTCGGTTAGGCTTAGGGTTAGAGTTTGGATTTGGGTTAGGGGTAAGAATAGGGTTAGGGTTAGGATTAGGGTTAGGGTTAGGGTTAGGGTTAAAGCTAGGGTTTGGGTCTGAGTTAGCGTAAGGGTTGACGTTTTGGTTAGGGTTAGGGTTTGTTTTGGGCTAAGGTAAGGGTTAGGGTTAGGGTTTGGTTTTGTGTTAGGGTTAGGGTTCGGGTTTGGGTTTCGGTTAGGGTTAGGGTTAGTGTTAGGGTTTGGGTTTGGGTTAGGATTAGGGCTAGGGTTAGGGTTGGGGTTAAGGCTAGGTTTTGTGTTAGGGCTTGGTTAGGGTAAGGTTTAGGGTTACGGTTTCGGTTTGGGTTAGGGTAAGGGTTAGGGTTAGGGTTAGGTTTAGGGTTTGGGTTAGGGTTAGGGTTAGGGTTTGGGTTTGGGTTAGGGTTAGGTTTAAGGTTAGAGTTAGGGTTAGGTTTAGGGTTAGGGTTAGGTTTTGGGTTAACGTTAGGGTTAGGTTTAGGGTTTGGTTTGGGTTAGGGTTACGGTTAGGGTTAGGGTTGGATTTGAGTTAGGGTTAGGGTTAGTTTTAGGCTTAGGGTTAGGGATAGGTTTTGAGTTAGGGTTAGTGTTAGGGTTAGGGTTAGGGTTAGGGTTTGAGTTAGGATTATGGTTAGGGTTTGCTTTAGGGTTTGGGTTAGGGTTGCGGTTAGGGTTTGGGCTTGGGTTAGGGTTAGGTTTAGGGTTTGGGTTTGCGTTAGGTTTAGGGTTAGCGTTAGGTTTAGGCTTTGGTTGGGTTAGGGTTAGCGTTAGGGTTAGGGTTAGTGTGAGGTTTAGGGTTTGGTTTAGGGTTAGGGTTAGGGTTAGCGTTCGGTTTTGGGTTAGGGTTAGGTTTAGGGTTTGGGTTAGGATTAGGGTTAGGGTTAGGTTTAGGTTTAGGGGTAGGGTTTGGGTTTGGGTTAGGGTTAGCTTTAGGGTTTGGGTTAGGGATAGGGTTAGGGTTTGGGTTAGGGTTCGTGTTAGTTTTAGCTTTAGGGTTAGGATTAGGGTTAGGGTTAAGTTTAGGGTTAGGGTTAGATTTTGGGTAAGGGTTAGGGTTAGGTTTAGGATTAGGTTTAGGTTTTGGGTTAGGGTTAGGGTATGGGTTAGTGTAAGGATTTGGGTTTCTGTTAGGGTTATGGTTAGGGTTAACGTTAGTGTTTGGGTTAGGTTTAGAATTAGGGTTAGGATTAGTATAAGGTTAGGGTTAGGGATAGGGTTTGGGTTAGAGTTAGGGTTACGGTTACGGTTAGGGTTAGGGTTAGGGTTTGTGTTACGATTAGTGTTAGAGTTAGGTTTAGGGCTTGGGTTAGGTTTAGGGTTACGGTTAAGTTTAGGGTTAGGATTAGGGTTAGGGTTGGGGTTAGGGTTAGGTTTTGGTTAGGGTTAGGGTTAGTGTTAGGGTTTCTGTTTTGTTAAGGGTTAGGGTTAGGGTTAGGGTTATGGTTTGTGTGAGGGTTAGGGTTAGGGTTAGGTTTAGGGTTAGGGTTTGGGTTTGGGTTAGGTTTAGGTTTAGGTTTAGGGTTAGGGTTAGGGTTAAGGTTAAGGCTATGTTTTGGGTGAGGGTTAGGTTTAGGGTTAGGGTTAGGGTTAGAGTTTGGGTTTGGATTAGTGTAATTGTTAGGTTTAGGGTTAGGGTTAGGATTAGTTTTTGGTTAGGGTTATTTTTAGGTTTAGGTTTAGGGTTAGGGTTTGGGTTAGGGTTTGGGTTTGCTTTAGGGTTAGGGTTAGGGTTAGGGTTAGGGTTAAGGTTAGGGTTTTGGTTTGGGATATGGTTAGGTTTAGGGTTTGGGTTTGCGTTAGGTTTAGGGTTATGTTTAGGTTTAGGCTTTGGTTTGGGTTAGGGTTAGGTTTAGATTTAGGATTATGGTTAGTGTGAGGGTTAGGGTTTGGGTTAGGGTTAGAGTTAGGGTTAGGGTTAGGGTTTGGGTTAGGGTTACGGATAGGGTTTGGGTTAGGGTTAGGTTTAGTGTTAGGTTTCGGTTTAGGATTAGGGTTTGGGTTTGCGTTAGGGTTAAGGGTAGGGTTAGGGTTTGTTTAGTTTTAGGTTTAGGGTTAGGATTAGGGTTAGGGTTAAGTTTATGGTTTGGGTTAGTGTTAGGGTTAAGGGTAGGGTTAGGGTTAGGTTTAGTTTTAGGTTTAGGGTTAGGTTTAGGGTTAGGGTTAAGTTTATGGTTAGGGTTAGGTTTTGGGTTAGGATTTGGTTTTGGGTTAGGGTTAGGGTTAGGGTTAGGATTTGGGTTTGGGTTAGGGTTAGGGTTAAAGTTAGGATTTGGGTTTGGTTTAGGGTTAGGTTTAGGTTTAGGTTTAGGTTTAGGGTTTGGGTTAGGGTTAGGGTTAGGCTTTCGTTTTGGTTTTCGGTTATGGTTAGAGTTAGGGTTAGTGTTATGTATATGGTTTGGTTTAGGGTTAGGGTGAGGGTTAGGGTTGGGTTAGGGTTAGGATTAGGGATAGGGTTAGGCTTAGGCTTAGGGTTAGGATTAGGGTTAGGGTTAGGATTAGGGTTCAGTTTATGATTACGGTTAGGGTTAGGTTTAGGGTAGGTGTTAGGATTAGATTTAGAGTTAGGTTAAAGGTTTGGGTAAGGGTTAGGGTTATGGTGAGAGTTAAGTTTAGGTTTTGGATTAGGGTTTGGTTTTGCGTTAGGGTTAGTGTTCGGTTTTCGGTTAAGGTTAGGGTTAGGATTAGGGTTAGTGTTCGGGTTAGGGTTTATGTTAGGGTTAGGGTGAGGGTTAGGGTTAGATTTAGGGTTTGGATTAGGGTTAGGGTTAGGTTTAGGTTTAGGGTTAGTATTAGGGTTATGGTTAGGGTTAGGATTATGTTTTGTGTAAGGTTTATAGTTATGGTTAGGTTTAGGGTTAGGGTTTGTTTTTGCGTTAGGGTTAGAGTTCTGTTTTGGGTTCTAATTAATGTTAGGTTTAGGGTTAGGTTTAGGTTTTGGGTTTGGGTTAGGATTAGGGTTAGGGTTTGGTGTAGGGTTTGGGTTAGTGTTAGGGTTAGGATTTGGATTTCTTTTAGGGTTAGGGTTAGGGTTAGTGTTAGGGTTTTGGTTTGGATTAGGCTTAGGGTGAGGGTTATGGTTAGGGTTTGGGTAACGGTTAGGGTCAGGGTTAGGGTTTGGGTTAGGTTTAAGGTTAGGGTTAGGGTTAGGGTGAGCGCTTGTGTTAGGGTTAGGGGTAGGGTTAGGGTCAGGGGTAGGGGTGATGTTAGTGTTAGGGTGACGGTTAGCGTAAGGGTTAAGGGTAGGGTTGGGGTAAGGGTTAAGCTTAGGGTTAGGGTTTGTGTTTGGGTTATGGTTAATGTTAGGATTATGGTTAGGGTTAGTGTGATGGTTAGGGTTTGTGTTAGGGTTAGGGTTATGGTTAGTGTTTCCATTAGGCTTAGGGTTAGAGTTTGGATTTGGTTTAGGGTTAGGGTTAGGATTAGGGTTAGGATTAGGGTTAGGGTCAGGGTTAGGGTTAAGGCTAGGGTTTGGGTGTGAGTTAGCGTAAGGGTTTACGTTTTGTTTAGGGTTAGGGTTAGGCTTTGGGTTAGGGTTAGGGTTAGTTTTAGGTTTAGGTTTAGGATTAGGGTTAGGGTTAAGTTTAGGGTTAGGGTTAGGTTTTGGGTTAGGGTTAGGGTTAAGTTTAGGGTTAGGGTTAGGTTTTGGGTTAGGTTTAGGGTGAGGGTTAGGGTAAGGATTTGGGTTTGGGTTAGGGTTATGGTTAGGGTTAGAGTTAGTGTTTGGGTTAGGTTTAGGTTTAGGGTTAGGATTAGGTTTAGGGTTAGGGTTAGGGATTGGATTTGGGTTAGAGTTAGGGTTACGGTTACGGTTAGGGTTAGGGTTAGGGTTTGTGTTACGATTAGTGTTAGAGTTAGGTTTTGGGTTTGGGTTAGGGTTAGGGTTACAGTTAGGTTTAGGGTTAGGAGTAGGGTTAGGGTTAGGGTTAGTGTTGGGGTTAGGCTTAGGTTTTTTTTAGGTTTAGGGTTAGTGTTAGGGTTTCTGTTTTGTTAAGGATTAGGGTTAGGGTTAGAGTTACGGTTTGTATGAGGGTTAGGGTTATGGTTAGGTTTAGGGTTAGGGTTTGGGTTAGGGTTAGGGTTAGGGTTTGGGTTAGTGTTTGGTTTTGGGTTAGGTTTAGGTTTAGGGTTAGGGTTAGGGTTAGGGTTAGGGTTAAGTCTGTGTTTTGGGTGAGGGTTAGGTTTAGGGTTAGGGTTAGGGTTAGAATTTGGGTTGGCCTTAGGGTTATTGTTAGGTTTAGGCTTGGCGTTGCCCTTAGTTTTTGGTTACGGTTACGTTTAGGTTTAGGTTTAGGGTTAGGGTGTGGGTTAGGGTTAGGGTTATGGTCACAGTTAAGTTTAGGTTTTGGATTAGGGTTTGGTTTTGCGTTAGGGTTAGTGTTCGGTTTTGGGTTAAGGTTAGGGTTAGGATTAGGGTTAGTGTTCAGGTTAGGGTTTATGTTAGGGTTAGGGTGGGGGTTAGGGTTAGGTTTAGGGTTAGGATTAGGGTTAGGTTTAGGGTTTGGGTGAGGTTTAGGTTTAGGGTTAGGATTAGGTTTAGGGTTAGGGTTTTTGATAGGGTTTGGGTTAGTGTTAGGGTTATGGTTACGGTTTCAGTTAGGGTTAGGGTTTGTGTTAGGATTAGAGTTAGGGTTTGGTTTAGGTTTTGGATTAGGGTTAGGGTTAGGGTTAGGGTTAATCTAGGATTTGGGTTAGGGCTGGGTAAGGGTTAGGTTTAGGGTTACGGTTTGGATTCGGGTTAGGGTTAGGTTTTGGGTTTGGGTTAGGGTTAGGGTTAGGGTTAAGGTTTGGTTTTTATTTAGGGTTAGGGTTTGGGTTAGGGTTAGGGTTTGGGTTAGGGTTAGTTTTTGGTTAGGGTTAGGTTTAGGGTTAGGGTTAGGGTTAGGGTTTGGGTTAGCGTTAGTGTTAGGTTTAGGGTTTGGTTTGGGTTAGGGTTACGGTTAGGGTTAGGGTTGGATTTGAGTTAGGGTTAGGGTTAGTTTTAGGTTTAGGGTTAGGGATAGGGTTTGAGTTAATGTTAGTGTTAGGGTTAGGTTTAGGGTTGGGTTTGAGTTAGGATTATGGTTAGGGTTTGCTTTAGGGTTTGGGTTAGGGTTGCGGTTAGGGTTTGGGCTTGGGTTAGGGTTAGGTTTAGGGTTTGCGTTTGCGTTAGGTTTAGGGTTAGCGTTAGGTTTAGGCGTTGGTTTGGGTTAGGGTTAGCGTTAGGGTTATGGTTAGGATTCGGTTTAGGGATAGTGTGAGGTTTAGGGTTTGGTTTAGGGTAAGAGTTAGGGTTAGCGTTCGGGTTTGGGTTAGGGTTAGGTTTAGGGTTTGGGTTAGGGTTAGGGTTAGGGTTAGTGTTAGGTTTAGGTTTAGTGGTAGGGTTTGGGTTTGGGTTAGGGTTCGCTTTAGGGTTTGGGTTAGGGTTAGGGTTTTGGTTAGGGTTAGGGTTAGTTTTAGGTTTAGGTTTAGGATTAGGGTTAGGGTTAAGTTTAGGGTTAGCTTTAGGTTTTGGGTTAGGGTTAGGGTTAGGTTTAGGGTTAGGGTTAGGTTTTGGGTTAGGGTTAGGGTTAAGGTTACGGTTAGGGTTAGGGTTTGGATTTGAGTTAGGGTTAGGGTTAGTTTTTGGCTTAGGGTTAGGGATAGGGTTTGAGTTAGGGTTAGTGTTAGGGTTAGGGTTAGGGTTAGGGTTTGAGTTAGGATTACGGTTAGGATTTGCTTTAGGGTTTGGGTTAGGGTTGAGGTTAGGGTTTGGGTTTGGGTTAGGGTTAGGTTTAGGGTTAGCGTTAGGTTTAGGCTTTGGTTTGGGTTAGGGTTAGCGTTAGGTTTATGGTTAGGATTAGGGTTAGGGTTAGTGTGAGGTTTAGGGTTTGGTTTAGGGTTAGGGTTAGGGTTAGCGTTCAGGTTTGGGTTAGGTTTAGGGTTTGGGTTAGGGTTAGGGTTAGGTTTAGGTTTAGGTTTATGTGTAGGGATGGGTTTGGGTTAGGGTTAGCTTTAGGGTTTGGGTTAGGGTTAGGGTTAGGGTTTGGGTTAGTGTTAGGGTTAGTTTTAGGTTTAGGGTTAGGATTAGGGTTAGGGTTAAGTTTAGGGTTAGGATTAGATTTTGGGTTAGGGTTAGGGTTAGGTTTTGGGTTAGGGTTAGGTTTTGGGTTAGGGTAAGGATTTGGGTTTGGGTTAGGGTTATGGTTAGGGTTAGGGTTAGTGTTTGGGTTAGGTTTAGGGTTAGGGTTAGGATTAGGTTTAGGGTTAGGGTTAGGGATAGTGTTTGGGTTAGAGTTAGGGTTACGGTTGCGGTTGGGGTTAGCGTTAGGGTTTTTGTTACGATTAGTGTTAGAGTTAGGTTTAGGGTTTGGGTTAGAGTTAGGGTTACGGTTAAGTTTAGGGTAAGGATTAGTGTTAGGGTTGGGGTTAGGGTTAGGTTTTGGTTAGGGTTAGGGTTAGTGTTAGAGTTTCTGTTTTGTTAAGGGTTAGGGTTAGGGTTAGGGTTACGGTTTGTGTGAGGGTTAGGGTTAGGGTTAGGTTTAGGGTTAGGGTTTGGGTTAGGGTTAGGGTTAGGGTTAGGGTTTGGGTTAGGGTTTGGGTTAGGGTTAAGGTTAGGGTTTTGGTTTGGGTTAGGGGTAGGTTTAAGGTTTGGGTTTGCGTTAGGGTAGGGTTAGGTTTAGGTTTAGGCTTTGGTTTGGGTTAGGGTTAGGGTTATATTTAGGATTAAGGTTAGTGTGAGGGTTAGGGTTTGGGTTAGGGTTAGGATTAGGTTTATGGTTTGGGTTAGGGTTAGGGATAGGGTTTGGGTTAGGGTTAGGTTTAGTGTTAGGTTTCGGTTTAGGATTAGGTTTTGTGTTTGCGTTAGGGTTAAGGGTAGGGTTAGTGTTAGTTTAGTTTTAGGTTTAGGGTTAGGATTAGGGTTAGGGTTAAGTTTATGGTTTGGGTTAGGGTTAGGGTTAAGAGTATGGTTAGGGTTAGGTTTAGTTTTAGGTTTAGGGTTAGGATTAGGGTTAGGGTTAAGTTTATGGTTAGGGTTAGGTTTTGGGTTAGGATTTAGGTTTGGGTTAGGGTTAGGGTTAGGGTTAGGATTTCTGTTTGGGTTACGGTTAGGGTTAGGGTTAGGATTTGGGTTTGGTTTAGGGTTAGGGTTAGGGTTAGCTTTAGGGTTTGGGTTTGGGTTAGGGTTATGGTTAGGCTTTCGTTTTGGGTTTCAGTTATGGTTAGAGTTAGTGTTAGTGTTAGGTATATGGTTTGGTTTAGCGTTAGGGTGAGGGTTAGGGTTGGGTTAGGGTTAGGATTAGGGATAGGGTTAGGCTTAGGCTTAGGGGTAGGGTTAGGGGTAGGGTTAGGAGTAGGGTTCGGGTTATGATTACGGTTAGGGTTAGGTTTAGGGTTTGTGTTAGGATTAGATTTAGAGTTAGGTTTAGGGTTTGGGTTAGGGTTAGGGTTATGGTTACAGTTAAGTTTAGGTTTTGGATTAGGGTTTGGTTTTGCGTTAGGGTTAGTGTTCGGTTTTGGGTTAAGGTTAGGGTTAGAATTAGGATTAGTGTTAGGGTTAGGGTTTATGTTAGGGTTAGGGTGATGGTTAGGGTTAGGTTTAGGGTTAGGATTAGGATTAGATTTAGGGTTTGGGTGAGGTTTAGGTTTAGTGTTAGGATTAGGTAAAGGGTTAGGGTTAGGGATAGGGTTTGGGTTAGTGTTAGGGTTATGGTTACGGTTCCAGTTAGGGTTAGGGTTTGTGTTAGGATTAGGGTTAGGGTTTGGTTTAGGGTTTGGGTTAGGGTTCGGGTTAGGGTTAGGGTTTGAGTTTGGGTTAGGGTTAGGGTTAGGTTTAGGGTTTGGATTAGGGTTAGGGTTAGGTTTAGGTTTAGGGTTAGTATTAGGGTTAGGGTTAGGGTTAGGGTTAGGTTTTGGGTAAGGTTTAGAGTTAGGGTTAGGTTTAGCGTTAGGGTTTGGTTTTGCGTTAGGGTTAGAGTTCTGTTTTGGGTTCCAATTAATGTTAGGTTTAGGGTTAGGTTTAGGGTTTGGGTTTGGGTTAGGATTAGGGATAGGGTTAGGTTTAGGGTTTGGGTTAGGGTTACGGTTAGGATTTGGATTTCTTTTAGGGTTAGGGTTAGGGTTAGTGTTAGGGTTTGGTTTTGGGTTAGGGTTAGGGTTAGGATTTGGTTTTGTGTTTAGGTTAGGGTATGGATTAGGGTTAGGGTTAGGGTTAGGGTTACTGTTAGTGTTAGGGTTAGGGTTTGGATTAGTCTTAAGGTGAGGGTTAGGGTTAGGATTAGGGTTAGGATTAGGGATAGGTTTAGGGTTAGGTTTATGGTTAGGATTAGGGTTAGGTTTTGGGTTTGGGTTAGAGTTAGGTTTAGGTTTAGAGTTAGGGTTTGGTTTTGCGTCAGGGTTAGTTTTCGGTTTTGGGTTTCGATTAGGGTTAGGTTTACGGGTAGGGTTAGGGTTTGGGTTTGGTTTAGGGTTAGGGTTAGGTTTAGGTTTAGGTTTAGGTTTTGAGTTTGGGTTAGGGTTAGTGTTAGGGTTTTGGTTTGGATTAGGCTTAGGGTGAGGTTTATGGTTAAGGTTTGGGTAACGGTTAGGGTCAGGGTTAGGGTTTGGGTTAGGTTTAAGGTTAGGGTTAGTGTTAGGGTTAGCGTTTGGGTTTGGGTTAGGGTTAGGGTTAGGGTTAGGGTTAGGGTTAGGTTTTATGTTAGTGTTAGGGTTACGGTTAGGGTAAGGTTTAAGGTTAGGGTTTCGGTAAGGGTTAAGCTTAGGGTTAGGGATTGTGTTTGGGTTATGGTTAATGTTAGGATTATGGTTAGGGTTAGTGTGATGGTTGGGGTTTGTGTTAGGGTTAGGGTTATGGTTAGTGTTTGGATTAGGCTTAGGGTTAGAGTTTGGATTTGGTTTAGGGTTAGGGTTAGGATTAGGGTTAGGATTACTGTTAGGGTCAGCTTTAGGGTTAAGGCTAGGTTTTGGGTGTGAGTTAGCGTAAGGGTTTACGTTTTGGTTAGGGTTAGGTTTAGGGTTTGGGTTAGGGTTAGGGTTAGTTTTAGGTTTTGGGTTAGGATTAGGGTTAGGGTTAAGTTTAGGGTTAGGGATAGGTTTTGGGTTAGGGTTAGGGTTAGGTTTAGGGTAAGGGTTAGGTTTTGGGTTAGGGTTAGGGTGAGGGTTAGGGTAAGGATTTGGGTTTGGGTTAGGGTTATGGTTAGGGTTAGAGTTAGTGTTTGGGTTCGGTTTAGGTTTAGGGTTAGGATTAGGTTTAGGGTTAGGGTTAGGGATAGGATTTGGGTTAGAGTTAGGGTTACGGTTACGGTTAGGGTAAGGGTTAGGGTTTGTGTTACGATTAGTGTTAGAGTTAGGTTTTGGGTTTGGGTTAGGGTTAGGGTTACAGTTAGGTTTAGGGTTAGGATTAGGGTTAGAGTTAGGGTTAGGGTTGGGGTTAGGCTTAGGTTTTTTTTAGGTTTAGGGTTAGTGTTAGGGTTTCTGTTTTGTTAAGGATTAGCGTTAGGGTTAGGGTTACGGTTTGTGTGAGGGTTAGGGTTATGGTTAGGTTTAGGGTTAGGGTTTGGGTTAGGGTTAGGGTTAGGGGTGGGGGTAGGGTTTGATTTTGGGTTAGTTTTAGGTTTAGGGTTAGGATTAGGGTTAGGGTTAGGGTTAAGGCTATGTTTTGGGTGAGGGTTAGGTTTAGTGTTAGGGTTAGGGTTAGAATTTGGGTTTGGATTAGGGTTATTGTTAGGTTTAGGCTTCGGGTTAGGGTTAGTTTTTGGTTAGGGTTAGGTTTAGGTTTAGGTTTAGGGTTAGGGTTTGGGTTAGGGTTAGGTTTATTGTTAGTGTTTGGGTTAGGCTTAGGGTTAGAGTTTGGATTTGGGTTAGGGTTACGGTTAGGGTTAGGGTTAGGTTTAGGGTTAGGGTTAGGGTTAGGGTTAGGATTAAGGCTAGGTTTTCCGTGTGAGTTAGCGTCAGGGTTTACGTTTTGGTTAGGGTTAGGGTTTGGTTTGGGTTAAGTTAAGGGTTAGAGTTAGGGTTATGGTTTGGTTTTGCGTTAGGGTTAGTGTTCGGGTTTGGGTTTCGGTTAGGGTTAGGGTTAGTGTTAGGGTTTGGGTTTGGGTTAGGATTAGGGTTAGGGTTAGGGTTAGGGTTAGGGTAAAGTCTAGGTTTTGGGTTCGGGCTGGGTCAGGGTTAGGTTAAGGGTTACGGTTTGGATTCGGGTTCGGGTTTGGGTTTGGGTTAGGGTTAGGGTTAGGGTTAGGGTTTGGTTTTTAGTTAGGGTTAGGGTTTGGGTTAGGGTTAGGTTTTGGGTTAGGGTTAGTTTTTGGTTAGGGTTAGGTTTAGGGTTAGGGTT
>JAJHUQ010000044.1:1067500-1085000 GCA_035773235.1 Eospalax fontanierii | reverse complement strand
AGTTTTAGGTTTAGGGTTAGTGTTAGGGTTAGGGTTAGGGTTAAGGCTATGTTTTGGGTGAGGGTTAGGTTTAGTGTTAGGGTTAGGGTTAGAATTTGGGTTTGGGTTAGGGTTATTGTTAGGTTTAGGCTTCGGGTTAGGGTTAGTTTTTGGTTAGGGTTAGGTTTAGGTTTAGGTTTAGGGTTAGGGTTTGGGTTAGGGTTAGGGTTATGGTTAGTGTTTGGGTTAGGCTTAGGGTTAGAGTTTGGATTTGGGTTAGGGTTACGGTTAGGGTTAGGGTTAGGATTAGGGTTAGGGTTAGGGTTAGGGTTAGGGTTAAGGCTAGGTTTTTCGTGTGAGTTAGCGTAAGGGTTTACGTTTTGGTTAGGGTTAGGGTTTGGTTTGGGTTAAGTTAAGGGTTAGGGTTAGGGTTAGGGATTGGTTTTGCGTTAGGGTTAGGGTTCGGGTTTGGGTTTCGGTTAGGGTTAGGGTTAGTGTTAGGGTTTGGGTTTGGGTTAGGATTAGGGTTAGGGTTAGGGTAAAGGCTAGGTTTTGGGTTAGGGCTGGGTTAGGGTTAGGTTTAGGGTTACGGTTTGGATTCGGGTTAGGTTGAGGTTTTGGGTTTGGGTTAGGTTTAGGGTTAGGTTTTGGGTTAGGGTTAGGGTTTGGGTTAGGGTTAGTTTTTGGTTAGGGTTAGGTTTAGGGTTAGGGTTAGGGTTAGGGTTTGGGTTAGCGTTAGGGTTAGGTTTAGGGTTTGGTTTGGGTTAGGGTTACGGTTAGGGTTAGGGTTGCATTTGAGTTAGGGTTAGGGTTAGTTTTATGCTTAGGGTTAGGGATAGGGTTTGAGTTAATGTTAGTGTTAGGGTTAGGGTTAGGGCTAGGGTTTGAGTTAGGATTATGGTTAGGGTTTGCCTTAGGGTTTGGGTTAGGGTTGCTGTTAGGGTTTGGGCTTCGGTTAGGGTTAGGTTTAGGGTTTGCGTTTGCGTTAGGTTTAGGGTTAGCGTTAGGTTTAGGCTTTGGTTTGGGTTAGGGTTAGCGTTAGGGTTATGGTTAGGATTAGGTTTAGGGTTAGTGTGAGGTTTAGGGTTTGGTTTAGGGTTAGAGTTAGGGTTAGCGTTCGGGTTTGGGTTAGGGTTAGGTTTAGGGTTTGGGTTAGCGTTAGGGTTAGGGTTAAGTTTAGGTTTAGTGGTAGGGTTTGGGTTTGGGTTAGGGTTCGCTTTAGGGTTTGGGTTAGGGTTAGGGTTAGGTTTTGGTTTAGGGTTAGGGTTAGTTTTAGGTTTAGGTTTAGGATTAGGGTTAGGGTTAAGTTTAGGTTTACCTTTAGTTTTTGGGTTAGGGTTAGGGTTAGGTTTAGGGTTAGGGTTAGGTTTTGGGCTAGGGTTAGGGTTAAGGTTACGGTTAGGGTTAGGGTTTGGATTTGAGTTAGGGTTAGGGTTAGTTTTTGGCTTAGGGTTAGTGATAGGGTTTGAGTTAGGATTACGGTTAGGGTTTGCTTTAGGGTTTGGGTTAGGGTTGAGGTTAGGGTTTGGGTTTGGGTTAGGGTTAGGTTTAGGGTTAGCGTTAGGTTTAGGCTTTGGTTTGGCTTAGGGTTAGCGTTAGGTTTATGGTTAGGATTAGGGTTAGGGTTAGTGTGAGGTTTAGGGTTTGGTTTAGGGTTAGGGTTAGGGTTAGCGTTCAGGTTTGGGTTAGGTTTAGGTTTAGGGTTTGGGTTAGGATTAGGTTTAGGTTTTGGGTTAGGATTACGGTTAGGGTTTGGGTTAGGGTTAGGGTTAGGGTTAGTTTTAGGTTTAGGGTTAGGATTAGGGTTAGGGTTAAGTTTAGGGTTAGAATTAGATTTTGGGGTAGGGTTAGGGTTAGGTTTAGGATTAGGGTTAGGTTTTGGGTTAGGGTTAGGTTTTGGGTTAGGGTAAGGATTTGGGTTTGGGTTAGGGTTATGGTTAGGGTTAGGGTTAGTGTTTGGGTTAGGTTTAGGGTTAGGGTTAGGATTAGGTTTAGGGTTAGGGTTAGCGACAGTGTTTGGGTTAGAGGTAGGGTTACGGTTACGGTTAGGGTTAGGGTTAGGGTTTTTGTTACGATTAGTGTTAGAGTTAGGTTTAGGGTTTGGGTTAGAGTTAGCGTTACGGTTAAGTTTAGGGTTAGGATTAGGGTTAGGGTTTCTGTTTTGTTAAGGTTTAGGGTTAGGGTTAGGGTTACGGTTTGTGTGAGGGTAAGGGTTAGGGTTAGGTTTAGGGTTAGGGTTTGGGTTAGAGTTAGGGTTATGGTTAGGGTTTGGGTTAGGGTTTGGGTTTGTGTTAGGTTTAGGTTTAGGGTTAGGGTTAGGGTTAGGGTTAAGTTTAACGCTATGTTTTGGGTGAGGGTTAGGTTTAGGTTTAGGGTTAGGGTTAGGGTTAGTTTTTGGTTAGGGTTATTTTTCGGTTTAGGTTTAGGGTTAGGGTTTGGGTTATGGTTTGGGTTTGCGTTACGGTTAGGGTTAAGGTTAGGGTTAGGGTTAGGGTTAGGGTTTGGTTTTTGCTTAGGGTTAGGGTTAGGGTTTGGGTTAGGGTTAGTTTTTGGTTAGGGTTAGGTTTAGGGTTAGGTTTAGGTTTAGGTTTAGGTTTTGGAGTAGGCTTAGGGTAGAGGTTAGGGTTCCGGTAAGGGTAAAACATATGGTTTGGGTTTGTGTTTCGATTATGGTAAAAGTTAGGATTATGGTTAGAGTTAGTGTCATGGTTACGGTTTGTGTTATGGTTAGGGTTATGGTTAGTGTTTGGGTTAGACTTAGGGTTAGAGTTTGGATTTGGGTTAGGGTTAGGGTTAGGGTTAGGGTTAGGATTAGGGTTAGTGTCAGGGTTAGGGTTAAGGCTAGGTTTTGGGTGTGAGTTAGCGTAAGGGTTTACGTTTTGGTTAGGTTTAGGTTTAGGGTTTGGGTTAGGGTTAGGGTTAGTTTTAGGTTTTGGGTTAGGATTAGGGTTAGGGTTAAGGTTAGGGTTAGGGTTAGGTTTTGGGTTAGGGTTAGGGTTAGGTTTAGGGTAAGGGTTAGGTTTTGGGTTAGGGTTAGGTTGAGGGTTAGGGTAAGGATTTGGGTTTGGGTTAGGGTTATGTTTAGGGTTAGAGTTAGTGTTTGGGTTAGGTTTAGGTTTAGGGTTAGGATTAGGTTTAGGGTTAGGGTTAGGGATAGGATTTGGGTTAGAGTTAGGGTTACGGTTACGGTTAGGGTTAGGGTTAGGGTTTGTGTTACGATTAGTGTTAGAGTTAGGTTTTGGGTTTGGGTTAGGGTTAGGGTTACAGTTAGGTTTAGGGTTAGGATTAGGGTTAGGGTTAGGGTTAGGGTTGGGGTTAGGCTTAGATTTTTTTTTAGGTTTAGGGTTAGTGTTAGGGTTTCTGTTTTGTTAAGGATTAGCGTTAGGGTTAGGGTTACGGTTTGTGTGAGGGTTAGGGTTATGGATAGGTTTAGGGTTAGGGTTTGGGTTAGGGTTTGGTTTTGGGTTAGGTTTAGGTTTAGGGTTAGGGTTAGGGTTAGGGTTAGGGTTAAGGCTATGTTTTGGGTGAGGGTTAGGTTTAGGGTTAGGGTTAGGGTTAGAATTTGGGTTTGGGTTAGGGTTATTGTTAGGTTTAGGCTTCGGGTTAGGGTTAGTTTTTGGTTAGGGTTAGGTTTAGGTTTAGGTTTAGGGTTAGGGTTTGGGTTAGGGTTAGGTTTATGGTTAGTGTTTGGGTTAGGCTTAGGGTTAGAGTTTGGATTTGGGTTAGGGTTAGGGTTAGGGTTAGGGTTAGGATTAGGGTTAGGGTTAGGGTTAGGGTTAAGGCTAGTTTTTGGGTGTGAGTTAGCGTAAGGGTTTACGTTTTGATTAGGGTTAGGGTTTGGTTTGGGTTAAGTTAAGGGTTAGGGTTAGGGTTAGGGATTGGTTTTGCGTTAGGTTTAGGGTTCGGGTTTGGGTTTCGGTGAGGGTTAGGGTTAGTGTTAGGGTTTGGGTTTGGTTTAGGATTAGGGTTAGCGTTAGTGTTAGGGTTAGGGTTAAGGCTAGGTTTTGGGTTAGGGCTGGGTTAGGGTTAGGTTTAGGGTTACGGTTTGGATTCGTGTTAGGGTTAGGGTCTGGGTTTGGGTTAGGGTTAGGGTTAGGGTTAAGTTTAACGCTTTGTTTTGGGTGAGGGTTAGGTTTAGGTTTAGGTTTAGGGTTAGGGTTAGTTTTTGGTTAGGGTTATTTTTCGGTTTAGGTTTAGGGTTAGGGTTTGGGTTATGGTTTGGGTTTGCGTTACGGTTAGGGTTAAGGTTAGGGTTAGGGTTAGGGTTAGGGTTTGGTTTTTGCTTAGGGTTAGGGTTAGGGTTTGGGTTAGGGTTAGTTTTTGGTTAGGGTTAGGTTTAGGGTTAGGTTTAGGTTTAGGTTTAGGTTTTGGATTAGGGTTAGGGTTAGGGATTGGGTTTGGGTTAGGGTTACGGTTAGTGTTAGGGTTTGGATGTGTTAGGGTAAGGTTTAGTTTTAGGCTTAGGGTTAGGGATAGAGTTTGAATTAGGGTTACGGTTAGTGTTAGGGTTAGGTTTAGGTTTAGGGTTTGAGTTAGGATTAGGGTTAGGGTTTGGTATAGGGTTTGGGTTAGGGTTAAGGTTAGGGTTTTGGTTTGAGTTAGGGGTAGGTTTAGTGTTTGGGTTTGTGTTAGGGTTAGGGTTAGGTTTAGGTTTAGGCTTTGGTTTGGGTTATGGTTAGGGTTATATTTAGCATTAAGGTTAGTGTGAGGGTTAGGGTTTGGGTTAGGGTTAGGGTTAGGGTTAGGGTTTGGGTTAGGGTTAGGGTTAGGGATAGGGTTTGGGTTAGGGTTAGGTTTAGTGTTAGGTTTCGGTTTAGGATTAGGGTTTGGGTTTGCGTTAGGGTTAAGGGTAGGGTTAGGGTTAGTTTAGTTTTAGGTTTAGGGTTAGGATTAGGGTTAGGGTTAAGTTTATGGTTTGGGTTAGGGTTAGGGTTAAGGGTATGGTTAGGGTTAGGTTTAGTTTTAGGTTTAGGGTTAGGATTAGTGTTAGGGTTAAGTTTATGGTTAGGGTTAGGTTTTGGGTTAGGATTTGGTTTTGGGTTAGGGTTAGGGTTAGGGTTAGGATTTGGGTTTGGGTTAGGGTTAGGGTTAGGGTTAGGATTTGGGTTTGGTTTAGGGTTAGGGTTAGGGTTAGGTTTAGGGTTTGGGTTTGGGTTAGGGTTAGGGTTAGGCTTTCGTTTTGGGTTTCAGTTATGGTTAGAGTTAGGGTTAGTGTTAGGTATATGGTTTGGTTTAGGGTTAGGGTGAGGGTTAGGGTTGGGTTAGGGTTAGGATTAGGGATAGGGTTAGGCTTAGGCTTAGGGTTAGGATTAGGGGTAGGGTTAGGATTAGGGTTCGGGTTATGATTACGGTTAGGGTTAGGTTTAAGGTTTGTGTTAGTATTAGATTTAGAGTTAGGTTTAGGGTTTGGGTTAGGGTTAGGGTTATGGTTAGAGTTAAGTATAGGTTTTGGATTAGGGTTTGGTTTTGCGTTAGGGTTAGTGTTCGGTTTTGGTTTAAGGTTAGGGTTAGAATTAGGGTTAGTGTTAGGGTTAGGGTTTATGTTAGGGTTAGGGTGACGGTTAGAGTTAGGTTTAGGGTTAGGATTAGGATTAGGTTTAGGGTTTGGGTGAGGTTTAGGTTTAGGGTTAGGATTAGGTTTAGGGTTAGGGTTAGGGATAAGTTTTGGGTTAGTGTTAGGGTTATGGTTACGGTTCCAGTTAGGGTTAGGGTTTGTGTTAGGATTAGGGTTAGGGTTTGGTTTAGGGTTTGGGTTAGGGTTCGGGTTAGGGTTAGGGTTTGAGTTTGGGTTAGGGTTAGGGTTAGTGTTAGGGTTTGGGTTTGGGTTAGGGTTAGGGTTAGGATTTGGTTTTGTGTTTAGGTTAGGGTATGGATTAGGGTTAGGGTTAGGGTTAGGGTTAGTGTTAGTGTTAGGGTTAGGGTTTGGATTAGTCTTAAGGTGAGGGTTAGGGTTAGAATTAGGGTTAGGATTAGGGATAGGTTTAGGGTTAGGTTTATGGTTAGGATTAGGGTTAGGTTTTGGGTTTGGGTTAGAGTTAGGGTTAGGTTTAGAGTTAGGGTTTGGTTTTGCGTCAGGGTTAGTTTTCGGTTTTGGGTTTCGATTAGGGTTAGGTTTACGGGTAGGGTTAGGGTTTGGGATTGGTTTAGGGTTAGGGTTAGGGTTAGGTTTAGGTTTAGGGTTTGAGTTTGGGTTAGGGTTAGTATTAGGGTTTTGGTTTGGATTAGGCTTAGGTTGAGGTTTATGGTTAAGTTTTGGGTAACGGTTAGGGTCAGGGTTAGGGTTTGGGTTAGGTTTAAGGTTAGGCTTAGTGTTAGGGTTAGGGTTAGCGTTTGGGTTTGGGTTAGGGTTAGGGTTAGGTTTTATGTTAGTGTTAGGGTTACGGTTAGGGTAAGGTTTAAGGTTAGGGTTTCGGTAAGGGTTAAGCTTATGGTTTGGGTTTCTGTTTGGGTTATGGTTAAGGTTAGGAATATGGTTAGGGTTAGTGTGATGGTTAGGGTTTGTGTTAGGGTTAGGGTGATGGTTAGTGTTTGGGTTAGTCTTAGGGTTTGAGGTTGGATGTGGGTTAGGGTTAGGGTGAGGGTGAGGGTTAGGATTAGGGTTAGGGTCAGGGTTAGGGTTAAGGCTAGGTTTTGGGTGTGAGTTAGCGTAACGGTTTACGTTTTGGTTAGGGTTAGGTTTAGGGTTTGGGTTAGGGTTAGGGTTAGTTTTAGGTTTTGGTTTAGGATTAGGGTTAGGGTTAAGTTTAGGGTTAGGGTTAGGTTTTGGGTTAGGGTTAGGGTTAGGTTTAGGGTAAGGGTTAGGGTTTGGGTTAGGGTTAGGGTAAGGATTTGGGTTTGGGTTAGGGTTATGGTTAGGGTTAGAGTTAGTGTTTGGGTTCGGTTTAGGTTTAGGGTTAGGATTAGGTTTAGGGTTAGGGTTAGGGATAGGATTTGGGTTAGAGTTAGGGTTACGGTTACGGTTAGGGTTAGGGTTAGGGTTTGTGTTACGATTAGTGTTAGAGTTAGGTTTTGGGTTTGGGTTAGGGTTAGGGTTACAGTTAGGTTTAGGGTTAGGATTAGGGTTAGGGTTAGGGTTAGGGTTAGGGTTGGGGTTAGGCTTAGGTTTTTTTTAGGTTTAGGGTTAGTGTTAGGGTTTCTGTTTTGTTAAGGATTAGCATTAGGGTTAGGGTTACGGTTTGTGTGAGGGTTAGGGTTATGGTTAGGTTTAGGGTTAGGGTTTGGGTTAGGGTTAGGGTTAGGGTTTGGGTTAGGGTTTGGTTTTGGGTTAGGTTTAGGTTTAGGGTTAGGGTTAGGGTTAGGGTTAGGGTTAAGGCTATGTTTTGGGTGAGGGTTTGTTTTAGGGTTAGGGTTAGAGTTAGAATTTGGTTTTGGGTTAGGGTTATTGTTAGGTTTAGGCTTCGGGTTAGGGTTAGTTTTTGGTTAGGTTTAGGTTTAGGTTTAGGTTTAGGTTTAGGGTTAGGGTTTGGGTTAGGGTTAGGGTTATGGTTAGTGTTTGGGTTAGGCTTAGGGTTAGAGTTTGGATTTGGGTTAGAGTTAGGGTTAGGGTTAGGGTTAGGATTAGGGTTAGGGTTAGGGTTAGGGTTAAAGCTAGTTTTTGGGTGTGAGTTAGCGTAAGAGTTTACGTTTTGGTTAGGGTTAGGGTATGGTTTGGGTTAAGTTAAGGGTTAGGGTTAGGGTTAGGGTTTGGTTTTGCGTTAGGGTTAGGGTTCGGGTTTGGGTTTCGGTTAGGGTTAGGGTTATTGAAAGGGTTTGGGTCAGTGTTAGGGTTATGGTTACGGTTTCAGTTAGGGTTAGGGTTTGTGTTAGGATTAGAGTTAGGGTTTCGTTTAGGTTTTGGATTAGGGTTAGGGTTAGGGTTAGGGTTAGGGTTAATCTAGGTTTTGGGTTAGGGCTGGGTAAGGGTTAGGTTTAGGGTTACGGTTTGGATTCGGGTTAGGGTTAGGGTTTGGGTTTGGGTTAGGTTTAGGGTTAGGGTTAGGGTTTGGTTTTTAGTTAGGGTTAGGGTTTTGGTTAGGGTTAGGGTTTGGGTTAGGGTTAGTTTTTGGTTAGGGTTAGGGTTAGCGTTTGGGTTAGCGTTAGGGTTAGGTTTAGGGTTTGGTTTGGGTTATTGTTACGGTTAGGGTTAGGGTTGGATTTGAGTTAGGGTTAGGGTTAGTTTTATGCTTAGGGTTAGGGATAGAGTTTGAGTTAATGTTAGTGTTAGGGTTAGGGTTAGGGCTAGGGTTTGACTTAGGATTATGGTTGGGGTTTGCTTTAGGGTTTGGGTTAGGGTTGCGGTTAGGGTTTGGGCTTGGGTTAGGGTTAGGTTTAGGGTTTGCGTTTGCGTTAGGTTTAGGGTTAGCGTTAGGTTTAGGCTTTGGTTTGGGTTTGGGTTAGTGTGAGGGTGATGGTTAGGATTAGGTGTAGGGTTTGTTGCAGGGTTAGGGTTTGTTTTAGGGTTAGAGTTAGGGTTAGCGTTCGGGTTTGGGTTAGGGTTAGGTTTAGGGTTTGGGTTAGGGTTAGGGTTAGGGTTAGGTTTAGGTTTAGTGGTAGGGTTAGGGTTTGGGTTAGGGTTAGGGATAGGGTTTGGGTTAGGGTTAGGTTTAGTGTTAGGTTTCGGTTTAGGATTAGGGTTTGGGTTTGCGTTAGGGTTAAGGGTAGGGTTAGGGTTAGTTTAGTTTTAGGTTTAGGGTTAGGATTAGGGTTAGGGTTAAGTTTATGGTTTGGGTTAGGGTTAGGGTTAAGGGTATGGTTACGGTTACGTTTAGTTTTAGGTTTAGGTTTAGGATTAGGGTTAGGGTTAAGTTTATGGTTAGGGTTAGGTTTTGGGTTAGGATTTGGTTTTGGGTTAGGGTTAGGGTTAGGGTTAGGGTTAGGATTTGGGTTTGGGTTAGGGTTAGGGTTAGGGTTAGGATTTGGGTTTGGTTTAGGGTTAGGGTTAGGGTTAGGTTTAGGGTTTGGGTTTGGGTTAGGGTTAGGGTTAGGCTTTCGTTTTGGGTTTCAGTTATGGTTAGAGTTAGGGTTAGTGTTAGGTATATGGTTTGGTTTAGGGTTAGGATGAGGGTTAGGGTTGGGTTAGGGTTAGGATTAGGGATAGGGTTAGGCTTAGGCTTAGGGTTAGGATTAGGGGTAGGTTTAGGATTAGGGTTCGGGTTATGATTACGGTTAGAGTTAGGTTTAGGGTTTGTGTTAGGATTAGATTTAGGGTTAGGTTTAGGGTTTGGGTTAGGGTTAGGGTTATGGTTAGAGTTAAGTTTAGGTTTTGGATTAGGTTTTGGTTTTGCGTTAGGGTTAGTGTTCGGTTTTGGGTTAAGGTTAGGTTTAGAATTAGGGTTAGTTTTAGGGTTAGGGTTAGGGTTAGGGTTAGGTTTAGGGTTTGGGTTAGGGTTAGGGTTAGTTTTAGGTTTTGGGTTAGGATTAGGGTTAGGGTTAAGTTTAGGGTTAGGGTTAGGTTTTGGGTTAGGGTTAGGGTTAGGTTTAGGGTAAGGGTTAGGTTTTGGGTTAGGGTTAGGTTGATGGTTAGGGTAAGGATTTGGGTTTGGGTTAGGGTTATGTTTAGGGTTAGCGTTAGTGTTTGGGATAGGTTTAGGTTTAGGGTTAGGATTAGGTTTAGGGTTAGGGTGAGGGAGAGGATTTGGGTTAGAGTTAGGTTTACGGTTACGGTTAGGGTTAGGGTTAGGGTTTGTGTTACGATTAGTGTTAGAGTTAGGTTTTGGGTTTGGGTTAGGGTTAGGGTTACAGTTAGGTTTAGGTTTAGGATTAGGGTTAGGGTTAGGGTTAGGGTTGGGGATAGGCTTAGGTTTTTTTTAGGTTTAGGGTTAGTGTTAGGGTTTCTGTTTTGTTAAGGATTAGCGTTAGGGTTGGGGTTACGGTTTGTGTGAGGGTTAGGGTTATGGATAGGTTTAGGGTTAGGGTGTGGGTTAGGGTTAGGGTTAGGGTTTGGGTTAGGGTTTGGTTTTGGGTTAGGTTTAGGTTTAGGGTTAGGGTTAGGGTTAGGGTTAGGGTTAAGGCTATGTTTTGGGTGAGGGTTAGGTTTAGGGTTAGGGTTAGGGTTAGAATTTGGGTTTGGGTTAGGGTTATTGTTAGGTTTAGGCTTAGGGTTAGGGTTAGTTTTTGGTTAGGGTTAGGTTTAGGGTTAGGATTAGGGTTAGGGTTTGGGTTAGGGTTAGGGTTATGGTTAGTGTTTGGGTTAGGCTTAGGGTTAGAGTTTGGATTTGGGTTAGGGTTAGGGTTAGGGTTAGGGTTAGGGTTAGGGTTAGGATTAGGGTTAGGGTTAGGGTTAGGGTTAAGGCTAGTTTTGGGTGTGAGTTAGCGTAAGGGTTTACGATTTGGTTAGGGTTAGGGTTTGGTTTGGGTTAAGTTAAGGGTTAGGGTTAGGGTTAGGGTTTGGTTTTGCGTTAGGGTTAGGGTTCGGGTTTGGGTTTCGGTTAGGGTTAGGGTTAGTGTTAGGGTTTGGGTTTGGTTTAGGATTATGGTTAGGGTTAGCGTTAGGGTTAAGGCTAGGTTTTGGGTTAGGACTGGGTTAGGGTTAGGTTTAGGGTTACGGTTTGGATTCGGGTTAGGGTTAGGGTTTGGGTTTGGGTTAGGGTTAGGGTTAGGGTTAGGGTTTGGTTTTTAGTTAGGGTTAGGGTTTAGGTCAGGGTTAGGGTTTGGGTTAGGGTTAGTTTTTGGTTAGGGTTAGGTTTAGGGTTAGGGTTAGGGTTAGGGTTTGGGTTAGCGTTAGGGTTAGGTTTAGGGTTTGGTTTGGGTTAGGGTTACGGTTAGGGTTAGGGTTGGATTTGAGTTAGTGTTAGGGTTAGTTTTATGCTTAGGGTTAGTGATAGGGTTTGAGTTAATGTTAGTGTTAGGGTTAGGTTTAGGGATAAGGGTTGAGTTAGGATTATGGTTAGGGTTTGGTTTAGGGTTTGGGTTAGGGTTGCAGTTAGGGTTTGGGCTTGGGTTAGGGTTAGGTTTAGTGTTTGTGTTAGGATTAGATTTAGAGTTAGGTTTAGGGTTTGGGTTAGGGTTAGGGTTATGGTTAGATTTAAGTTTAGGTTTTGGATTAGGGTTTGGTTTTGCGTTAGGGTTAGTGTTCGGTTTTGGGTTAAGGTTAGGGTTAGAATTAGGGTTAGTGTTAGGGTTAGGGTTTATGTTAGGGTTAGGGTGAGGGTTAGGGTTAGGTTTAGGGTTAGGATTAGGATTAGGTTTAGGGTTTGGGTGAGGTTTAGGTTTAGGGTTAGGATTAGGTTTAGGGTTAGGGTTAGGGATAGGGTTTGGGTTAGTGTTAGGGTTATGGTTACGGTTCCAGTTAGGGTTAGGGTTTGAGTTAGGATTAGGGTTAGGGTTTGGTTTAGGGTTTGGGTTAGGGTTTGGGTTAGGGTTAGGGTTAGAGTTCGGGTTAGGGTTAGGGTTAGCGTTAGGGTTTGGGTTTGTGTTAGGGTTAGGGTTAGGATTTGGTTTTGTGTTTAGGTTAGGGTATGGATTAGGGTTAGGGTTAGGGTTAGGGTTAGTGTTAGTGTTAGGGTTAGGGTTTGGATTACTCTTAAGCTGAGGGTTAGGGTTAGAATTACGGTTAGGATTAGGGATAGGTTTAGGGTTAGGTTTATGGTTAGGATTAGGGTTAGGTTTTGGGTTTGGGTTAGAGTTAGGGGTAGGATTAGAGTTAGGGTTTGGTTTTGCGTCAGGGTTAGTTTTCGGTTTTGGCTTTCGATTAGGGTTAGGTTTACGGGTAGGGTTAGGGTTTGGGTTTGGTTTAGGTTTAGGGTTAGGGTTAGGTTTAGGTTTAGGGTTTGAGTTTGGGTTAGGGTTAGTGTTAGGGTTTTGGTTTGGATTAGGCTTAGGGTGAGGTTTATGGTTAAATTCTTGGTAACGGTTAGGGTCAGGGTTAGGTTTTGGGTTAGGTTTAAGGTTAGGGTTAGTGTTAGGGTTAGGGTTAGCGTTTGGGTTTGGGTTAGGGTTAGGGTTAGGTTTTATGTTAGTGTTAGGGTTACGGTTAGGGTAAGGGTTAAGGTTAGGGTTTCGGTAAGGGTTAAGCTTATGGTTTGGGTTTGTGTTTGGGTTATGGTTAAGGTTAGGATTATGGTTAGGGTTAGTGTGATGGTTAGGGTTTGTGTTAGGGTTAGGGTTATGGTTAGTGTTTGGGTTAGACTTAGGGTTAGAGTTTGGATTTGGGTTAGGGTTAGGGTTAGGGTTAGGGTTAGGATTAGGGTTAGTGTCAGGGTTAGGGTTAAGGCTAGGTTTTGGGTGTGAGTTAGCGTAAGGGTTTACGTTTTGGTTAGGGTTAGGTTTAGGGTTTGGGTTAGGGTTAGGGTTAGTTTTAGGTTTTGGGTTAGGATTAGGGTTAGGGTTAAGTTTAGGGTTAGGGTTAGGTTTTGGGTTAGGGTTAGGGTTAGGTTTAGGGTAAGGGTTAGGTTTTGGGTTAGGGTTAGGTTGAGGGTGAGGGTAAGGATTTGGGTTTGGGTTAGGGTTATGTTTAGGGTTAGAGTTAGTGTTTGGGTTAGGTTTAGGTTTAGGGTTAGGATTAGGTTTAGGGTTACGGTGAGGGATAGGATTTGGGTTAGAGTTAGGGTTACGGTTACGGTTAGGGTTAGGGTTTGTGTTACGATTAGTGTTAGAGTTAGGTTTTGGGTTTGGGTTAGGGTTAGGGTTACAGTTAGGTTTAGGGTTAGGATTAGGGTTAGGGTTAGGGTTAGGGTTGGGGTTAGGCTTAGGTTTTTTTTAGGTTTAGGGTTAGTGTTAGGGTTTCTGTTTTGTTAAGGATTAGCGTTAGGGTTAGGGTTACGGTTTGTGTGAGGGTTAGGGTTATGGATAGGTTTAGGGTTAGGGTTTGGGTTAGGGTTAGGGTTAGGGTTTGGGTTAGGGTTTGGTTTTGGGTTAGGTTTAGGTTTAGGGTTAGGGTTAGGGTTAGGGTTAGGGTTAAGGCTATGTTTTGGGTGAGGGTTAGGTTTAGGGTTAGGGTTAGGGTTAGAATTTGGGTTTGGGTTAGGGTTATTGTTAGGTTTAGGCTTCGGGTTAGGGTTAGTTTTTGGTTAGGGTTAGGTTTAGGTTTAGGTTTAGGTTTAGGGTTTGGGTTAGGGTTAGGTTTATGGTTAGTGTTTGGGTTAGGCTTAGGGTTAGAGTTTGGATTTGGGTTAGGGTTAGGGTTAGGGTTAGGGTTAGGATTAGGGTTAGGGTTAGGGTTAGGGTTAAGGCTAGTTTTTGGGTGTGAGTTAGCGTAAGGGTTTACGTTTTGGTTAGGGTTAGGGTTTGGTTTGGGTTAAGTTAAGGGTTAGGGTTAGGTTTAGGGTTTGGTTTTGCGTTAGGTTTAGGGTTCGGGTTTGGGTTTCAGTTAGGGTTAGGGTTAGTGTTAGGGTTTGGGTTTGGTTTAGGATTAGGGTTAGGGTTAGTGTTAGGGTTAGGGTTAAGGCTAGGTTTTGGGTTAGGGCTGGGTTAGGGTTAGGTTTAGGGTTACGGTTTGGATTCGGGTTAGGGTTAGGGTTTGGGTTTGGGTTAGGGTTAGGGTTAGGGTTAAGTTTAACGCTATGTTTTGGGTGAGGGTTAGGTTTAGGTTTAGGGTTAGGGTTAGGGTTAGTTTTTGGTTAGGGTTATTTTTCGGTTTAGGTTTAGGGTTAGGGTTTGGGTTATGGTTTGGGTTTGCGTTAGGGTTAGGGTTAAGGTTAGGGTTAGGGTTAGGGTTAGGGTTTGGTTTTTGCTTAGGGTTAGGGTTAGGGTTTGGGTTAGGGTTAGTTTTTGGTTAGGGTTAGGGTTAGGGTTAGGTTTAGGTTTAGGTTTAGGTTTTGGATTAGGGTTAGGGTTAGGGATTGGGTTTGGGTTAGGGTTACGGTTAGTGTTAGGGTTTGGATGTGTTAGGGTAAGGTTTAGTTTTAGGCTTAGGGTTAGGGATAGAGTTTGAATTAGGGTTACGGTTAGTGTTAGGGTTAGGTTTAGGTTTAGGGTTTGAGTTAGGATTAGGGTTAGGGTTTGGTATAGGGTTTGGGTTAGGGTTAAGGTTAGGGTTTTGGTTTGGGTTAGGGGTAGGTTTAGTGTTTCGGTTTGCGTTAGGGTTAGGGTTAGGTTTAGGTTTAGGCTTTGGTTTGGGTTAGGGTTAGGGTTATATTTAGCATTAAGGTTAGTGTGAGGGTTAGGGTTTGGGTTAGGGTTAGGGTTAGGGTTAGGGTTTGGGTTAGGGTTAGGGATAGGGTTTGGGTTAGGGTTAGGTTTAGTGTTAGGTTTCGGTTTAGGATTAGGGTTTGGGTTTGCATTAGGGTTAAGGGTAGGGTTAGGGTTAGTTTAGTTTTAGGTTTAGGGGTAGGATTAGGGTTAGGGTTAAGTTTATGGTTTGTGTTAGGGTTAGGGTTAAGGGTATGGTTAGGGTTAGGTTTAGTTTTAGGTTTAGGGTTAGGATTAGGGTTAGGGTTAAGTTTATGGTTAGGGTTAGGTTTTGGGTTAGGATTTGGTTTTGGGTTAGGGTTAGGGTTAGGGTTAGGATTTGGGTTTGGGTTAGGGTTAGGGTTAGGGTTAGGATTTGGGTTTGGTTTAGGGTTAGGGTTAGGGTTAGGTTTAGGGTTTGGGTTTGGGTTAGGGTTAGGGTTAGGCTTTCGTTTTAGGTTTCAGTTATGGTTAGAGTTAGGGTTAGTGTTAGGTATATGGTTTGGTTTAGGGTTAGGGTGAGGGTTAGGGTTGGGTTAGTGTTAGGATTAGGGATAGGGTTAGGCTTAGGCTTAGGGTTAGGATTAGGGGTAGGGTTAGGATTAGGGTTCGGGTTATGATTACGGTTAGGGTTAGGTTTAAGGTTTGTGTTAGTATTAGATTTAGAGTTAGGTTTAGGGTTTGGGTTAGGGTTAGGGTTATGGTTAGAGTTAAGTATAGGTTTTGGATTAGGGTTTGGTTTTGCGTTAGGGTTAGTGTTCGGTTTTGGTTTAAGGTTAGGGTTAGAATTAGGGTTAGTGTTAGGGTTAGGGTTTATGTTAGGGTTAGGGTGACGGTTAGAGTTAGGTTTAGGGTTATGATTAGGATTAGGTTTAGGGTTTGGGTGAGGTTTAGGTTTAGGGTTAGGATTAGGTTTAGGGTTAGGGTTAGGGATAAGGTTTGGGTTAGTGTTAGGGTTATGGTTACGGTTCCAGTTAGGGTTAGGGTTTGTGTTAGGATTAGGGTTAGGGTTTGGTTTAGGGTTTGGGTTAGGGTTCGGGTTAGGGTTAGGGTTTGAGTTTGGGTTAGGGTTAGGGTTAGGGTTAGTGTTAGGGTTTGGGTTTGGGTTAGGGTTAGGGTTAGGATTTGGTTTTGTGTTTAGGTTAGGGTATGGATTAGGGTTAGGGTTAGGGTTAGGGTTAGTGTTAGTGTTAGGGTTAGGGTTTGGATTAGTCTTAAGGTGAGGGTTAGGGTTAGAATTAGGGTTAGGATTAGGGATAGGTTTAGGGTTAGGTTTATGGTTAGGATTAGGGTTAGGTTTTGGCTTTGGGTTAGAGTTAGGGTTAGGTTTAGAGTTAGGGTTTGGTTTTGCGTCAGGGTTAGTTTTCGGTTTTGGGTTTCGATTAGGGTTAGGTTTACGGGTAGGGTTAGGGTTTGGGTTTGGTTTAGGGTTAGGGTTAGGGTTAGGTTTAGGTTTAGGGTTTGAGTTTGGGTTAGGGTTAGTGTTAGGGTTTTGGTTTGGATTAGGCTTAGGGTGAGGTTTATGGTTAAGGTTTGGGTAACGGTTAGGGTCAGGGTTAGGGTTTGGGTTAGGTTTAAGGTTAGGGTTAGTGTTAGGGTTAGCGTTTGGGTTTGGGTTAGGGTTAGGGTTAGGGTTAGGGTTAGGGTTAGGTTTTATGTTAGTGTTAGGGTTACGGTTAGGGTAAGGTTTAAGGTTAGGTTTTCGGTAAGGGTTAAGCTTAGGGTTAGGGATTGTGTTTGGGTTATGGTTAATGTTAGGATTATGGTTAGGGTTAGTGTGATGGTTGGGGTTTGTGTTAGGGTTAGGGTTATGGTTAGTGTTTGGATTAGGCTTAGGGTTAGAGTTTGGTTTTGGTTTAGGGTTAGGGTTAGGATTAGGGTTAGGATTAGTGTTAGGGTCAGCGTTAGGGTTAAGGCTAGGTTTTGGGTGTGAGTTAGCGTAAGGGTTTACGTTTTGGTTAGGGTTAGGGTTAGGGTTTGGGTTAGGGTTAGGGTTAGTTTTAGGTTTTGGGTTAGGATTAGGGTTAGGGTTAAGTTTAGGGTTAGGGTTAGGTTTTGGGTTAGGGTTAGGGTTAGGTTTAGGGTAAGGGTTAGGTTTTGGGTTAGGGTTAGGGTGAGGGTTAGCGTAAGGATTTGTGTTTGGGTTAGGGTTATGGTTAGGGTTAGAGTTAGTGTTTGGGTTCGGTTTAGGTTTAGAGTTAGGATTAGGTTTAGGGTTAGGGTTAGGGATAGGATTTGGGTTAGAGTTAGGGTTACGGTTACGGTTAGGGTTAGGGTTAGGGTTTGTGTTACGATTAGTGTTAGAGTTAGGTTTTGGGTTTGGGTTAGGGTTAGGGTTACAGTTAGGTTTAGGGTTAGGATTAGGGTTAGAGTTAGGGTTAGGGTTGGGGTTAGGCTTAGGTTTTTTTTAGGTTTAGGGTTAGTGTTAGGGTTTCTGTTTTGTTAAGGATTAGCGTTAGGGTTAGGGTTACGGTTTGTGTGAGGGTTAGGGTTATGGTTAGGTTTAGGGTTAGAGTTTGGGTTAGGGTTAAGGTTAGGGTTTGGGTTAGGGTTTGGTTTTGGGTTAGTTTTAGGTTTAGGGTTAGGGTTAGGGTTAGGGTTAGGGTTAAGGCTATGTTTTGGGTGAGGGTTAGGTTTAGTGTTAGGGTTAGGGTTAGAATTTGGGTTTGGGTTAGGGTTATTGTTAGGTTTAGGCTTCGGGTTAGGGTTAGTTTTTGGTTAGGGTTTGAGTTAGGATTAGGTTTAGGGTTTGGGTTAGTGTTAGGGTTAGGGTTATGGTTAGTGTTTGGGTTAGGCTTAGGGTTAGAGTTTGGATTTGGGTTAGGGTTACGGTTAGGGATAGGGTTAGGATTAGGGTTAGGGTTAGGGTTAGGGTTAGGGTTAAGGCTAGGTTTTTCGTGTGAGTTAGCGTAAAGGTTTACGTTTTGGTTAGGGTTAGGGTTTGGTTTGGGTTAAGTTAAGGGTTAGGGTTAGGGTTAGGGTTTGGTTTTGCGTTAGGGTTAGGGTTCGGGTTTCTGTTTCGGTTAGGGTTTGGGTTAGGGTTAGGTTTAGGGTTTGGGTTAGCGTTAGGGTTAGGGTTAAGTTTAGGTTTAGTGGTAGGGTTTGGGTTTGGGTTAGGGTTCGCTTTAGGGTTTGGGTTAGGGTTAGGGTTAGGTTTTGGGTTAGGGTTAGGGTTAGTTTTAGGTTTAGGTTTAGGATTAGGGTTAGGGTTAAGTTTAGGGTTACCTTTAGGTTTTGGGTTAGGGTTAGGGTTAGGTTTAGGGTTAGGGTTAGGTTTTGGGCTAGGGTTAGGGTTAAGGTTACGGTTAGGGTTAGGGTTTGGATTTGAGTTAGGGTTAGGGTTAGTTTTTGGCTTAGGGTTAGTGATAGGGTTTGAGTTAGGATTACGGTTAGGGTTTGCTTTAGGGTTTGGGTTAGGGTTGAGGTTAGGGTTTGG
>JAJHUQ010000044.1:1012500-1062500 GCA_035773235.1 Eospalax fontanierii | reverse complement strand
GTTAGGATTAGGGTTAGGGTTTGGTATAGGGTTTGGGTTAGGGTTAAGTTTAGGGTTTTGGTTTGGGTTAGGGGTAGGTTTAGTGTTTGGGTTTTCGTTAGGCTTAGGGTTAGGTTTAGGTTTAGGCTTTGGTTTGGTTTATGGTTAGGGTTATATTTAGCATTAAGGTTAGTGTGAGGGTTAGGGTTTGGGTTAGGGTTAGGGTTAGGGTTAGGGTTTGGGTTAGGGTTAGGGATAGGGTTTGGGTTAGGGTTAGGTTTAGTGTTAGGTTTCGGTTTAGGATTAGGGTTTGGGTTTGCGTTAGGGTTAAGGGTAGGGTTAGGGTTAGTTTAGTTTTAGGTTTAGGGTTAGGATTAGGGTTAGGGTTAAGTTTATGGTTTGGGTTAGGGTTAGGGTTAAGGGTATGGTTAGGGTTAGGTTTAGTTTTAGGTTTAGGGTTAGGATTAGGGTTAGGGTTAAGTTTATGGTTAGGGTTAGGTTTTGGGTTAGGGTTAGGGTTAGGGTTAGGATTTGGGTTTGGGTTAGGGTTAGGGTTAGGGTTAGGATTTGGGTTTGGTTTAGGGTTAGGGTTAGGGTTAGGTTTAGGGTTTGGGTTTGGGTTAGGGTTAGGGTTAGGCTTTCGTTTTAGGTTTCAGTTATGGTTAGAGTTAGGGTTAGTGTTAGGTATATGGTTTGGTTTAGGGTTAAGGTGAGGGTTAGGGTTGGGTTAGGGTTAGGATTAGGGATAGGGTTAGGCTTAGGCTTAGGGTTAGGATTAGGGGTAGGGGTAGGATTAGGGTTCGGGTTATGATTACGGTTAGGGTTAGGTTTAAGGTTTGTGTTAGTATTAGATTTAGAGTTAGGTTTAGGGTTTGGGTTAGGGTTAGGGTTATGGTTAGAGTTAAGTATAGGTTTTGGATTAGGGTTTGGTTTTGCGTTAGGGTTAGTGTTCGGTTTTGGTTTAAGGTTAGGGTTAGAATTAGGGTTAGTGTTAGGGTTAGGGTTTATGTTAGGGTTAGGGTGACGGTTAGAGTTAGGTTTAGGGTTAGGATTAGGATTAGGTTTAGGGTTTGGGTGAGGTTTAGGTTTAGGGTTAGGATTAGGTTTAGGGTTAGGGTTAGGGATAAGGTTTGGGTTAGTGTTAGGGTTATGGTTCCGGTCCCAGTTAGGGTTAGGGTTTGTGTTAGGATTAGGGTTAGGGTTTGGTTTAGGGTTTGGGTTAGGGTTCGGGTTAGGGTTAGGGTTTGAGTTTGGGTTAGGGTTAGGGGTAGTGTTAGGGGTGGGGCTTGGGTTAGGGTTAGGGTTAAGATTTGGTTTTGTGTTTAGGTTAGGGTATGGATTAGGGTTAGGGTTAGGGTTAGGGTTAGTGTTAGTGTTAGGGTTAGGGTTTGGATTAGTCTTAAGGTGAGGGTTAGGGTTAGAATTAGGGTTAGGATTAGGGATAGGTTTAGGGTTAGGTTTATGGTTAGGATTAGGGTTAGGTTTTGGCTTTGGGTTAGAGTTAGGGTTAGGTTTAGAGTTAGGGTTTGGTTTTGCGTCAGGGTTAGTTTTCGGTTTTGGGTTTCGATTAGGGTTAGGTTTACGGGTAGGGTTAGGGTTTGGGATTGGTTTAGGGTTAGGGTTAGGGTTAGGTTTAGGTTTAGGGTTTGAGTTTGGGTTAGGGGTAGTATTAAGGTTTTGGTTTGGATTAGGCTTAGGTTGAGGTTTATGGTTAAGTTTTGGGTAACGGTTAGGGTCAGGGTTAGGGTTTGGGTTAGGTTTAAGGTTAGGGTTAGTGTTAGGTTAGGGTTAGCGTTTGGGTTTGGGTTAGGGTTAGGGTTAGGTTTTATGTTAGTGTTAGGGTTACGGTTAGGGTAAGGTTTAAGGTTAGGGTTTCGGTAAGGGTTAAGCTTATGGTTTGGGTTTGTGTTTGGGTTATGGTTAAGTTTAGGAATATGATTAGGGTTAGTGTGATGGTTAGGGTTTGTGTTAGGGTTAGGGTTATGGTTAGTGTTTGGGTTATTCTTAGGGTTAGAGTTTGGATTTGGGTTAGGGTTAGGGTTAGGGTTAGGGTTAGGATTAGGGTTAGGGTCAGGGTTAGGGTTAAGGCTAGGTTTTGGGTGTGAGTTAGCGTAACGGTTTACGTTTTGGTTAGGGTTAGGTTTAGGGTTTGGGTTAGGGTTAGGGTTAGTTTTAGGTTTTGGTTTAGGATTAGGGTTAGGGTTAAGTTTAGGGTTAGGGTTAGGTTTTGGGTTAGGGTTAGGGTTAGGTTTAGGGTAAGGGTTAGGGTTTGGGTTAGGGTTAGGGTAAGGATTTGGGTTTGGGTTAGGGTTATGGTTAGGGTTAGAGTTAGTGTTTGGGTTCGGTTTAGGTTTAGGGTTAGGATTAGGTTTAGGGTTAGGGTTAGGGATAGGATTTGGGTTAGAGTTAGGGTTACGGTTACGGTTAGGGTTAGGGTTAGGGTTTGTGTTACGATTAGTGTTAGAGTTAGGTTTTGGGTTTGGGTTAGAGTTAGGGTTACAGTTAGGTTTAGGGTTAGGATTAGGGTTAGGGTTAGGGTTAGGGTTGGGGTTAGGCTTAGGTTTTTTTTTAGGTTTAGGGTTAGTGTTAGGGTTTCTGTTTTGTTAAGGATTAGCGTTAGGGTTAGGGTTACGGTTTGTGTGAGGGTTAGGGTTATGGATAGGTGTAGGGTTAGGGTTTGGGTTAGGGTTAGGGTTAGGGTTTGGGTTAGGGTTTGGTTTTGGGTTAGGTTTAGGTTTAGGGTTTGGGTTAGGGTTAGGGTTAGGGTTAGGGTTAAGGCTATGTTTTGGGTGAGGGTTAGGTTTAGGGTTAGGGTTAGGGTTAGAATTTGGGTTTGGGTTAGGGTTATTGTTAGGTTTAGGCTTCGGGTTAGGGTTAGTTTTTGGTTAGGGTTAGGTTTAGGTTTAGGTTTAGGGTTAGGGTTTGGGTTAGTGTTAGGGTTATGGTTACGGTTCCAGTTAGGGTTAGGGTTTGAGTTAGGATTAGGGTTAGGGTTAGGGTTAGGGTTAGGGTTAGGATTAGGGTTAGGGTTAGGGTTAGGGTTAAGGCTAGTTTTTGGGTGTGAGTTAGCGTAAGGGTTTACGTTTTGATTAGGGTTAGGGTTTGGTTTGGGTTAAGTTAAGGGTTAGGGTTAGGGTTAGGGTTTGGTTTTGCGTTAGGTTTAGGGTTCGGGTTTGGGTTTCGGTTAGGGTTAGGGTTAGTGTTAGGGTTTGGGTTTGGTTTAGGATTAGGGTTAGCGTTAGTGTTAGGGTTAGGGTTAAGGCTAGGTTTTGGGTTAGGGCTGGGTTAGGGTTAGGTTTAGGGTTACGGTTTGGATTCGTGTTAGGGTTAGGGTTTGGGTTTGGGTTAGGGTTAGGGTTAGGGTTAAGTTTAACGCTATGTTTTGGGTGAGGGTTAGGTTTAGGTTTAGGGTTAGGGTTAGGGTTAGTTTTTGGTTAGGGTTATTTTTCGGTTTAGGTTTAGGGTTAGGGTTTGGGTTAGGGTTAGGGTTAGTGTTAGGGTTAGGGTTAAGGTTAGGGTTAGGGTTAGGGTTAGGGTTTGGTTTTTGCTTAGGGTTAGGGTTAGGGTTTGGGTTAGGGTTAGTTTTTGGTTAGGGTTAGGTTTAGGGTTAGGTTTAGGTTTAGGTTTAGGTTTTGGATTAGGGTTAGGGTTAGGGATTGGGTTTGGGTTAGGGTTACGGTTAGTGTTAGGGTTTGGATGTGTTAGGGTAAGGTTTAGTTTTAGGCTTAGGGTTAGGGATAGAGTTTGAATGAGGGTTACGGTTAGTGTTAGGGTTAGGTTTAGGTTTAGGGTTTGAGTTAGGATTAGGGTTAGGGTTTGGTATAGGGTTTGGGTTAGGGTTAAGTTTAGGGTTTTGGTTTGGGTTAGGGGTAGGTTTAGTGTTTGGGTTTTCGTTAGGCTTAGGGTTAGGTTTAGGTTTAGGCTTTGGTTTGGTTTATGGTTAGGGTTATATTTAGCATTAAGGTTAGTGTGAGGGTTAGGGTTTGGGTTAGGGTTAGGGTTAGGGTTAGGGTTTGGGTTAGGGTTAGGGATAGGGTTTGGGTTAGGGTTAGGTTTAGTGTTAGGTTTCGGTTTAGGATTAGGGTTTGGGTTTGCGTTAGGGTTAAGGGTAGGGTTAGGGTTAGTTTACTTTGAGGTTTAGGGTTAGGATTAGGGTTAGGGTTAAGTTTATGGTTTGGGTTAGGGTTAGGGTTAAGGGTATGGTTAGGGTTAGGTTTAGTTTTAGGTTTAGGGTTAGGATTAGGGTTAGGGTTAAGTTTATGGTTAGGGTTAGGTTTTGGGTTAGGGTTAGGGTTAGGGTTAGGATTTGGGTTTGGGTTAGGGTTAGGGTTAGGGTTAGGATTTGGGTTGGGTTTAGGGTTAGGGTTAGGGTTAGGTTTAGGGTTTGGGTTTGGGTTAGGGTTAGGGTTAGGCTTTCGTTTTAGGTTTCAGTTATGCTTAGAGTTAGGGTTAGTGTTAGGTATATGGTTTGGTTTAGGGTTAGGGTGAGGGTTAGGGTTGGGTTAGGGTTAGGATTAGGGATAGGGTTAGGCTTAGGCTTAGGGTTAGGATTAGGGGTAGGGTAAGGGTTAGGGTTCGGGTTATGATTGCGGTTAGGGTTAGGTTTAAGGTTTGTGTTAGTATTAGATTTAGAGTTAGGTTTAGGGTTTGGGTTAGGGTTAGGGTTATGGTTAGAGTTAAGTATAGGTTTTGGATTAGGGTTTGGTTTTGCGTTAGGGTTAGTGTTCGGTTTTGGTTTAAGGTTAGGGTTAGAAGTAGGGTTAGTGTTAGGGTTAGGGTTTATGTTAGGGTTAGGGTGGCGGTTAGAGTTAGGTTTAGGGTTAGGATTAGGATTAGGTTTAGGGGTTGGGTGAGGGTTAGGTTTAGGGTTAGGATTAGGTTTAGGGTTAGGGTTAGGGATAAGGTTTGGGTTAGTGTTAGGGTTATGGTTACGGTTCCAGTTAGGGTTAGGGTTTGTGTTAGGATTAGGGTTAGGGTTTGGTTTAGGGTTTGGGTTAGGGTTCGGGTTAGGGTTAGGGTTTGAGTTTGGGTTAGGGTTAGGGTTAGTGTTAGGGTTTGGGTTTGGGTTAGGGTTAGGGTTAGGATTTGGTTTTGTGTTTAGGTTAGGGTATGGATTAGGGTTAGGGTTAGGGTTAGGGTTAGTGTTAGTGTTAGGGTTAGGGTTTGGATTAGTCTTAAGGTGAGGGTTAGGGTTAGAATTAGGGTTAGGATTAGGGATAGGTTTAGGGTTAGGTTTATGGTTAGGATTAGGGTTAGGTTTTGGCTTTGGGTTAGAGTTAGGGTTAGGTTTAGAGTTAGGGTTTGGTTTTGCGTCAGGGTTAGTTTTCGGTTTTGGGTTTCGATTAGGGTTAGGTTTACGGGTAGGGTTAGGGTTTGGGATTGGTTTAGGTTTAGGGTTAGGGTTAGGTTTAGGTTTAGGGTTTGAGTTTGGGTTAGGGTTAGTATTAAGGTTTTGGTTTGGATTAGGCTTAGGTTGAGGTTTATGGTTAAGTTTTGGGTAACGGTTAGGGTCAGGGTTAGGGTTTGGGTTAGGTTTAAGGTTAGGGTTAGTGTTAGGTTAGGGTTAGCGTTTGGGTTTGGGTTAGGGTTAGGGTTAGGTTTTATGTTAGTGTTAGGGTTACGGTTAGGGTAAGGTTTAAGGTTAGGGTTTCGGTAAGGGTTAAGCTTATGGTTTGGGTTTGTGTTTGGGTTATGGTTAAGTTTAGGAATATGATTAGGGTTAGTGTGATGGTTGGGGTTTGTGTTAGGGTGAGGGTTATGGTTAGTGTTTGGGTTATTCTTAGGGTTAGAGTTTGGATTTGGTTTAGGGTTAGGGTTAGGGTTAGGGTTAGGATTAGGGTTAGGGTCAGGGTTAGGGTTAAGGCTAGGTTTTGGGTGTGAGTTAGCGTAACGGTTTACGTTTTGGTTAGGGTTAGGTTTAGGGTTTGGGTTAGGGTTAGGGTTAGTTTTAGGTTTTGGTTTAGGATTAGGGTTAGGGTTAAGTTTAGGGTTAGGGTTAGGTTTTGGGTTAGGGTTAGGGTTAGGTTTAGGGTAAGGGTTAGGGTTTGGGTTAGGGTTAGGGTAAGGATTTGGGTTTGGGTTAGGGTTATGGTTAGGGTTAGAGTTAGTGTTTGTGTTAGGTTTAGGTTTAGGGTTAGGATTAGGTTTAGGGTTAGGGTTAGGGATAGGATTTGGGTTAGAGTTAGGGTTACGGTTACGGTTAGGGTTAGGGTTAGGGTTTGTGTTACGATTAGTGTTAGAGTTAGGTTTTGGGTTTGGGTTAGGGTTAGGGTTACAGTTAGGTTTAGGGTTAGGATTAGGGTTAGGGTTAGGGTTAGGGTTGGGGTTAGGCTTAGGTTTTTTTTAGGTTTAGGGTTAGTGTTAGGGTTTCTGTTTTGTTAAGGATTAGCATTAGGGTTAGGGTTACGGTTTGTGTGAGGGTTAGGGTTATGGTTAGGTTTAGGGTTAGGGTTTGGGTTAGGGTTAGGGTTAGGGTTTGGGTTAGGGTTTGGTTTTGGGTTAGGTTTAGGTTTAGGGTTAGGGTTAGGGTTAGGGTTAGGGTTAAGGCTATGTTTTGGGTGAGGGTTAGTTTTAGGGTTAGGGTTAGAGTTAGAATTTGGGTTTGGGTTAGGGTTATTGTTAGGTTTAGGCTTCGGGTTAGGGTTAGTTTTTGGTTAGGTTTAGGTTTAGGTTTAGGTTTAGGGTTAGGGTTTGGGTTAGGGTTAGGGTTATGGTTAGTGTTTGGGTTCGGCTTAGGGTTAGAGTTTGGATTTGGGTTAGAGTTAGGGTTAGGGTTAGGGTTAGGATTAGGGTTAGGGTTAGGGTTAGGGTTAAAGCTAGTTTTTCGGTGTGAGTTAGCGTAAGAGTTTACGTTTTGGTTAGGGTTAGGGTTTGGTTCGGGTTAAGTTAAGGGTTAGGGTTAGGGTTAGGGTTTGGTTTTGTGTTAGGGTTAGGGTTCGGGTTTGGGTTTCGGTTAGGGTTAGGGTTAGTGTTAGGGTTTGGGTTTGGTTTAGGATTAGGGTTAGGGTTAGGGTTAGGGTTAGGGTTAAGGCTAGGTTTTGGGTTAGGGCTGGGTTAGGTTTAGGTTTAGGGTTACGGTTTGGATTCGGGTTAGGGTTAGGGTTTGGGTTTGGGTTAGGTTTAGGGTTAGGGTTAGTGTTTGGTTTTTAGTTAGGGTTAGGGTTTTGGTTAGGGTTAGGGTTTGGGTTAGGGTTAGTTTTTGGTTAGGGTTAGGTTTAGGGTTAGGGTTAGCGTTTGGGTTAGCGTTAGGGTTAGGTTTAGGGTTTGGTTTGGGTTATTGTTACGGTTAGGGTTAGGGTTGGATTTGAGTTAGGGTTAGGGTTAGTTTTATGCTTAGGGTTAGGGATAGGGTTTGAGTTAATGTTAGTGTTAGGGTTAGGGTTAAGGCTAGGGTTTGACTTAGGATTATGGTTGGGGTTTGCTTTAGGGTTTGGGTTAGGGTTGCGGTTAGGGTTTGGGCTTGGGTTAGGGTTAGGTTTAGGGTTTGCGTTTGCGTTAGGTTTAGGGTTAGCGTTAGGTTTAGGCTTTGGTTTGGGTTAGGGTTAGCGTTAGGGTTATGGTTAGGATTAGGTTTAGGGTTAGTGTGAGGTTTAGGGTTTGTTTTAGGGTTAGAGTTAGGGTTAGCGTTCGGGTTTGGGTTAGGGTTAGGTTTAGGGTTTGCGTTAGGGTTAGGGTTAGGGTTAGGTTTAGGTTTAGTGGTAGGGTTAGGGTTTGGGTTAGGGTTAGGGATAGGGTTTGGGTTAGGGTTAGGTTTAGTGTTAGGTTTCGGTTTAGGATTAGGGTTTGGGTTTGCGTTAGGGTTAAGGGTAGGGTTAGGGTTAGTTTAGTTTTAGGTTTAGGGTTAGGATTAGGGTTAGGGTTAAGTTTATGGTTTGGGTTAGGGTTAGGGTTAAGGGTATGGTTACGGTTACGTTTAGTTTTAGGTTTAGGTTTAGGATTAGGGTTAGGGTTAAGTTTATGGTTAGGGTTAGGTTTTGGGTTAGGATTTGGTTTTGGGTTAGGGTTAGGGTTAGGGTTAGGTTTAGGATTTGGGTTTGGGTTAGGGTTAGGGTTAGGGTTAGGATTTGGGTTTGGTTTAGGGTTAGGGTTAGGGTTAGGTTTAGGGTTTGGTTTTGGGTTAGAGTTAGGGTTAGGCTTTCGTTTTGGGTTTCAGTTATGGTTAGAGTTAGGGTTAGTGTTAGGTATATGGTTTGGTTTAGGGTTAGGATGAGGGTTAGGGTTGGGTTAGGGTTAGGATTAGGGATAGGGTTAGGCTTAGGCTTAGGGTTAGGATTAGGGGTAGGTTTAGGATTAGGGTTCGGGTTATGATTACGGTTAGAGTTAGGTTTAGGGTTTGTGTTAGGATTAGATTTAGGGTTAGGTTTAGGGTTTGGGTTAGGGTTAGGGTTATGGTTAGAGTTAAGTTTAGGTTTTGGATTAGGTTTTGGTTTTGCGTTAGGGTTAGTGTTCGGTTTTGGGTTAAGGTTAGGGTTAGAATTAGGGTTAGTTTTAGGGTTAGGGTTAGGCTTAGGGTTAGGTTTAGGGTTTGGGTTAGGGTTAGGGTTAGTTTTAGGTTTTGGGTTAGGATTAGGGTTAGGGTTAAGTTTAGGGTTAGGGTTAGGTTTTGGGTTAGGGTTAGGGTTAGTTTAGGGTAAGGGTTAGGTTTTGGGTTAGGGTTAGGTTGATGGTTAGGGTAAGGATTTGGGTTTGGGTTAGGGTTATGTTTAGGGTTAGCGTTAGTGTTTGGGTTAGGTTTAGGTTTAGGGTTAGGATTAGGTTTAGGGTTAGGGTTAGGGATAGGATTTGGGTTAGAGTTAGGTTTACGGTTACGGTTAGGGTTAGGGTTAGGGTTTGTGTTACGATTACTGTTAGAGTTAGGTTTTGGGTTTGGGTTAGGGTTAGGGTTACAGTTAGGTTTAGGTTTAGGATTAGGGTTAGGGTTAGGGTTAGGGTTGGGGTTAGGCTTAGGTTTTTTTTAGGTTTAGGGTTAGTGTTAGGGTTTCTGTTTTGTTAAGGATTAGCGTTAGGGTTAGGGTTACGGTTTGTGTGAGGGTTAGGGTTATGGATAGGTTTAGGGTTAGGGTTTGGGTTAGGGTTAGGGTTAGGGTTTGGGTTAGGGTTTGGTTTTGGGTTAGGTTTAGGTTTAGGGTTAGGGTTAGGGTTAGGGTTAGGGTTAAGGCTATGTTTTGGGTGAGGGTTAGGTTTAGGGTTAGGGTTAGGGTTAGAATTTGGGTTTGGGTTAGGGTTATTGTTAGGTTTAGGCTTAGGGTTAGGGTTAGTTTTTGGTTAGGGTTAGGTTTAGGTTTAGGTTTAGGGTTAGGGTTTGGGTTAGGGTTAGGGTTATGGTTAGTGTTTGGGTTAGGCTTAGGGTTAGAGTTTGGATTTGGGTTAGGGTTAGGGTTAGGGTTAGGGTTAGGGTTAGGATTAGGGTTAGGGTTAGGGTTAGGGTTAAGGCTAGTTTTGGGTGTGAGTTAGCATAAGGGTTTACGTTTTGGTTAGGGTTAGGGTTTGGTTTTGGGTTAAGTTAAGGGTTAGGGTTAGGGTTAGGGTTTGGTTTTGCGTTAGGGTTAGGGTTGGGGTTTGGGTTTCGGTTAGGGTTAGGGTTAGTGTTAGGGTTTGGGTTTGGTTTAGGATTATGGTTAGGGTTAGCGTTAGGGTTAAGGCTAGGTTTTGGGTTAGGACTGGGTTAGGGTTAGGTTTAGGGTTACTGTTTGGATTCGGGTTAGGATTAGGGTTTGGGGTTGGGTGATGGTTAGGGTTAGGGTTAGGGTTTGGTTTCTAGTTAGGGTTAGGGTCCAGGTCAGGGTTAGGGTTTGGGTTAGGGTTAGTTTTTGGTTAGGGTTAGGTTTAGGGTTAGGGTTAGGGTTAGGGTTTGGGTTAGCGTTAGGGTTAGGTTTAGGGTTTGGTTTGGGTTAGGGTTACGGTTAGGGTTAGGGTTTGGTTTTGAGTTAGGGTTAGGGTTAGTTTTGGGCTTAGGGTTAGGGATAGGCTTTGAGGTCGGGTTAGTGTTAGGGTTAGGGCTAGTGCTAAGGTTTGAGTTAGGATTAAGGTTAGGATTTGCTTTAGGGTTTGGGTTAGGGTTGCAGTTAGGGTTTGGGCTTGGGTTAGGGTTAGGTTTAGTGTTTGTGTTAGGATTAGATTTAGAGTTAGGTTTAGAGTTTGGGTTAGGGTTAGGGTTATGGTTAGAGTTAAGTTTAGGTTTTGGATTAGGGTTTGGTTTTGCGTTAGGGTTAGTGTTCGGTTTTGGGTTAAGGTTAGGGTTAGAATTAGGGTTAGTGTTAGGGTTAGGGTTTATGTTAGGGTTAGGATGAGGGTTAGGGTTAGGTTTAGGGTTAGGATTAGGATTAGGTTTAGGGTTTGGGTGAGGTTTAGGTTTAGGGTTAGGATTAGGTTTAGGGTTAGGGTTAGGGATAGGGTTTGGGTTAGTGTTAGGGTTATGGTTACGGTTCCAGTTAGGGTTAGGGTTTGAGTTAGGATTAGGGTTAGGGTTTGGTTTAGGGTTTGGGTTAGGGTTTGGGTTAGGGTTAGGGTTTGAGTTTGTGTTAGGGTTAGGGTTAGTGTTAGGGTTTGGGTTTGGGTTAGGGTTAGGGTTAGGATTTGGTTTTGTGTTTAGGTTAGGGTATGGATTAGGGTTAGGGTTAGGGTTAGGGTTAGTGTTAGTGTTAGGGTTAGGGTTTGGATTAGTCTTAAGCTGAGGGTTAGGGTTTGAATTACGGTTAGGATTAGGGATAGGTTTAGGGTTAGGTTTATGGTTAGGATTAGGGTTAGGTTTTGGGTTTGGGTTAGAGTTAGGGGTAGGATTAGAGTTAGGGTTTGGTTTTGCGTCAGGGTTAGTTTTCGGTTTTGGCTTTCGATTAGGGTTAGGTTTACGGGTATGGTTAGGGTTTGGGTTTGGTTTACGGTTAGGGTTAGGGTTAGGTTTAGGTTTAGGGTTTGAGTTTGGGTTAGGGTTAGTGTTAGGGTTTTGGTTTGGATTAGGCTTAGGGTGAGGTTTATGGTTAAATTTTTGGTAACGGTTAGGGTCAGGGTTAGGTTTTGGGTTAGGTTTAAGGTTAGGGTTAGTGTTAGGGTTAGGGTTAGCGTTTGGGTTTGGGTTAGGGTTAGGGTTAGGTTTTATGTTAGTGTTAGGGTTACGGTTAGGGTAAGGGTTAAGGTTAGGGTTTCGGTAAGGGTTAAGCTTATGGTTTGGATTTGTGTTTGGGTTATGGTTAAGGTTAGGATTATGGTTAGGGTTAGTGTGATGGTTAGGGTTTGTGTTAGGGTTAGGGTTATGGTTAGTGTTTGGGTTAGACTTAGGGTTAGAGTTTGGATTTGGGTTAGGGTTAGGTTTAGGGTTAGGGTTAGGATTAGGGTTAGTGTCAGGGTTAGGGTTAAGGCTAGGTTTTGGGTGTGAGTTAGCGTAAGGGTTTACGTTTTGGTTAGGGTTAGGTTTAGGGTTTGGGTTAGGGTTAGGGTTAGTTTTAGGTTTTGGGTTAGGATTAGGGTTAGGGTTAAGTTTAGGGTTAGGGTTAGGTTTTGGGTTAGGGTTAGGGTTAGGTTTAGGGTAAGGGTTAGGTTTTGTGTTAGGGTTAGGTTGAGGGTGAGGGTAAGGATTTGGGTTTGGGTTAGGGTTATGTTTAGGGTTAGAGTTAGTGTTTGGCTTAGTTTTAGGTTTAGGGTTAGGATTAGGTTTAGGGTTAGGGTTAGGGATAGGATTTGGGTTAGAGTTAGGGTTACGGTTACGGTTAGGGTTAGGGTTAGGGTTTGTGTTACGATTAGTGTTAGAGTTAGGTTTTGGGTTTGGGTTAGGGTTAGGGTTACAGTTAGGTTTAGGGTTAGGATTAGGGTTAGGGTTAGTGTTAGGGTTGGGGTTAGGCTTAGGTTTTTTTTAGGTTTAGGGTTAGTGTTAGGGTTTCTGTTTTGTTAAGGATTAGCGTTAGGGTTAGGGTTACGGTTTGTGTGAGGGTTAGGGTTATGGATAGGTTTAGGGTTAGGGTTTGGGTTAGGGTTAGGGTTAGGGTTTGGGTTAGGGTTTGGTTTTGGGTTAGGTTTAGGTTTAGGGTTAGGGTTAGGGTTAGGGTTAGGGTTAAGGCTATGTTTTGGGTGAGGGTTAGGTTTAGAGTTAGGGTTAGGGTTAGAATTTGGCTTTGGGTTAGGGTTATTGTTAGGTTTAGGCTTCGGGTTAGGGTTAGTTTTTGGTTAGGGTTAGGTTTAGGTTTAGGTTTAGGGTTAGGGTTTGGGTTAGGGTTAGGTTTATGGTTAGTGTTTGGGTTAGGCTTAGGGTTAGAGTTTGGATTTGGGTTAGGGTTAGGGTTAGGGTTAGGGTTAGGATTAGGGTTAGGGTTAGGGTTAGGGTTAAGGCTAGTTTTTGGGTGTGAGTTAGCGTAAGGGTTTACGTTTTGGTTAGGGTTAGGGTTTGGTTTGGGTTAAGTTAAGGGTTAGGGTTAGGGTTAGGGTTTGGTTTTGCGTTAGGTTTAGGGTTCGGGTTTGGGTTTCGGTTAGGGTTAGGGTTAGTGTTAGGGTTTGGGTTTGGTTTAGGATTAGGGTTAGGGTTAGTGTTAGGGTTAGGGTTAAGGCTAGGTTTTGGGTTAGGGCTGGGTTAGGGTTAGGTTTAGGGTTACGGTTTGGATTCGGGTTAGGGTTAGGGTTTGGGTTTGGGTTAGGGTTAGGGTTAGGGTTAAGTTTAACGCTATGTTTTGGGTGAGGGTTAGGTTTAGGTTTAGGGTTAGGGTTAGGGTTAGTTTTTGGTTAGGGTTATTTTTCGGTTTAGGTTTAGGGTTAGGGTTTGGGTTATGGTTTGGGTTTGCGTTAGGGTTAGGGTTAAGGTTAGGGTTAGGGTTAGGGTTAGGGTTTGGTTTTTGCTTAGGGTTAGGGTTAGGGTTTGGGTTAGGGTTAGTTTTTGGTTAGGGTTAGGGTTAGGGTTAGGTTTAGGTTTAGGTTTAGGTTTTGGATTAGGGTTAGGGTTAGGGATTGGGTTTGGGTTAGGGTTACGGTTAGTGTTAGGGTTTGGATGTGTTAGGGTAAGGTTTAGTTTTAGGCTTAGGGTTAGGGATAGAGTTTGAATTAGGGTTACGGTTAGTGTTAGGGTTAGGTTTAGGTTTAGGGTTTGAGTTAGGATTAGGGTTAGGGTTTGGTATAGGGTTTGGGTTAGGGTTAAGGTTAGGGTTTTGGTTTGAGTTAGGGGTAGGTTTAGTGTTTGGGTTTGCGTTAGGGTTAGGGTTAGGTTTAGGTTTAGGCTTTGGTTTGGGTTAGGGTTAGGGTTATATTTAGCATTAAGGTTAGTGTGAGGGTTAGGGTTTGGGTTAGGGTTAGGGTTAGGGTTAGGGTTTGGGTTAGGGTTAGGGATAGGGTTTGGGTTAGGGTTAGGTTTAGTGTTAGGTTTCGGTTTAGGATTAGGGTTTGGGTTTGCATTAGGGTTAAGGGTAGGGTTAGGGTTAGTTTAGTTTTAGGTTTAGGGGTAGGATTAGGGTTAGGGTTAAGTTTATGGTTTGGATTAGGGTTAGGGTTAAGGGTATGGTTAGGGTTAGGTTTAGTTTTAGATTTAGGGTTAGGATTAGGGTTAGAGTTAAGTTTATGGTTAGGGTTAGGTTTTGGGTTAGGATTTGGTTTTGGGTTAGGGTTAGGGTTAGGGTTAGGATTTGGGTTTGTGTTAGTGTTAGGGTTAGGGTTGGGTTTTGGGTTTGGTTTAGGGTTAGGGTTAGGGTTAGGTTTAGGGTTTGGGTTTGGGTTAGAGTTAGGGTTAGGCTTTCGTTTTGGGTTTCAGTTATGGTTAGAGTTAGGGTTAGTGTTAGGTATATGGTTTGGTTTAGGGTTAGTGTGAGGGTTAGGGTTGGGTTAGGGTTAGGATTAGGGATAGGGTTAGGCTTAGGCTTAGGGTTAGGATTAGGGGTAGGGTTAGGATTAGGGTTCGGGTTATGATTACGGTTAGGGTTAGGTTTAAGGTTTGTGTTAGTATTAGATTTAGAGTTAGGTTTAGGGTTTGGGTTAGGGTTAGGGTTATGGTTAGAGTTAAGTTTAGGTTTAGGATTAGGGTTAGGGTTAAGTTTAGGGTTAGGGTTAAGTTTTGGGTTAGGGTTAGGGTTAGGTTTAGGGTAAGGGTTAGGGTTTGGGTTAGGGTTAGGGTAAGGATTTGGGTTTGGGTTAGGGTTATGGTTAGGGTTAGAGTTAGTGTTTGAGTTAGGTTTAGGTTTAGGGTTAGGATTAGGTTTAGGGTTAGGGTTAGGGATAGGATTTGGGTTAGAGTTAGGGTTACGGTTACGGTTAGGGTTAGGGTTAGGGTTTGTGTTACGATTAGTGTTAGAGTTAGGTTTTGGGTTTGGGATAGGGTTAGGGTTACAGTTAGGTTTAGGGTTAGGATTAGGGTTAGGGTTAGGGTTAGGGTTGGGGTTAGGCTTAGGTTTTTTTTAGGTTTAGGGTTAGTGTTAGGGTTTCTGTTTTGTTAAGGATTAGCATTAGGGTTAGGGTTACGGTTTGTGTGAGGGTTAGGGTTATGGTTAGGTTTAGGGTTAGGGTTTGGGTTAGGGTTAGGGTTAGGTTTTGGGTTAGGGTTTGGTTTTGGGTTAGGTTTAGGTTTAGGGTTAGGGTTAGGGTTAGGGTTAGGGTTAAGGCTATGTTTTGGGTGAGGGTTAGTTTTAGGGTTAGGGTTAGAGTTAGAATTTGGTTTTGGGTTAGGGTTATTGTTAGGTTTAGGCTTCGGGTTAGGGTTAGTTTTTGGTTAGGTTTAGGTTTAGGTTTAGGGTTAGGGTTTGGGTTAGGTTTAGGGTTATGGTTAGTGTTTGGGTTAGGCTTAGGGTTAGAGTTTGGATTTGGGTTAGAGTTAGGGTTAGGGTTAGGGTTAGGATTAGGGTTAGGGTTAGGGTTCGGGTTACGCCTAGCTTTTGGGTGTGCGTTAGCGTAAGGGTTTACGTTTTGGTTAGGGTTAGGGTTTGGTTTGGGTTAAGTTAAGGGTTAGGGTTAGGGTTAGGGTTTGGTTTTGCGTTAGGGTTAGGGTTCGGGTTTGGGTTTCGGTTAGGGTTAGGGTTAGTGTTAGGGTTTGGGTTTGGTTTAGGATTAGGGTTAGGGTTAGGGTTAGGGTTAAGGCTAGGTTTTGGGTTAGGGCTGGGTTAGGTTTAGGTTTAGGGTTACGGTTTGGATTCGGGTTAGGGTTAGGGTTTGGGTTTTTGGTTAGGTTTAGGGTTAGGGTTAGGGTTTGGTTTTTAGTTAGGGTTAGGGTTTTGGTTAGGGTTAGGGTTTGGGTTAGGGTTAGTTTTTGGTTAGGGTTAGGTTTAGGGTTAGGGTTAGGGTTAGGGTTTGGGTTAGGGGTAGGGTTAGGTTTAGGGTTTGGTTTGTGTTATTGTTACGGTTAGGGTTAGGGTTGGATTTGAGTTAGGGTTAGGGTTAGGTTTATGCTTAGTGTTAGGGATAGGGTTTGAGGTAATGTTAGTGTTAGGGTTAGGGTTAGGGCTAGGGTTTGAGTTAGGATTATGGTTGGGGTTTGCTTTAGGGTTTGGGTTAGGGTTGCGGTTAGGGTTTGGGCTTGGGTTAGGGTTAGGTTTAGGGTTTGCGTTTGCGTTAGGTTTAGGGTAAGCGTTAGGTTTAGGCTTTGGTTTGGGTTAGGGTTAGCGTTAGGGTTATGGTTAGGATTAGGTTTAGGGTTAGTGTGAGGTTTAGGGTTTGTTTTAGGGTTAGAGTTAGGGTTAGCGTTCGGGTTTGGGTTAGGGTTAGGTTTAGGGTTTGGGTTAGGGTTAGGATTAGGGTTAGGTTTAGGTTTAGTGGTAGGGTTAGGGTTTGGGTTAGGGTTAGGGATAGGGTTTGGGTTAGGGTTAGGTTTAGTGTTAGGTTTCGGTTTAGGATTAGGGTTTGGGATTGCGGTAGGGTTAAGGGTAGGGTTAGGGTTAGTGTAGTTTTAGGGTTAGGGTTAGGATTAGGGTTAGGGTTAAGTTTATGGTTTGGGTTAGGGTTAGGGTTAAGGGTATGGTTACGGTTACGTTTAGTTTTAGGTTTAGGTTTAGGATTAGGGTTAGGGTTAAGTTTATGGTTAGGGTTAGGTTTTGGGTTAGGATTTGGTTTTGGGTTAGGGTTAGGGTTAGGGTTAGGATTTGGGTTTGGGTTAGGGTTAGGGTTAGGGTTAGGATTTGGGTTTGGTTTAGGGTTAGGGTTAGGGTTAGCTTTAGGGTTTGGGTTTGGGTTAGGGTTAGGGTTAGGCTTTCGTTTTGGGTTTCAGTTATGGTTAGAGTTAGGGTTAGTGTTAGGTATATGGTTTGGTTTAGGGTTAGGATGAGGGTTAGGGTTGGGTTAGGGTTAGGATTAGGGATAGGGTTAGGCTTAGGCTTAGGGTTAGGATTAGGGGTAGGTTTAGGATTAGGGTTCGGGTTATGATTACGGTTAGAGTTAGGTTTAGGGTTTGTGTTAGGATTAGATTTAGGGTTAGGTTTAGGGTTTGGGTTAGGGTTAGGGTTATGGTTAGAGTTAAGTTTAGGTTTTGGATTAGGTTTTGGTTTTGCGTTAGGGTTAGTGTTCGGTTTTGGGTTAAGGTTAGGTTTAGAATTAGGGTTAGTTTTAGGGTTAGGGTTAGGGTTAGGGTAAGGCCTAGGGTTAGGGTTAGGGTTAAGGTTAGTTTTAGGTTTAGGGTTCGGTTTTGCGTTAGGTTTAGGGTAAGGTTTAGGGATAAGGTTAGGTTTTGGGTTAGGGTTAGGGTTAGGGTTAGGGTAAGGGTTAGGTTTTGGGTTAGGGTTAGGTTGATAGTTAGGGTAAGGATTTGGGTTTGGGTTAGGGTTATGTTTAGGGTTAGCGTTAGTGTTTGGGTTAGGTTTAGGTTTAGGGTTAGGATTAGGTTTAGGGTTAGGGTTAGGGATAGGATTTGGGTTAGAGTTAGGTTTACGGTTACGGTTAGGGTTAGGGTTAGGGTTTGTGTTACGATTAGTGTTAGAGTTAGGTTTTGGGTTTGGGTTAGGGTTAGGGTTACAGTTAGGTTTAGGGTTAGGATTAGGGTTAGGGTTAGGGTTAGGGTTGGGGTTAGGCTTAGGTTTTTTTTAGGTTTAGGTTTAGTGTTAGGGTTTCTGTTTTGTTAAGGATTAGCGTTAGGGTTAGGGTTACGGTTTGTGTGAGGGTTAGGGTTATGGATAGGTTTAGGGTTAGGTTTTGGGTTAGGGTTAGCGTTAGGGTTTGGGTTAGGGTTTGGTTTTGGGTTAGGTTTAGGTTTAGGGTTAGGGTTAGGGTTAGGGTTAGGGTTAAGGCTATGTTTTGGGTGAGGGTTAGGTTTAGGGTTAGGGTTAGGGTTAGAATTTGGGTTTGGTTAGGGTTATTGTTAGGTTTAGGCTTAGGGTTAGGGTTAGTTTTTGGTTAGGGTTAGGTTTAGGTTTAGGTTTAGGGTTAGGGTTTGGGTTAGGGTTAGGGTTAGAGTTTGGATTTGGGTTAGGGTTAGGGTTAGGGTTAAGGTTAGGGTTAGGATTAGGGTTAGGGTTAGGGTTAGGGTTAAGGCTAGTTTTTGGGTGTAAGTTAGCGTAAGGGTTTACGTTTTGGTTAGGGTTAGGGTTTGGTTTGGGTTAAGTTAAGGGTTAGGGTTAGGGTTAGGGTTTGGTTTTGCGTTAGGGTTAGGGTTCGGGTTTGGGTTTCAGTTAGGGTTAGGGTTAGTGTTAGGGTTTGGTTTTGGTTTAGGATTAGGGTTAGGGTTAGGGTTAGGGTTAGGGTTAAGGCTAGGTTTTGGGTTAGGGCTGGGTTAGGGTTAGGTTTAGGGTTACGGTTTGGATTCGGGTTAGGATTAGGGTTTGGGTTTGGGTTAGGGTTAGGGTTAGGGTTAGGGTTTGGTTTTTAGTTAGGGTTAGGGTTTAGGTCAGGGTTAGGGTTTGGGTTAGGGTTAGTTTTTGGTTAGGGTTAGGTTTAGGGTTAGGGTTAGGGTTAGGGTTTGGGTTAGCGTTAGGGTTAGGTTTAGGGTTTGGTTTGGGTTAGGGTTACGGTTAGGGTTAGGGTTGGATTTGAGTTAGTGTTAGGGTTAGTTTTATGCTTAGGGTTAGGGATAGGGTTAGGGTTAGGGTTAGGGTTAGGGTTAGGGCTAAGGTTTGAGTTAGGATTATGGTTAGGGTTTGCTTTAGGGTTTGGGTTAGGGTTGCGGTTAGGGTTTGGGCTTGGGTTAGGGTTAGGTTTAGGGTTTGGGTTTGCGTTAGGTTTAGGGTTAGCGTTAGGTTTAGGCTTTGGTTTGGGTTAGGGTTAGCGTTAGTGTTATGGTTAGGATTAGGTTTAGGGTTAGTGTGAGGTTTAGGGTTTGGTTTAGGGTTAGAGTTAGGGTTAGCGTTCGGGTTTGGCTTAGGGTTAGGTTTAGGGTTTGGGTTAGGGTTAGGGTTAGGGTTAGGCTTAGGTTTAGTGGTAGGGTTTGGGTTTGGGTTAGGGTTCGCTTTAGGGTTTGGGTTAGGGTTAGGGTTAGGGTTTGGGTTAGGGTTAGGGTTAGTTTTAGGATTAGGTTTAGGATTAGGGTTAGGGTTAAGTTTAGGGTTAGCTTTAGGTTTTGGGTTAGGGTTAGTGTTAGGTTTAGGGTTAGGGTTAGGTTTTGGGTTAGGGTTAGGGTTAAGGTTACGGTTAGGGGTAGGGTTTGGATTTGAGTTAAGGTTAGGGTTAGGTTTTGGCTTAGGATTAGGGATAGGGTTTGAGTTAGGATTACGGTTAGGGTTTGCTTTAGGGTTTGGGTTAGGGTTGACGTTAGGGTTTGGGTTTGGGTTAGGGTTAGGTTTAGGGTTAGCGTTAGGTTTATGCTTTGGTTTGGGTTAGGGTTAGCGTTAGGTTTATGGTTAGGATTAGGGTTAGGGTTAGTGTGAAGTTTAGGGTTTAGTTTAGGGTTAGGGTTAGGGTTAGCGTTCAGGTTTGGGTTAGGTTTAGGTTTAGGGTTTGGGTTAGGGGTAGGATTCGGTTTAGGTTTAGGTGTAGGGTTTGGGTTTGGGTTAGGGTTAGCTTTAGGGTTTGGGTTAGTGTTAGGGTTAGGGTTTGGGTTAGGGTTAGGGTTAGTTTTAGGTTTAGGGTTAGGATTAGGGTTAGGAATAAGTTTAGGGTTAGGATTAGATTTTGGGTTAGGTTTAGGGTTAGGTTTAGGATGAGGGTTAGGTTTTGGGTTAGGGTTAGGTTTTGGGTTAGGGTAAGGATTTGGGTTTGGGTTAGGGTTATGGTTAGGGTTAGGGTTAGTGTTTGGGTTAGGTTTAGGGTTAGGGTTAGGATTAGGTTTAGGGTTAGGTTTAGGGATAGTGTTTGGTTTAGAGTTAGGGTTACGGTTACGGTTAGGGTTAGGGTTAGGGTTTTTGTTACGATTAGTGTTAGAGTTAGGTTTAGGGTTTGGGTTAGAGTTAGGGTTACGGTTAAGTTTAGGGTTAGGATTAGGGTTAGGGTTGGGGTTAGGGTTAGGTTTTGGTTAGGGTTAGGGTTAGTGTTAGGATTTCTGTTTTGTTAAGGGTTAGGGTTAGGGTTAGGGTTACGGTTTGTGTGAGGGTTAGGGTTAGGGTTAGGGTTAGGTTTAGGGTTTAGGTTAGGGTTAGGGTTAGGGTTTGGGTTAGGGTTTAGGTTTGGGTTAGGTTTAGGTTTAGGGTTGGGGTTAGGGTTAGGGTTAAGGTTAAGGCTATGTTTTGGGTGAGGGTGAGGGTTAGGTTTAGGGTTAGGGTTAGGATTAGTTTTTGGTTAGGGTTATTTTTAGTTTTAGGTTTTGGGTTAGAGTTTGGGTTATGGTTTGGGTTTGCGTTAGGGTTAGGGTTAGGGTTAGGTTTTGGGTTTGGGTTAGGGTTAGGGTTAGGGTTAGGGTTTGGTTTAGGGTTAGTTTTTGGTTAGGGTTAGGTTTAGGGTTAGGGTTAGGTTTAGGTTTTGGATTAGGGTTAGGGTTAGGGATTGGGTTTGGGTTAGGTTTACGGTTAGTGTTAGGGTTTGGATGTGAGTTAGGGTAAGGTTTAGTTTTAGGCTTAGGGTTAGGGATAGAGATTGAATTAGGGTTACGGTTAGTGTTAGGGTTAGGTTTAGGGTTAGGGTTTGAGTTAGGATTAGGGTTAGGGTTTGGTATAGGGTTTGGGTTAGGGTTAAGTTTAGGGTTTTGGTTTGGTTTAGGGTTAGGTTTAGGGTTTGGCTTTGCGTTAGGGTTAGGGTTAGGTTTAGGTTTAGGCTTTGGTTTGGGTTAGGGTTAGGGTTAGATTTAGGATTATGGTTAGTGTGAGGTTTAGGGTTTGGGTTAGGGTTAGGGTTAGGGTTTGGGTTGGGGTTAGGGATAGGGTTTGGGTTAGGGTTAGGTTTAGTGTTAAGTTTCGGTTTAGGATTAGGGTTTGGGTTTGCATTAGGGTTAAGGGTAGGGTTAGGGTTAGTTTAGTTTTAGGTTTAGGGTTAGGATTAGGGTAGGGTTAAGTTTATGGTTTGGGTTAGGGTTAGGGTTAAGGGTAGGGTTAGGGTTAGGTTTAGTTTTAGGTTTAGGGTTAGGATTAGGGTTAGGGTTAAGTTTATGGTCAGGGTTAGGTTTTGGGTTAGGATTTGGTTTTGGGTTAGGGTTAGGGTTAGGGTTAGGATTTGGGTTTGGGTTAGGGTTAGGGTTAGGGTTAGGGTTAGGATTTGGGTTTGGTTTAGGGTTAGGGTTAGGGTTAGGTTTAGGGTTTGGGTGAGGTTTAGCTTTAGGGTTAGGATTAGGTTTAGGGTTAGGGTTATTGATAGGGTTTGGGTTAGTGTTAGGGTTATGGTTCCGGTTCCAGTTAGGGTTAGGGTTTGTGTTAGGATTAGGGTTAGGGTTTGGTTTAGGGTTTGGGTTAGGGTTAGGGTTAGGGTTTGGGTTAGGGTTAGGGATAGGGTTTGGGTTAGGGTTAGGTTTAGTGTTAAGTTTCGGTTTAGGATTAGGGTTTGGGTTTGCATTAGGGTTAAGGGTAGGGTTAGGGTTAGTTTAGTTTTAGGTTTAGGGTTAGGATTAGGGTAGGGTTAAGTTTATGGTTTGGGTTAGGGTTAGGGTTAAGGGTAGGGTTAGGGTTAGGTTTAGTTTTAGGTTTAGGGTTAGGATTAGGGTTAGGGTTAAGTTTATGGTCAGGGTTAGGTTTTGGGTTAGGATTTGGTTTTGGGTTAGGGTTAGGGTTAGTGTTAGGATTTGGGTTTGGGTTAGGGTTAGGGTTATGGTTAGGGTTAGGATTTGGGTTTGGTTTAGGGTTAGGGTTAGGGTTAGGTTTAGGGTTTTGGTGAGGTTTAGCTTTAGGGTTAGGATTAGTTGTAGGGTTAGGGTTACTGATAGGGTTTGGGTTAGTGTTAGGGTAATGGTTCCGGTTCCAGTTAGGGTTAGGGTTTGTGTTAGGATTAGAGTAAGGGTTTGGTTTAGGCTTTGGGTTAGGGTTCGGGTTAGGGTTAGGTTTAGGGTTAGCGTTCGAGTTTGGGTTAGGGTTAGGGTTAGGTTTAGGGTTTGGATTAGGGTTAGGGTTAGGTTTAGGTTTACTATTAGGGATAGGTTTAGGGTTAGGTTTATGGTTAGGATTAGGGTTAGGTTTTGGGTTTGGGTTAGAGTTAGGTTTAGGTTTAGAGTTAGGGTTTGGTTTTGCGTCAAGGTTAGTTTTCGGTTTTGGGTTTCGATTAGGGTTAGGTTTACGGGTAGGGTTAGGGTTTGGGTTTGGTTTAGGGTTAGGGTTAGGGTTAGGGTTAGGTTTAGGGTTAGGGTTTGAGTTTGGGTTAGGGTTAGTGTTAGGGTTTTGGTTTGGGTTAGGCTTAGGATGAGGGTTATGGTTAGGGTTTGGGTAACGGTTAGGGTCAGAGTTAGGGTTTGGGTTAGGTTTAAGGTTAGGGTTAGGGTTTGGGTTAGCGTTTGGGTTTGGGTTAGGGTTAGGGTTAGGGTTTGGGTTAGGTTTTATGTTAGTGTTAGGGTTATGGTTAGGGTAAGGGTTAAGTTTAGGGTTTCGGTAAGGGTTAAGCTTAGGGTTAGGGTTTGTGTTTGGGTTATGTTTAATGTTAGGATTATGGTTAGGGTTAGTGTGATGGTTAGGGTTTGTGTTAAGGTTAGGGTTATGGTTAGTGTGTGGGTTAGGCTTAGGGTTAGAGTTTGGATTTGGGTTAGGGTTAGGGTTAGGATTAGGGTTAGGATTAGGGTTAGGGTCAGGGTTAGGGTTAAGGCTAGGTTTTGGGTGTGAGTTAGCATAAGGGTTTAAGTTTTGGTTAGGGTTAGGGTTAGGATTTAGGTTAGGGTTAGGATTAGTTTTAGGTTTAGGGTTAGGATTAGGGTTAGGGTTAAGTTTAGGGTTAGGGTTAGGTTTTGGGTTAGGGTTAGGGTTAGGTTTAGGGTAAGGGTTAGGTTTTGGGTTTGGGTTAGGGTGAGGGTTAGGGTAAGGATTTGGGTTTGGGTTAGGGTTATGGTTAGTTTTAGAGTTAGTGTTTGGGTTAGGTTTAGGTTTAGGGTTAGGATTAGTTTTAGGTTTAGGGTTAGGATTAGTTTTAGGGTTAGTTTTTGGTTAGGGTTATTTTTAGGTTTAGGTTTAGGGTTAGGGTTTGGGTTATGGTTTGGGTTTGCGTTAGGGTTAGGGTTAGGGTTAGGGTTAGGGTTTGGGTTTCTGTTAGGTTTAGGGTTAGGGTTAGGGTTAGGGTTTGGGTTAGGGTTAGTTTTTGGTTAGGGTTAGGTTTAGGGTTAGGGTTAGGTTTAGGTTTTGGATTATGGTTAGGGTTAGGGATTGGGTTTGGGTTAGGTTTAAGGTTAATGTTAGGGTTTGGATGTGAGTTAGGGTAAGGTTTTGTTTTAGGCTTAGGGTTAGCGATAGAGTTTGAATTAGGGTTACGGTTAGTGTTAGGGTTAGGTTTAGGGTTAGGGTTTGAGTTAGGATTAAGGTTAGGGTTTGGTATAGGGTTTGGGTTAGGGTTAAGGTTAGGGTTTTGGTTTGGGTTAGGGGTAGGTTTAGGGTTTGGGTTTGCGTTAGGGTTAGGGTTAGGTTTAGGTTTAGGCTTTGGTTTGGGTTAGGGTTAGGGTTATATTTAGGATTAAGTTTAGTGTGAGGGTTAGGGTTTGGGTTAGGGTTAGGGTAAGGGTTAGGGTTTGGGTTAGGCTTGGGGATAGGGTTTGTGTTAGGGTTAGGTTTAGTGTTAGGTTTCGGTTTAGGATTAGGGTTTGGGTTTGCGTTAGGGTTAAGGGTAGGGTTGGGGTTAGTTTAGTTTTAGGTTTAGGGATAGGAGTAGGGCTAGGGTTAAGTTTATGGTTTGGTTTAGGTTTAGGGTTAAGGGTAGGGTTAGGGTTAGGTTTAGGGTTAGGATTAGAGTTAGGGTTAAGTTTATTGTTATGGTTAGGTTTTGGGTTAGGATTTGGTTTTGGGTTAGGGTTAGGGTTAGGGTTAGGATTTGGGTTTGGGTTAGGGTTAGGATTAGGGTTAGGATTTGGGTTTGGTTTAGGGTTAGGGTTAGGTTTAGGTTTAGGCTTTGGTTTGGGTTAGGGTTAGGGTTAGATTTAGGATTATGGTTAGTGTGAGGTTTAGGGTTTGGGTTAGGGTTAGGGTTAGGCTTTGGGTTAGGGTTAGGGATAGGGTTTGGGTTAGGGTTAGGTTTAGTGTTAAGTTTCGGTTTAGGATTAGGGTTTGGGTTTGCATTAGGGTTAAGGGTAGGGTTAGGGTTAGTTTAGTTTTAGGTTTAGGGTTAGGATTAGGGTAGGGTTAAGTTTATGGTTTGGGTTAGGGTTAGGGTTAAGGGTAGGGTTAGGGTTAGGTTTAGTTTTAGGTTTAGGGTTAGGATTAGGGTTAGGGTTAAGTTTATGGTTAGGGTTAGGTTTTGGGTTAGGATTTGGTTTTGGGTTAGGGTTAGGGTTAGGTTTAGGATTTGGGTTTGGGTTAGGGTTAGGGTTAGGGTTAGGGTTAGGATTTGGGTTTGGTTTAGGGTTAGGGTTAGGGTTAGGTTTAGGGTTTGGGTGAGGTTTAGCTTTAGGGTTAGGATTAGGTTTAGGGTTAGGGTTATTGATAGGGTTTGGGTTAGTGTTAGGGTTATGGTTCCGGTTCCAGTTAGGGTTAGGGTTTGTGTTAGGATTAGAGTAAGGGTTTGGTTTAGGGTTTGGGTTAGGGTTCGGGTTAGGGTTAGGTTTAGGGTTAGGGTTCGAGTTTGGGTTAGGGTTAGGGTTAGGTTTAGGGTTTGGATTAGGGTTAGGGTTAGGTTTAGGTTTACGATTAGGGATAGGTTTAGCGTTAGGTTTATGGTTAGGATTAGGGTTAGGTTTTGGGTTTGGGTTAGAGTTAGGTTTAGGTTTAGAGTTAGGGTTTGGTTTTGCGTCAAGGTTAGTTTTCGGTTTTGGGTTTCGATTAGGGTTAGGTTTACGGGTAGGGTTAGGGTTTGGGTTTGGTTTAGGGTTAGGGTTAGGGTTAGGGTTAGGTTTAGGGTTAGGGTTTGAGTTTGGGTTAGGGTTAGTGTTAGGGTTTTGGTTTGGGTTAGGCTTAGGATGAGGGTTATGGTTAGGGTTTGGGTAACGGTTAGGGTCAGAGTTAGGGTTTGGGTTAGGTTTAAGGTTAGGGTTAGGGTTTGGGTTAGCGTTTGGGTTTGGGTTAGGGTTAGGGTTAGGGTTTGGGTTAGGTTTTATGTTAGTGTTAGGGTTACGGTTAGGGTAAGGGTTAAGTTTAGGGTTTCGGTAAGGGTTAAGCTTAGGGTTAGGGTTTGTGTTTGGGTTATGTTTAATGTTAGGATTATGGTTAGGGTTAGTGTGATGGTTAGGGTTTGTGTTAAGGTTAGGGTTATGGTTAGTGTGTGGGTTAGGCTTAGGGTTAGAGTTTGGATTTGGGTTAGGGTTAGGGTTAGGATTAGGGTTAGGATTAGGGTTAGGGTCAGGGTTAGGGTTAAGGCTAGGTTTTGGGTGTGAGTTAGCATAAGGGTTTAAGTTTTGGTTAGGGTTAGGGTTAGGATTTAGGTTAGGGTTAGGATTAGTTTTAGGTTTAGGGTTAGGATTAGGGTTAGGGTTAAGTTTAGGGTTAGGGTTAGGTTTTGGGTTAGGGTTAGGGTTAGGTTTAGGGTCAGGGTTAGGTATTGGGTTTGGGTTAGGGTGAGGGTTAGGGTAAGGATTTGGGTTTGGGTTAGGGTTATGGTTAGTTTTAGAGTTAGTGTTTGGGTTAGGTTTAGGTTTAGGGTTAGGATTAGTTTTAAGTTTAGGGTTAGGATTAGTTTTAGGGTTAGTTTTTGGTTAGGGTTATTTTTAGGTTTAGGTTTAGGGTTAGGGTTTGGGTTATGGTTTGGGTTTGCGTTAGGGTTAGGGTTAGGGTTAGGGTTAGGGTTTGGGTTTCTGTTAGGTTTAGGGTTAGGGTTAGGGTTAGGGTTTGGGTTAGGGTTAGTTTTTGGTTAGGGTTAGGTTTAGGGTTAGGGTTAGGTTTAGGTTTTGGATTATGGTTAGGGTTAGGGATTGGGTTTGGGTTAGGTTTAAGGTTAATGTTAGGGTTTGGATGTGAGTTAGGGTAAGGTTTTTTTTAGGCTTAGGGTTAGCGATAGAGTTTGAATTAGGGTTACGGTTAGTGTTAGGGTTAGGTTTAGGGTTAGGGTTTGAGTTAGGATTAAGGTTAGGGTTTGGTATAGGGTTTGGGTTAGGGTTAAGGTTAGGGTTTTGGTTTGGGTTAGGGGTAGGTTTAGGGTTTGGGTTTGCGTTAGGGTTAGGGTTAGGTTTAGGTTTAGGCTTTGGTTTGGGTTAGCGTTAGCGTTATATTTAGGATTAAGTTTAGTGTGAGGGTTAGGGTTTGGGTTAGGGTTAGGGTAAGGGTTAGGGTTTGGGTTAGGGTTAGGGATAGGGTTTGGGTTAGGGTTAGGTTTAGTGTTAGGTTTCGGTTTAGGATTAGGGTTTGGGTTTGCGTTAGGGTTAAGGGTAGGGTTGGGGTTAGTTTAGTTTTAGGTTTAGGAATAGGATTAGGGTTAGGGTTAAGTTTATGGTTTGGTTTAGGTTTAGGGTTAAGGGTAGGGTTAGGGTTAGGTTTAGGGTTAGGATTAGAGTTAGGGTTAAGTTTATTGTTATGGTTAGGTTTTGGGTTAGGATTTGGTTTTGGGTTAGGGTTAGGGTTAGGGTTAGGATTTGGGTTTGGGTTAGGGTTAGGATTAGGGTTAGGATTTGGGTTTGGTTTAGGGTTAGGGTTAGGGTTAGGTTTAGGGTTTTTGTTTGGGTTAGGGTTAGGGTTAGGCTTTCGTTTTGGGTTTCGGTTATGGTTAGATTTAGGGTTAGTGTTAGGTATATGGTTTGGTTTAGGGTTAGGGTGAGGGTTAGGGTTGGGTTAGGGTTAGGATTAGGGATAGGGTTAGGCTTAGGCTTAGGGTTAGGATTAGGGTTAGGGTTAGGATTAGGGTTCGGGTTATGATTAGGGTTAGGGTTAGGGTTAGGGTTTGTGTTAGGATTAGATTTAGAGTTAGGTTTAGGGTTTGGGTTAGGGTTAGGGTTATGGTTAGAGTTAAGTTTAGGTTTTGGATTAGGGTTTGGTTTTGCATTAGGGTTAGTGTCCGGTTTTGGGTTAAGGTTAGGGTTAGAATTAGGGTTAGTGTTAGGGTTAGGGTTTATGTTAGGGTTAGGGTGAGGATTACGGTTAGGTTTAGGGTTAGGATTAGGGTTAGGTTTAGGGTTTGGGTGAGGTTTAGGTTTAGGGTTAGGATTAGGTTTAGGGTTAGGGTTAGGGATAGGGTTTGGGTTAGTGTTAGGGTTATGGTTACGGTTCCAGTTAGGGTTAGGGTTTGTGTTAGGATTAGGGTTAGGGTTTGGTTTAGGGTTTGGGTTAGGTTTCGGGTTAGGGTTAGGGTTTGAGTTTGGGTTACGGTTAGGGTTAGGTTTAGGGTTTGGATTAGGGTTAGGGTTAGGTTTAGGTTTAGGGTTAGTATTAGGGTTAGGGTTAGGGTTAGGGTTAGGTTTTGGGTAAGGTTTAGAGTTAGGGTTAGGGTAAGGATTTGGGTTTGGGTTAGGGTTATGGTTAGGGTTAGAGTTAGTGTTTGGGTTTGGTTTAGGTTTAGGGTTAGGATTAGGTTTAGGGTTAGGGTTAGGGATAGGATTTGGGTTAGAGTTAGGGTTACGGTTACGGTTAGGGTTAGGGTTAGGGTTTGTGTTACGATTAGTGTTAGAGTTAGGTTTAGGGTTTGGGTTAGGGTTAGGTTAACACTTAGGTTTAGGGTTAGAATTAGGGTTAGGGTTCGGGTTAGGCTTAGGTTTTGGTTAGGTTTAGGGTTACTGTTAGGGTTTCTGTTTTGTTAAGGATTAGGGTTAGGGTTAGGGTTACAGTTTGTGTGAGGGTTAGGGTTATGGTTAGGTTTAGGTTTAGGGTTTGGGTTAGGGTTAGGGTTAGTTTTAGGCTTAGGGTTTGGGATAGGGTTTGAGTTAGGGTTACTGTTAGGGTTTAGGTTACGGTTAGGTTTTGAGCTAGGATTATGTTTAGGGTTTGCTTTAGGGTTTGGGTTAGGGTTGCGGTTAGGGTTTGGGCTTGGGTTAGGCTTAGGTTTAGGGTTTGGGTTTGCGTTAGGTTTAGGGTTAGCGTTAGGTTTAGGCTTTGGTTTGGGTTAGGGTTAGCGTTAGGGTTATGGTTAGGATTAGGGTTAGGGTTAGTGTGAGGTATAGGGTTTGGTTTAGGGTTAGGGTTAGGGTTAGCGTTCGGGTTTGGGTTAGGTTTAGGGTTTGGGTTAGGGTTAGGGTTAGGGTTAGCTTTAGGTTTAGGGGCAGGGTTTGGGTTTGGGTTAGGGTTAGCTTTAGGGTTTGGGTTAGGGTTAGGGTTAGGTTTTGGGTTAGGGTTAGGGTGAGGGTTAGGGTAAGGATTTGGGTTTGGGTTAGGGTTAGTGTTAGAATTAGGTTTAGGGTTAGGGTTAGGGATAGGGTTTGGGTTAGAGTTAGGGTTACGGTTACGGTTAGGGTTAGGGTTAGGGTTTGTGTTATGATTAGTGTTAGAGTTAGGTTTACGGTTTGGGTTAGGGTTATTGTTACGGTTATGTTTAGGGTTAGGATTAGGGTTAGGGTTGGGGTTAGGGTTAGGTTTTGGTTAGGGTTAGGGTTAGTGTTAGGGTTTCTGTTTTGATAAGCGTTAGGGTTAGGGTTAGATTTACGGTTTGTGTGAGGGTTAGGGTTAAGGTTAGGTTTAGGGTTAGGGTTAGGGTTTGTGTTACGATTAGTGTTAGAGTTAGGTTTATGGTTTGGGTTAAGGTTAGGGTTACGTTTAGGTTTAGGCTTTGGTTTGGGTTAGGGTTAGGGTTAGATTTAGGATTAAGGTTAGTGTGAGGGTTAGCGTTTGGGTTAGGGTTAGGGTTAGGGTTAGGGTTTGGGTTAGGGTTAGGGATAGGGTTTGGGTTAGGGTTAGGTTTAGTGTTAGGTTTCGGTTTAGGATTAGGGTTTGGGTTTTCGTTAGGGTTAAGGGTAGGGTTAGGGTTAGTTTAGTTTTAGGTTTTGGGTTAGGATTAGGGTTAGGGTTAAGTTTTTGGTTTGGGTTAGGTTTAGGGTTAAGGGTAGGGTTAGGGTTAGGTTTAGTTTTAGTTTTAGGGTTACGATTAGGGTTAGGGTTGGGGTTAGGCTTAGGTTTTGGTTAGGTTTAGGGTTAGTGTTAGGGTTTCTGTTTTGTTAAGGGTTAGGGTTTGGGTTAGGGTTAGGGTTAGGGTTTGGGTTAGAGTTTGGTTTTGGGTTAGGTTTAGGTTTAGGGTTAGGGTTAGGGTTAGGGTTAGGGTTAAGGCTATGTTTTGGGTGAGGGTAAGGTTTAGGGTTACGGTTAGGGTTAGAATTTGGGTTTGGGTTAGGGTGATTGTTATGTTTAGGCTTAGGGTTAGGGTTAGTTTTTGGTTAGGGTTAGGTTTAGGTTTAGGGTTAGGGTTTGGGTTAGGGTTAGGGTTACGGTTAATATTTGGGTTAGGCTTAGGTTGGAGTTTGGATTTGGGTTAGGGTTAGGGTTAGGGTTATAGTTAGGATTAGGGTTAGGTTTAGGGTTAATGCTAGGTTTTTGGTGTGAGTTAGCGTAAGGGTTTACATTTTGGTTAGGATTAGGGTTTGGTTTGGGTTAAGGTAAGGGTTAGGATTAGGGTTAGGGTTTGGTTTTGCGTTAGGGTTAGGGTTCGGGTTTGGGTTTCGGTTAGGGTTAGGGTTAGTGTTAGGGTTTGGGTTTGGGTTAGGATTAGGGTTAGGGTTAGGGTTAGGGTTAGGATTAAGGCTAGGTTTTGGGTTAGGGCTGGGTTAGGGTTAGGTTTAGGGTTACGGTTTGGGTTTGGGGTAGGGTAAGGGTTAGGGTTAGGGTTAGGGTTAGGGTTTGGGTTAGGGTTAGGGTTAGGGTTTGGGTTTGGGTTAGGGTTAGGTTTAAGGTTATAGTTAGGTTTAGGTTTAGGGTTAGGGTTAGGTCTAGGTTTTGGGTTAGGGTTAGGGTTATGGTTAGGGTTAGGGTTAGCGTTTGGTTTTTAGTTAGGTTTAGGGTTTGGGTTAGTGTTAGGGTTTGGGTTACGGTTAGTTTTTGGTTAGGGTTAAGTTTAGGGTTAGGGTTCGGTTTAGGGTTTGGGTTAGCGTTAGGGTTAGGTTTAGGGTTTGGTTTGGGTTAGGATTACGGTTAGGGTTAGGGTTGGATTTGAGTTAGGGTTAGGGTTAGTTTTAGGCTTAGGGTTTCGGATACGGTTTGAGTTAGGGTTAGTGTTAGGGTTAGGGTTAGGGTTAGGATTTGAGCTAGGATTATGGTTAGGGTTTGCTTTAGGGTTTGGGTTAGGGATGCGGTTAGGGTTTGGGCTTCGGTTAGGGTTAGGTTTAGGGTTTGGGTTTGCGTTAGGTTTAGGGTTAGCGTTAGGTTTAGGCTTTGGTTTGGGTTAGGGTTAGCGTTAGTGTTATGGTTAGGATTAGGGTTAGGGTTAGTGTGACGTATAGGGTTTGGTTTAGGGTTAGGGTTAGGGTTAGCGTTCGGGTTTTGGTTAGGGTTAGGTTTAGGGTTTGGGTTAGGGTTAGTGTTAGGGTTAGCTTTAGGTTTAGGGATAGGGTTTGGGTTTGGGTTGGGTTAGCTTTAGGGTTTGGATTAGGGTTAGGGTTAGGTTTTGGGTTAGGGTTAGGGTGAGGGTTAGGGTAAGGATTTGGGTTTGGATTAGGGTTAGGGTTAGGGTTAGAATTAGGTTTAGGGTTAGGGTTAGGGATAGGGTTTGGGTTAGAGTTAGGGTTACGGTTACGGTTAGGGTTAGGGTTAGGGTTTGTGTTACGATTAGTGTTAGAGTTAGGTTTACGGTTTGGATTAGGGTTAGGGTTACGGTTATGTTTAGGGTTAGGATTAGGTTTAGGGTTGGGGTTAGGGTTAGGTTTTGGTTAGGGTTAGAGTTAGTGTTAGGGTTTCTGTTTTGATAAGGGTTAGGGTTAGGGTTAGGGTTACGGTTTGTGTGAGGGTTAGGGTTAGGGTTAGGTTTAGGGTTAGGGTTAGGGTTTGTGTTACGATTAGTGTTAGAGTTAGGTTTACGGTTTGGGTTAGGGTTAGGGTTACGTTTAGGTTTAGGCTTTGGTTTGGGTTAGGGTTAGGGTTAGATTTAGGATTATGGTTAGTGTGAGGGTTAGCGTTAGGGTTAGGGTTAGGGTTAGGGTTAGGGTTTGGGTTAGGGTAGGGATAGGGTTTGGGTTAGGGTTAGGTTTAGTGTTAGGTTTCGGTTTAGGATTAGGGTTTGGGTTTTCGTTAGGGTTAAGGGTAGGGTTAAGGTTAGTTTAGTTTTAGGTTTAGGGATAGGATTAGGGTTAGGGTTAAGTTTTTGGTTTGGGTTAGGGTTAGGGTTAAAGGTAGGGTTAGGGTTAGGTTTAGTTTTAGGTTTAGGTTTAGAATTAGGGTTAGGGTTAAGTTTATGGTTAGGGTTAGGTTTGGGTTAGGATTTGGTTTTGGGTTAGGGTTAGGGTTAGGGTTAGGATTTGGGTTTGGGTTAGGGTTAGGGTTAGGTTTAGGATTTGGGTTTGGGTTAGGGTTAGGGTTAGGGTTAGAGTTAAGTTTAGGTTTTGGATTAGAGTTTGGTTTTGCGTTAGGGTTAGTGTTCGGTTTTGGGTTAAGGTTTGGGTTAGGGTTAGGGTTTATGTTATGGTTAGGGTGAGGGTTAGGGTTAGGTTTAGGGTTAGGATTATGATTAGGTTTAGGGTTTGGGTGAGGTTTAGGTTTAGGGTTAGGATTAGGTTTAGGGTTAGGATTAGGGATAGGGTTTGGGTTAGTGTTAGGGTTACGGTTAAGATTTCAGTTAGGGTTAGGGTTTGTGTTAGGATTAGAGTTAGGGTTTGGGTTAGCGTTCGGGTTAGGGTTAGGGTTAGGTTTAGGGTTAGGGTTTGAGTTTGGGTTAGGGTTAGGGTTAGGTTTAGGGTTTGGATTAGGGTTAGTGTTAGGTTTAGGTTTAGGGTTAGTATTAGGGTTAGGTTAGGGTTAGGGTTAGGTTTTGGGTAAGGTTTAGAATTAGGGTTAGGTTTAGGGTTAGGGTTTGGTTTTGCGTTAGGGTTAGAGTTCGGTTTTGGGTTCCAATTAATGTTAGGTTTAGGGTTAGAGTTAGTTTTTGGGTTTGGGTTAGGATTAGGGTTAGAGTTAGGTTTAGGGTTTGGGTTAGGGTTACGGTTAGGATTTGGAGTTGTTTTAGGGTTAGGGTTAGGGTTAGTGTTAGCGTTTGGGTTTGGGTTAGGGTTAGGGTTAGGGTTTGGTTTTGTGTTTAGGTTAGGGTATTAATTAGGGTTAGGGTTAGGGTTAGGGTTAGTGTTAGTGTTAGGGTTAGGGTTTGGATTAGGCTTAAGGTGAGGGTTAGGGATAGGTTTACGGTTAGGTTTATGGTTAGGATTAGGGTTAGGTTTTGGGTTTGGGTTAGAGTTAAGGTTAGGTTTAGAGTTAGGGTTTGGTTTTGCGTCAGGGTTAGTTTTCGGTTTTGGGTTTCGATTAGGGTTAGGTTTACGGGTAGGGTTATGGTTTGGGTTTGGTTTAGGGTTAAGGTTAGGGTTAGGGTTAGGTTTAGGGTTAGGGTTTGAGTTTGGGTTAGGGTTAGTGTTAAGGTTTTGGTTTGGATTAGGCTTAGGGTGAGGGTTATGGTTAGGGTTTGGGTAACGGTTAGGGTCAGGGGTAGGGTTTGGGTTAGGTTTAAGGGTAGGGTTAGGGTTAGCGTTTGGGTTTGGGTGAGAGGTAGGGTTAGGGTTAGGGTTAGGGGTTATGTTAGTGTGACGGTTACGGTGAGGGTAAGGGTTAAGCTTAGGGTTAGGGTTTGTGTTTGGGTTATGGTTAAAGTTAGGATTATGGTTAGGGTTAGTGTGATGGTTAGGGTTTGTGTTAGGGTTAGGGTTATGGTTAGTGTTTGGGTTAGGCTTAGGGTTAGAGTTTGGATTTGGGTTAGGGTTAGGGTTAGGGTTAGGGTTAGGATTAGGGTTAGGGTCAGGGTTAGGGTTAAGGCTAGGTTTTGGGTGTGAGTTAGCGTAAGGGTTTACGTTTTGGTTAGGGTTAGGGTTAGGGTTTGGGTTAGGGTTAGGGTTAGTTTTAGGTTTAGGTTTAGGATTGGGGTTAGGGTTAAGTTTAGGATTAGGGTTAGGTTTTGGGTTAGGGTTAGGGTTAGGTTTAGGGTAAGGGTTAGGTTTTGGGTTAGGGTTAGGGTGAGGGTTAGGGTAAGGATTTGGGTTTGGGTTAGGGTTATGGTTAGGGTTAAAGTTAGCGTTTGGGTTAGGTTTAGGGTTAGGGTTAGGATTAGGTTTACGGTTAGGGTTAGGAATAGGGTTTGGGTTAAAGTTAGGGTTACGGTTACGGTTAGGGTTAGGGTTAGGGTTTGTGTTACGATTAGTGTTAGAGTTAGGTTTAGGGTTTGGTTTAGGGTTAGGGTTACAGTTAGGGTTAGGGTTGGGGTTAGGCTTAGGTTTTGGTTAGTTTAGGGTTAGTGTTAGGGTTTCTGTTTTGTTAAGGGTTAGGGTTAGGGTTAAGGTTACGGTTTGTGTGAGGGTTAGGGTTATGGTTAGGTTTAGGGTTAGGCTTTGGGTTAGGGTTAGGGTTAGGGTTTGGGTTAGGGTTAGGGATAGGGTTAGGATTAGGATTAGGATTAGGGTTAGGGTTAGGGTTTGATTTAGGGTTAGGGTTAGGGTTAGGTTTTGGTTTTGGGTTAGGTTTAGGTTTAGGGTTAGGGTTACGGTTAGGGTTAGGGTTAAGGCTATGTTTTGTGTGAGGGTTAGGTTTAGGGTTAGGGTTAGGGTTAGAATTTGGGTTTGGGTTAGGGTTATTGTTAGGTTTAAGCTTAGGGTTAGGGTTAGTTTTTGGTTAGGGTTAGGTTTAGGTTTAGGTTTAGGTTTAGGGTTAGGGTTTGGGTTAGGGTTAGGGTTATGGTTAATGTTTGGGTTAGGCTTAGGGTTAGAGTTTGGATTTGGGTTAGGGTTAGGGTTAGGGTTAGGGTTAGGACTAGGGTTAGGGTTAGGGTTAGGGTTAATGCTAGGTTTTGGGTGTGAGTTAGCGTAAGGGTTTACGTTTTGGTTAGGGTTAGGGTTTGGTTTGGGTTAAGTTAAGGGTTAGGGTTAGGGTTAGGGTTTGGTTTTGCGTTAGGGTTAGGGTTCAGGTTTGGGTTTCGGTTAGGGTTAGGGTTAGTGTTAGGGTTTGGGTTTGGGTTAGGATTAGGGTTAGGGTTAGGGTTAGGGTTAGGGTAAAGGCTAGGTTTTGGGTTAGGGCTGGGTTAGGGTTAGGTTTAGGGTTACGGTTTGGATTCGGGTTAGGGTAATGGTTAGGGTTAGGTTTAGGGTTAGGGTTTGGGTTAGGGTTAGGGTTAGGGTTTGGGTTTGGGTTAGGGTTAGGTTTAAGGTTAGAGTTAGGGTTAGGTTTAGGGTTAGGTTTAGGTCTAGGTTTTGGGTTAGGGTTAGGATTATGGTTAGGGTTAGGGTTAGGGTTTGGTTTTTAGTTAGGTTTAGGGTTTGGGATAGGGTTAGGGTTTGGGTTAGGGTTAGTTTTTGGTTAGGGTTAGGTTTAGGGTTAGGGTTAGGGTTAGGGTTAGCGTTAGGGTTAGGTTTAGGGTTTGGTTTGGGTTAGGGTTACGGTTAGGGTTAGGGTTGGATTTGAGTTAGGGTTAGTGTTAGTTTTAGGCTTAGGGTTTGGGATGGGGTTTGAGTAAGGGTTAGTGTTAGGGTTAGGGTTAGGGTTAGGGTTTGAGTTAGGATTATGGTTAGGGTTTGCTTTAGCATTTGGGTTAGGGTTGAGGTTAGGGTTTGGGCTTGGGTTAGGGTTAGGTTTAGGGTTTGGGTTTGCGTTAGGTTTAGGGTTAGCGTTAGGTTTAGGCTTTGGTTTGGGTTAGGGTTAGCGTTAGGGTTATGGTTAGGATTAGGGTTAGGGTTAGTGTGAGGTTTAGGGTTTGGTTTAGGGTTAGGGTTAGGGTTAGCGTTCGGGTTTTGGTTAGGGTTAGGTTTAGGGTTTGGGTTAGGGTTAGGGTTAGGGTTAGCTTTCGGTTTAGGGGTAGGGTTTGGGTTTGGGTTAGGGTTAGCTTTAGGGTTTGGGTTAGGGTTAGGGTTAGGTTTTGGGTTAGGGTTAGGGTGAGGGTTAGGGTAAGGATTTGGGTTTGGGTTAGGGTTAGTGTTAGAATTAGGTTTAGGGTTAGGGTTAGGGATAGGGTTTGGGTTAGAGTTAGGGTTACGGTTACGGTTAGGGTTAGGGTTAGGGTTTGTGTTATGATTAGTGTTAGAGTTAGGTTTACGGTTTGGGTTAGGGTTATTGTTACGGTTATGTTTAGGGTCAGGATTAGGGTTAGGGTTGGGGTTAGGGTTAGGTTTTGGTTAGGGTTAGGGTTAGTGTTAGGGTTTCTGTTTTGATAAGCGTTAGGGTTAGGGTTAGATTTACGGTTTGTGTGAGGGTTAGGGTTAAGGTTAGGTTTAGGGTTAGGGTTAGGGTTTGTGTTACGATTAGTGTTAGAGTTAGGTTTATGGTTTGGGTTAGGGTTAGGGTTACGTTTAGGTTTAGGCTTTGGTTTGGGTTAGGGTTAGGGTTAGATTTAGGATTATGGTTAGTGTGAGGGTTAGCGTTTGGGTTAGGGTTAGGGTTAGGGTTAGGGTTTGGGTTAGGGTTAGGGATAGGGTTTGGGTTAGGGTTAGGTTTAGTGTTAGGTTTCGGTTTAGGATTAGGGTTTGGGTTTTCGTTAGGGTTAAGGGTAGGGTTAGGGTTAGTTTAGTTTTAGGTTTTGGGTTAGGATTAGGGTTAGGGTTAAGTTTTTGGTTTGGGTTAGGTTTAGGGTTAAGGGTAGGGTTAGGGTTAGGTTTAGTTTTAGTTTTAGGGTTACGATTAGGGTTAGGGTTGGGGTTAGGCTTAGGTTTTGGTTAGGTTTAGGGTTAGTGTTAGGGTTTCTGTTTTGTTAAGGGTTAGGGTTTGGGTTAGGGTTAGGGTTAGGGTTTGGGTTAGAGTTTGGTTTTGGGTTAGGTTTAGGTTTAGGGTTAGGGTTAGGGTTAGGGTTAGGGTTAAGGCTATGTTTTGGGTGAGGGTAAGGTTTAGGGTTACGGTTAGGGTTAGAATTTGGGTTTGGGTTAGGGTGATTGTTATGTTTAGGCTTAGGGTTAGGGTTAGTTTTTGGTTAGGGTTAGGTTTAGGTTTAGGGTTAGGGTTTGGGTTAGGGTTAGGGTTATGGTTAATATTTGGGTTAGGCTTAGGTTGGAGTTTGGATTTGGGTTAGGGTTAGGGTTAGGGTTATAGTTAGGATTAGGGTTAGGTTTAGGGTTAATGCTAGGTTTTTGGTGTGAGTTAGCGTAAGGGTTTACATTTTGGTTAGGATTAGGGTTTGGTTTGGGTTAAGGTAAGGGTTAGGATTAGGGTTAGGGTTTGGTTTTGCGTTAGGGTTAGGGTTCGGGTTTGGGTTTCGGTTAGGGTTAGGGTTAGTGTTAGGGTTTGGGTTTGGGTTAGGATTAGGGTTAGGGTTAGGGTTAGGGTTAGGATTAAGGCTAGGTTTTGGGTTAGGGCTGGGTTAGGGTTAGGTTTAGGGTTACGGTTTGGGTTTGGGGTAGGGTAAGGGTTAGGGTTAGGGTTAGGGTTAGGGTTTGGGTTAGGGTTAGGGTTAGGGTTTGGGTTTGGGTTAGGGTTAGGTTTAAGGTTATAGTTAGGTTTAGGTTTAGGGTTAGGGTTAGGTCTAGGTTTTGGGTTAGGGTTAGGGTTATGGTTAGGGTTAGGGTTAGCGTTTGGTTTTTAGTTAGGTTTAGGGTTTGGGTTAGTGTTAGGGTTTGGGTTACGGTTAGTTTTTGGTTAGGGTTAAGTTTAGGGTTAGGGTTCGGTTTAGGGTTTGGGTTAGCGTTAGGGTTAGGTTTAGGGTTTGGTTTGGGTTAGGATTACGGTTAGGGTTAGGGTTGGATTTGAGTTAGGGTTAGGGTTAGTTTTAGGCTTAGGGTTTCGGATACGGTTTGAGTTAGGGTTAGTGTTAGGGTTAGGGTTAGGGTTAGGATTTGAGCTAGGATTATGGTTAGGGTTTGCTTTAGGGTTTGGGTTAGGGATGCGGTTAGGGTTTGGGCTTCGGTTAGGGTTAGGTTTAGGATTTGGGTTTGCGTTAGGTTTAGGGTTAGCGTTAGGTTTAGGCTTTGGTTTGGGTTAGGGTTAGCGTTAGTGTTATGGTTAGGATTAGTGTTAGGGTTAGTGTGACGTATAGGGTTTGGTTTAGGGTTAGGGTTAGGGTTAGCGTTCGGGTTTTGGTTAGGGTTAGGTTTAGGGTTTGGGTTAGGGTTAGTGTTAGGGTTAGATTTAGGTTTAGGGATAGGGTTTGGGTTTGGGTTGGGTTAGCTTTAGGGTTTGGATTAGGGTTAGGGTTAGGTTTTGGGTTAGGGTTAGGGTGAGGGTTAGGGTAAGGATTTGGGTTTGGATTAGGGTTAGGGTTAGGGTTAGAATTAGGTTTAGGGTTAGGGTTAGGGATAGGGTTTGGGTTAGAGTTAGGGTTACGGTTACGGTTAGGGTTAGGGTTAGGGTTTGTGTTACGATTAGTGTTAGAGTTAGGTTTACGGTTTGGATTAGGGTTAGGGTTACGGTTATGTTTAGGGTTAGGATTAGGTTTAGGGTTGGGGTTAGGGTTAGGTTTTGGTTAGGGTTAGAGTTAGTGTTAGGGTTTCTGTTTTGATAAGGGTTAGGGTTAGGGTTAGGGTTACGGTTTGTGTGAGGGTTAGGGTTAGGGTTAGGTTTAGGGTTAGGGTTAGGGTTTGTGTTACGATTAGTGTTAGAGTTAGGTTTACGGTTTGGGTTAGGGTTAGGGTTACGTTTAGGTTTAGGCTTTGGTTTGGGTTAGGGTTAGGGTTAGATTTAGGATTATGGTTAGTGTGAGGGTTAGCGTTAGGGTTAGGGTTAGGGTTAGGGTTAGGGTTTGGGTTAGGGTAGGGATAGGGTTTGGGTTAGGGTTAGGTTTAGTGTTAGGTTTCGGTTTAGGATTAGGGTTTGGGTTTTCGTTAGGGTTAAGGGTAGGGTTAAGGTTAGTTTAGTTTTAGGTTTAGGGATAGGATTAGGGTTAGGGTTAAGTTTTTGGTTTGGGTTAGGGTTAGGGTTAAAGGTAGGGTTAGGGTTAGGTTTAGTTTTAGGTTTAGGTTTAGAATTAGGGTTAGTGTTAAGTTTATGGTTAGGGTTAGGTTTGGGTTAGGATTTGGTTTTGGGTTAGGGTTAGGGTTAGGGTTAGGATTTGGGTTTGGGTTAGGGTTAGGGTTAGGTTTAGGATTTGGGTTTGGGTTAGGGTTAGGGTTAGGGTTAGAGTTAAGTTTAGGTTTTGGATTAGAGTTTGGTTTTGCGTTAGGGTTAGTGTTCGGTTTTGGGTTAAGGTTTGGGTTAGGGTTAGGGTTTATGTTATGGTTAGGGTGAGGGTTAGGGTTAGGTTTAGGGTTAGGATTATGATTAGGTTTAGGGTTTGGGTGAGGTTTAGGTTTAGGGTTAGGATTAGGTTTAGGGTTAGGAATAGGGATAGGGTTTGGGTTAGTGTTAGGGTTACGGTTAAGATTTCAGTTAGGGTTAGGGTTTGTGTTAGGATTAGAGTTAGGGTTTGGGTTAGCGTTCGGGTTAGGGTTAGGGTTAGGTTTAGGGTTAGGTTTTGAGTTTGGGTTAGGGTTAGGGTTAGGTTTAGGGTTTGGATTAGGGTTAGTGTTAGGTTTAGGTTTAGGGTTAGTATTAGGGTTAGGTTAGGGTTAGGGTTAGGTATTGGGTAAGGTTTAGAATTAGGGTTAGGTTTAGGGTTAGGGTTTGGTTTTGCGTTAGGGTTAGAGTTCGGTTTTGGGTTCCAATTAATGTTAGGTTTAGGGTTAGAGTTAGTTTTTGGGTTTGGGTTAGGATTAGGGTTAGAGTTAGGTTTAGGGTTTGGGTTAGGGTTACGGTTAGGATTTGGATTTGTTTTAGGGTTAGGGTTAGGGTTAGTGTTAGCGTTTGGGTTTGGGTTAGGGTTAGGGTTAGGGTTTGGTTTTGTGTTTAGGTTAGGGTATTAATTAGGGTTAGGGTTAGGGTTAGGGTTAGTGTTAGTGTTAGGGTTAGGGTTTGGATTAGGCTTAAGGTGAGGGTTAGGGATAGGTTTACGGTTAGGTTTATGGTTAGGATTAGGGTTAGGTTTTGGGTTTGGGTTAGAGTTAAGGTTAGGTTTAGAGTTAGGGTTTGGTTTTGCGTCAGGGTTAGTTTTCGGTTTTGGGTTTCGATTAGGGTTAGGTTTACGGGTAGGGTTATGGTTTGGGTTTGGTTTAGGGTTAAGGTTAGGGTTAGGGTTAGGTTTAGGGTTAGGGTTTGAGTTTGGGTTAGGGTTAGTGTTAAGGTTTTGGTTTGGATTAGGCTTAGGGTGAGGGTTATGGTTAGGGTTTGGGTAACGGTTAGGGTCAGGGTTAGGGTTTGGGTTAGGTTTAAGGTTAGGGTTAGGGTTAGCGTTTGGGTTTGGGTTAGGGGTAGGGTTAGGGTTAGGGTTAGGTTTTATGTTAGTGTTACGGTTACGGTTAGGGTAAGGGTTAAGCTTAGGGTTAGGGTTTGTGTTTGGGTTATGGTTAAAGTTAGGATTATGGTTAGGGTTAGTGTGATGGTTAGGGTTTGTGTTAGGGTTAGGGTTATGCTTAGTGTTTGGGTTAGGCTTAGGGTTAGAGTTTGGATTTGGGTTAGGGTTAGGGTTAGGGTTAGGGTTAGGATTAGGGTTAGGGTCAGGGTTAGGGTTAAGGCTAGGTTTTGGGTGTGAGTTAGCGTAAGGGTTTACGTTTTGGTTAGGGTTAGGGTTAGGGTTTGGGTTAGGGTTAGGGTTAGTTTTAGGTTTAGGTTTAGGATTGGGGTTAGGGTTAAGTTTAGGATTAGGGTTAGGTTTTGGGTTAGGGTTAGGGTTAGGTTTAGGGTAAGGGTTAGGTTTTGGGTTAGGGTTAGGGTGAGGGTTAGGGTAAGGATTTGGGTTTGGGTTAGGGTTATGGTTAGGGTTAAAGTTAGCGTTTGGGTTAGGTTTAGGGTTAGGGTTAGGATTAGGTTTACGGTTAGGGTTAGGAATAGGGTTTGGGTTAAAGTTAGGGTTACGGTTACGGTTAGGGTTAGGGTTAGGGTTTGTGTTACGATTAGTGTTAGAGTTAGGTTTAGGGTTTGGTTTAGGGTTAGGGTTACAGTTAGGGTTAGGGTTGGGGTTAGGCTTAGGTTTTGGTTAGTTTAGGGTTAGTGTTAGGGTTTCTGTTTTGTTAAGGGTTAGGGTTAGGGTTAAGGTTACGGTTTGTGTGAGGGTTAGGGTTATGGTTAGGTTTAGGGGTAGGCTTTGGGGTAGGGTTAGGGTTAGGGTTTGGGTTAGGGTTAGGGATAGGGTTAGGATTAGGATTAGGATTAGGGTTAGGGTTAGGGTTTGATTTAGGGTTAGGGTTAGGGTTAGGTTTTGGTTTTGGGTTAGGTTTAGGTTTAGGGTTAGGGTTACGGTTAGGGTTAGGGTTAAGGCTATGTTTTGTGTGAGGGTTAGGTTTAGGGTTAGGGTTAGGGTTAGAATTTGGGTTTGGGTTAGGGTTATTGTTAGGTTTAAGCTTAGGGTTAGGGTTAGTTTTTGGTTAGGGTTAGGTTTAGGTTTAGGTTTAGGTTTAGGGTTAGGGTTTGGGTTAGGGTTAGGGTTATGGTTAATGTTTGGGTTAGGCTTAGGGTTAGAGTTTGGATTTGGGTTAGGGTTAGGGTTAGGGTTAGGGTTAGGACTAGGGTTAGGGTTAGGGTTAGGGTTAATGCTAGGTTTTGGGTGTGAGTTAGCGTAAGTGTTTACATTTTGGTTAGGGTTAGGGTTTGGTTTGGGTTAAGGTAAGGGTTAGGGTTAGGGTTAGGGTTTGGTTTTGCGTTAGGGTTAGGGTTCGGGTTTGGGTTTCGGTTAGGGTTAGGGTTAGTGTTAGGGTTTGGGTTTGGGTGAGGATTGGGGTGAGGGTTAGGGTTAGGGTTAGGGTTAAGGCTAGGTTTTGGGTTAGGGCTGGGTTAGGGTTAGGTTTAGGGTTACGGTTTGGGTTTGGGTTAGGGTAATGGTTAGGGTTAGGTTTAGGGTTAGGGTTTGGGTTAGGGTTAGGGTCAGGGTCTGGGTTTGGGTTAGGGTTAGGTTTAAGGTTAGAGTTAGGGTTAGGTTTAGGGTTAGGTTTAGGTCTAGGTTTTGGGTTAGGGTTAGGATTATGGTTAGGGTTAGGGTTAGGGTTTGGTTTTTAGTTAGGGTTAGGGTTTGGGTTAGGGTTAGGGTTTGGGTTAGGGTTAGTTTTTGGTTAGGGTTAGGTTTAGGGTTAGGGTTAGGGTTAGGGTTAGCGTTAGGGTTAGGTTTAGGGTTTGGTTTGGGTTAGGGTTACGGTTAGGGTTAGGGTTGGATTTGAGTTAGGGTTAGTGTTAGTTTTAGGCTTAGGGTTTGGGATAGGGTTTGAGTTAGGGTTAGTGTTAGGGTTAGGGTTAGGGTTAGGGTTTGAGTTAGGATTATGGTTAGGGTTTGCTTTAGCATTTGGGTTAGGGTTGCGGTTAGGGTTTGGGCTTGGGTTAGGGTGGGGTTTGGGGTTTGGGTTCGGGTTGGGTTTGGGGTTAGCGTTAGGTTAGGGCTTTGGTTTGGGTTAGTGTTAGGGTTGGGGTTATGGTTAGGATTAGGGTTAGGGTTAGTGTGGGGGTTTGGGTTTGGTTTAGGGTTAGGGTTAGGGTTAGCGTTCGGGTTTTGGTTAGGGTTAGGTTTAGGGTTTGGGTTAGGGTTAGGGTTAGGGTTAGCTTTCGGTTTAGGGGTAGGGTTTGGGTTAATGCTAGGTTTTGGGTGTGAGTTAGCGTAAGGGTTTCCATTTTGGTTAGTGTTAGGGTTTGGTTTGGGTTAAGGTAAGGGTTAGGGTTAGGGTTAGGGTTTGGTTTTGCGTTAGGGTTAGGGTTCGTGTTTGGGTTTCGGTTAGGGTTAGGGTTAGTGTTAGGGTTTGGGTTTGGGTTAGGATTAGGGTTAGGGTTAGGGTTAGGGATAGGGTTAAGGCTAGGTTTTGGGTTAGGGCTGGGTTAGTGTTATGTTTAGGGTTACGGTTTGGGTTTCGGTTAGGGTAAGGGTTAGGGTTAGGGTTAGGGTTTGGGTTAGGGTTAGGGTTAGGGTTTGGGTTTGGGTTAGAGTTAGGTTTAAGATTAGAGTTAGGGTTAGGTTTAGGGTTAGGGTTAGGTCTAGGTTTTGGGTTAGGGTTAGGGTTATGGTTAGGGTTTGGTTTTTAGTTAGGGTTAGGGTTTGGGTTAGGGTTAGGGTTTGGGTTAGGGTTAGTTTTTGGTTAGGGTTAGGTTTAGGGTTAGGGTAAGGGTTAGGGTTTGGGTTAGCGTTAGGGTTAGGTTTAGGGTTTGGTTTGGGTTAGGGTTACGGTTAGGGTTAGGGTTGGATTTGAGTTAGGATTAGGGTTAGTTTTAGGCTTAGGGTTTGGGATAAGGTTTGAGTTAGGGTTAGTGTTAGGGTTAGGGTTAGGGTTAGGGTTTGAGTTAGGATTATGGTTAGGGTTTGCTTTAGGATTTGTGTTAGGGTTGCGGTTAGGGTTTGGGCTTGGGTTAGGGTTAGGTTTAGGTTTTGAGTTTGCGTTAGTTTTAGGGTTAGCGTTAGGTTTAGGCTTTGGTTTGGGTTAGGGTTAGCGTTAGGGTTATGGTTAGGATTAGGGTTAGGGTTAGTGTGAGGTTTAGTGTTTGGTTTAGTTTTAGGGTTAGGGTTAGCGTTCGGGTTTTGGTTAGGGTTAGGTTTAGGGTTAGGGTTAGGGTTAGCTTTAGGTTTAGGGGTAGGGTTTGGGTTTGGGTTAGGGTTAGCTTTAGGGTTTGGGTTAGGGTTAGGGTTAGGTTTTGGGTTAGGGTTAGGGTGAGGGTTAGGGTAAGGATTTGGGTTTGGGTTAGGGTTAGGGTTAGGGTTAGAATTAGGTTTAGGGTTAGGGTTAGGGATAGGGTTTGGGTTAGAGTTAGGGTTACGGTTACGGTTAGGGTTAGGGTTAGGGTTTGTGTTACGATTAGTGTTAGAGTTAGGTTTACGGTTTGGATTAGGGTTAGGGTTACGGTTATGTTTAGGGTTAGGATTAGGTTTAGGGTTGGGGTTAGGGTTAGGTTTTGGTTAGGGTTAGGGTTAGTGTTAGGGTTTCTGTTTTGATAAGGGTTAGGGTTAGGGTTAGGGTTACGGTTTGTTTGAGGGTTAGGGTTAGTGTTAGGTTTAGGGTTAGGGTTAGGGTTTGTGTTACGATTAGTGTTAGAGTTAGGTTTACGGTTTGGGTTAGGGTTAGGGTTACGTTTAGGTTTAGGCTTTGGTTTGGGTTAGGGTTAGGGTTAGATTTAGGATTATGGTTAGTGTGAGGGTTAGCGTTTGGGATAGGGTTAGGCTTAGGGTTAGGGTTTGGGTTAGGGTTAGGGATAGGGTTTGGGTTAGGGTTAGGTTTAGTGTTAGGTTTCGGTTTAGGATTAGGGTTTGGGTTTTCGTTAGGTTTAAGGGTAGGGGTAGGGTTAGTTTAGTTTTAGGTTTAGGGTTAGGATTAGGGTTAGGGTTAAGTTTTTGGTTTGGGTTAGGTTTAGGGTTAAGGGTAGGGTTAGGGTTAGGTTTAGTTTTAGGTTTAGGGTTAGAATTAGGGTTAGGGTTAAGTTTATGGTTAGGGTTAGGTTTTGGGTTAGGATTTGGTTTTGGGTTAGGTTTAGGGTTAGGGTTAGGATTTGGGTTTGGGTTAGGGTTAGGGTTAGGGTTAGGATTTGGGTTTGGGTTAGGGTTAGGGTTAGGGTTAGAGTTAAGTTTAGGTTTTGATTAGAGTTTGGTTTTGCGTTAGAGTTAGTGTTCGGTTTTGGGTTAAGTTTAGGGTTAGGGTTAGGGTTTATGTTATGGTTAGGGTGAGGGTTAGGTTTAGGTTTAGGGTTAGGATTAGGGTTAGGTTTAGGGTTTGGGTGAGGTTTAGGTTAAGGGTTACGATTAGGTTTAGGGTTAGGCTTAGGGATAGGGTTTGGGTTAGTGTTAGCGTTACGGTTAAGGTTCCAGTTAGGGTTAGGGTTTGTGTTAGGATTAGAGTTAGGGTTTGGTTTAGGGTTTGGGTTAGCGTTTGGGTTAGGGTTAGGGTTAGGTTTAGGGTTAGGTTTTGAGTTTGGGTTAGGGTTAGGGTTAGGTTTAGGGTTTGGATTAGGGTTAGTGTTAGGTTTAGGTTTAGGGTTAGTATTAGGTTTCGGTTAGGGTTAGGGTTAGGTTTTGGGTAAGGTTTAGAGTTAGGGTTAGGTTTAGGGTTAGGGTTTGGTTTTGCGTTAGGGTTAGAGTTCGGTTTTGGGTTCCAATTAATGTTAGGTTTAGGGTTAGAGTTAGTTTTTGGGTTTGGGTTAGGATTAGGGTTAGAGTTAGGTTTAGGGTTTGGGTTAGGGTTACGGTTAGGATTTGGATTTGTTTTAGGGTTAGGGTTAGGGTTAGTGTTAGCGTTTGGGTTTGGGTTAGGGTTAGGGTTAGGGTTTGGTTTTGTGTTTAGGTTAGGGTATGAATTAGGGTTAGGGTTAGGGTTAGGGTTAGTGTTAGTGTTAGGGTTAGGGTTTGGATTAGGCTTAAGGTGAGGGTTAGGGATAGGTTTACGGTTAGGTTTATGGTTAGGATTAGGGTTAGGTTTTGGGTTTGGGTTAGAGTTAAGGTTAGGTTTAGAGTTAGGGTTTGGTTTTGCGTCAGGGTTAGTTTTCGGTTTTGGGGTTCGATTAGGGTTAGGTTTACGGGTAGGGTTATGGATTGGGTTTGGTTTAGGGTTAAGGTTAGGGATAGGGTTAGGGTTTGAGTTTGGGTTAGGGTTAGTGTTAGGGTTTTGGTTTGGATTAGGCTTAGGGTGAGGGTTATGGTTAGGGTTTGGGTAACGGTTAGGGTCAGGGTTAGGGTTTGGGTTAGGTTTAAGGTTAGGGTTAGGGTTAGGGTTAGCGTTTGGGTTTGGGTTAGGGATAGGGTTAGGGTTAGGGTTAGGTTTTATGTTAGTGTTACAGTTACGGTTAGAGTAAGGGTTAAGCTTAGGGTTAGGGTTTGTGTTTGGGTTATGGTTAAGGTTAGGATTATGGTTAGGGTTAGTGTGATGGTTAGGGTTTGTGTTAGGGTTACGGTTATTGTTAGTGTTTGGGTTAGGCTTAGGGTTAGAGTTTGGATTTGGGTTAGGGTTAGGGTTAGGGTTAGGGTTAGGATTAGGGTTACGGTCAGGGTTAGGGTTAAGGCTAGGTTTTGGGTGTGAGTTAGCGTAAGGGTTTACGTTTTGGTTAGGGTTAGGGTTAGGCTTTGGGTTAGGGTTAGGGTTAGTTTTAGGTTTAGGTTTAGGATTAGGGTTAGGGTTAAGTTTAGGATTAGGGTTAGGTTTTGGGTTAGGGATAGGGTTAGGTTTAGGGTAAGGGTTAGGTTTTGGGTTAGGGTTAGGGTGAGGGTTAGGGTAAGGATTTGGGTTTAGGTTAGGGTTATGGTTAGGGTTAGAGTTAGTGTTTGGGTTAGGTTTAGGGTTAGGGTTAGGATTAGGTTTACGGTTAGGGTTAGGAATAGGGTTTGGGTTAGCATTCGGGTTTTGGTTAGGGTTAGGTTTAGGGTTAGCTTTCGGTTTAGGGGTAGGGTTTGGGTTAATGCTAGGTTTTGGGTGTGAGTTAGCGTAAGGGTTTACATTTTGGTTAGTGTTAGGGTTTGGTTTGGGTTAAGGTAAGGGTTAGGGTTAGGGTTAGGTTTTGGTTTTGCGTTAGGGTTAGGGTTCGTGTTTGGGTTTCGGTTAGGGTTAGGGTTAGTGTTAGGGTTTGGGTTAGGGTTAGGATTAGGGTTAGGGTTAGGGTTAGGGTTAGGGTTAAGGCTAGGTTTTGGGTTAGGGCTGGGTTAGTGTTATGTTTAGGGTTACGGTTTGGGTTTGGGTTAGGGTAAGGGTTAGGGTTAGGGTTAGGGTTTGGGTTAGGGTTAGGGTTAGGGTTTGGGTTTGGGTTAGAGTTAGGTTTAAGATTAGAGTTAGGGTTAGGTTTAGGGTTAGGGTTAGGTCTAGGTTTTGGGTTAGGGTTAGGGTTATGGTTAGGGTTAGGGTTAGGGTTTGGTTTTTAGTTAGGGTTAGGGTTTGGATTAGGGTTAGGGTTTGGGTTAGGGTTAGTTTTTGGTTAGGGTTAGGTTTAGGGTTAGGGTTAGGGTTAGGGTTTGGGTTAGCGTTAGGGTTAGGTTTAGGGTTTGGTTTGGGTTAGGGTTACGGTTAGGGTTAGGGTTGGATTTGAGTTAGGGTTAGGGTTAGTTTTAGGCTTAGGGTTTGGGATAAGGTTTGAGTTAGGGTTAGTGTTAGGGTTAGGGTTAGGGTTAGGGTTTGAGTTAGGATTATGGTTAGGGTTTGCTTTAGGATTTGGGTTAGGGTTGCGGTTAGGGTTTGGGCTTGGGTTAGGGTTAGGTTTAGGTTTTGAGTTTGCGTTAGTTTTAGGGTTAGCGTTAGGTTTAGGCTTTGGTTTGGGTTAGGGTTAGCGTTAGGGTTATGGTTAGGATTAGGGTTAGGGTTAGTGTGAGGTTTAGTGTTTGGTTTAGGGTTAGGGTTAGGGTTAGCGTTCGGGTTTTGGTTAGGGTTAGGTTTAGGGTTAGGGTTAGGGTTAGCTTTAGGTTTAGGGGTAGGGTTTGGGTTTGGGTTAGGGTTAGCTTTAGGGTTTGGGTTAGGGTTAGGGTTAGGTTTTGGGTTAGGGTTAGGGTGAGGGTTAGGGTAAGGATTTGGGTTTGGGTTAGGGTTAGGGTTAGGGTTAGAATTAGGTTTAGGGTTAGGGTTAGGGATAGGGTTTGGGTTAGAGTTAGGTTTACGGTTTGGGTTAGGGTTAGGGTTACGTTTAGGTTTAGGCTTTGGTTTGGGTTAGGGTTAGGGTTAGATTTAGGATTATGGTTAGTGTGAGGGTTAGCGTTTGGGTTAGGGTTAGGGTTAGGGTTAGGGTTTGGGTTAGGGTTAGGGATAGGGTTTGGGTTAGGGTTAGGTTTAGTGTTAGGTTTCGGTTTAGGATTAGGGTTTGGGTTTTCGTTAGGTTTAAGGGTAGGGGTAGGGTTAGTTTAGTTTTAGGTTTAGGGTTAGGATTAGGGTTAGGGTTAAGTTTTTGGTTTGGGTTAGGTTTAGGGTTAAGGGTAGGGTTAGGGTTAGGTTTAGTTTTAGGTTTAGGGTTAGAATTAGGGTTAGGGTTAAGTTTATGGTTAGGGTTAGGTTTTGGGTTAGGATTTGGTTTTGGGTTAGGTTTAGGGTTAGGGTTAGGATTTGGGTTTGGGTTAGGGTTAGGGTTAGGGTTAGGATTTGGGTTTGGGTTAGGGTTAGGGTTAGGGTTAGAGTTAAGTTTAGGTTTTGATTAGAGTTTGGTTTTGCGTTAGGGTTAGTGTTCGGTTTTGGGTTAAGTTTAGGGTTAGGGTTAGGGTTTATGTTATGGTTAGGGTGAGGGTTAGGTTTAGGTTTAGGGTTAGGATTAGGGTTAGGTTTAGGGTTTGGGTGAGGTTTAGGTTAAGGGTTACGATTAGGTTTAGGGTTAGGCTTAGGGATAGGGTTTGGGTTAGTGTTAGCGTTACGGTTAAGGTTCCAGTTAGGGTTAGGGTTTGTGTTAGGATTAGAGTTAGGGTTTGGTTTAGGGTTTGGGTTAGCGTTTGGGTTAGGGTTAGGGTTAGGTTTAGGGTTAGGTTTTGAGTTTGGGTTAGGGTTAGGGTTAGGGTTAGGGTTTGGATTAGGGTTAGTGTTAGGTTTAGGTTTAGGGTTAGTATTAGGGTTAGGTTAGGGTTAGGGTTAGGTTTTGGGTAAGGTTTAGAGTTAGGGTTAGGTTTAGGGTTAGGGTTTGGTTTTGCGTTAGGGTTAGAGTTCGGTTTTGGGTTCCAATTAATGTTAGGTTTAGGGTTAGAGTTAGTTTTTGGGTTTGGGTTAGGATTAGGGTTAGAGTTAGTTTTAGGGTTTGGGTTAGGGTTACGGTTAGGATTTGGATTTGTTTTAGGGTTAGGGTTAGGGTTAGTGTTAGCGTTTGGGTTTGGGTTAGGGTTAGGGTTAGGGTTTGGTTTTGTGTTTAGGTTAGGGTATGAATTAGGGTTAGGGTTAGGGTTAGGGTTAGTGTTAGTGTTAGGGTTAGGGTTTGGATTAGGCTTAAGGTGAGGGTTAGGGATAGGTTTACGGTTAGGTTTATGGTTAGGATTAGGGTTAGGTTTTGGGTTTGGGTTAGAGTTAAGGTTAGGTTTAGAGTTAGGGTTTGGTTTTGCGTCAGGGTTAGTTTTCGGTTTTGGGGTTCGATTAGGGTTAGGTTTACGGGTAGGGTTATGGTTTGGGTTTGGTTTAGGGTTAAGGTTAGGGTTATGGTTAGGGTTTGAGTTTGGGTTAGGGTTAGTGTTAGGGTTTTGGTTTGGATTAGGCTTAGGGTGAGGGTTATGGTTAGGGTTTGGGTAACGGTTAGGGTCAGGGTTAGGGTTTGGGTTAGGTTTAAGGTTAGGGTTAGGGTTAGGGTTAGCGTTTGGGTTTGGGTTAGGGGTAGGGTTAGGGTTAGGGTTAGGTTTTATGTTAGTGTTACAGTTACGGTTAGAGTAAGGGTTAAGCTTAGGGTTAGGGTTTGTGTTTGGGTTATGGTTAAGGTTAGGATTATGGTTAGGGTTAGTGTGATGGTTAGGGTTTGTGTTAGGGTTACGGTTATGGTTAGTGTTTGGGTTAGGCTTAGGGTTAGAGTTTGGATTTGGGTTAGGGTTAGGGTTAGGGTTAGGATTAGGGTTACGGTCAGGGTTAGGGTTAAGGCTAGGTTTTGGGTGTGAGTTAGCGTAAGGGTTTACGGTTTGGGTAGGGTTAGGGTTAGGGTTTGGGTTAGGGTTAGGGTTAGTTTTAGGTTTAGGTTTAGGATTAGGGTTAGGGTTAAGTTTAGGATTAGGGTTAGGTTTTGGGTTAGGGTTAGGGTTAGGTTTAGGGTAAGGGTTAGGTTTTGGGTTAGGGTTAGGGTGAGGGTTAGGGTAAGGATTTGGGTTTGGGTTAGGGTTATGGTTAGGGTTAGAGTTAGTGTTTGGGTTAGGTTTAGGGTTAGGGTTAGGATTAGGTTTACGGTTAGGGTTAGGAATAGGGTTTGGGTTAGAGTTAGGGTTACGGTTACGGTTAGGGTTAGGGTTAGGGTTTGTGTTACGATTAGTGTTAGAGTTAGGTTTAGGGTTTGGTTTAGGGTTAGGGTTACAGTTAGGTTTAGGGTTACGATTAGGGTTAGGGTTGTTGTTAGGCTTAGGTTTTGGTTAGGTTTAGGGTTAGTGTTAGGGTTTCTCTTTTGTTAAGGGTTAGGGTTAGGGTTAAGGTTACGGTTTGTGTGAGGGTTAGGGTTATGGTTAGGTTTAGGGTTAGGGTTTGGGTTAGGGTTAGGGTTAGGGTTTGGGTTAGGGTTAGGGATAGGGTTAGGATTAGGATTAGGATTAGGGTTAGGGTTAGGGTTTGATTTAGGGTTAGGATTAGGGTTAGGGTTAGGTTTTGGTTTTGGGTTAGGTTTAGGTTTAGGGTTAGGGTTACGGTTAGGTTTAGGGTTAAGGCTATGTTTTGGGTGAGGGTTAGGATTAGGGTTAGGGTTAGGGTTAGAATTTGGGTTTGGGTTAGGGTTATTGTTAGGTTTAGGCTTAGGGTTAGGGTTAGGTTTAGGTTTAGGTTTAGGGTTAGGGTTTGGTTTAGGGTTAGGGTTATGGTTAATGTTTGGGTTAGGCTTAGGATTAGAGTTTGGATTTGGGTTAGGGTTAGGGTTACGGTTAGGGTTAGGATTAGGGTTAGGGTTAGGGTTAGGGTTAATGCTAGGTTTTGGGTGTGAGTTAGCATAAGGGTTTACATTTTGGTTAGGGTTAGGGTTTGGTTTGGGTTTCGGTTAGGGTTAGTGTTAGGGTTTGGGTTTGGGTTAGGATTAGGGTTAGGGTTAGGGTTAGGCTTAGGGTTAAGCCTAGGTTTTGGGTTAGGGCTGGTTTAGGGTTAGGTTTAGGGTTATGGTTTGGGTTTGGGTTAGGGTAAGGGTTAGGTTTAGGGTTAGGGTTTGGGTTAGGGTTAGGGTTAGGGTTTGGGTTTGGGTTAGGGTTATTGTTAGGTTTAGGCTTAGGGTTAGGGTTAGGTTTAGGTTTAGGTTTAGGGTTAGGTTTTGGGTTAGGGTTAGGGTTATGGTTAATGTTTGGGTTAGGCTTAGGGTTAGAGTTTGGATTTGGGTTAGGTTTAGGGTTACGGTTAGGGTTAGGATTAGGGTTAGGGTTAGGGTTAGGGTTAATGCTAGGTTTTAGGTGTGAGTTAGCATAAGGGTTTACATTTTGGTTAGGGTTAGGGTTTGGTTTGGGTTTCGGTTAGGGTTAGTGTTAGGGTTTGGGTTTGGGTTAGGATTAGGGTTAGGGTTAGGGTTAGGCTTAGGGTTAAGCCTAGGTTTTGGGTTAGGGCTGGTTTAGGGTTAGGTTTAGGGTTATGGTTTGGGTTTGGGTTAGGGTAAGGGTTAGGTTTAGGGTTAGGGTTTGGGTTAGGGTTAGGGTAAGGGTTTGGGTTTGGGTTAGGGTTAGGTTTAAGGTTAGAGTTAGGGTTAGGTTTAGGGTTAGGGTTAGGTCTAGGTTTTGGGTTAGGGTTAAGGTTATGGTTAGGGTTAGGGTTAGGGTTTGGTTTTTAGTTAGGGTTAGGGTTTGGGTTAGGGTTAGGGTTTGGGTTAGGGTTAGTTTTTGGTTAGGGTTAGGTTCAGGGTTAGGGTTAGGGTTAGGGTTTGGGTTAGCGTTAGGGTTAGGTTTAGGGTTTGGTTTGGGTTAGGGTTACGGTTAGGGTTAGGGTTGGATTTGAGTTAGGGTTAGGGTTAGTTTTAGGCTTAGGGTTTGGGATAGGGTTTGAGTTAGGGTTAGTGTTAGGGTTAGGGTTAGGGTTAGGGTTTGAGTTAGGATTATGGTTAGGGTTTGCTTTAGGGTTTGGGTTAGGGTTG
>JAJHUQ010000044.1:1005000-1010000 GCA_035773235.1 Eospalax fontanierii | reverse complement strand
TAGGTTTAGGGTTAGGTTTAGGTTTAGTGTGTGGGTTTGGGTTTGGATTAGGCTTAAGGTGAGGGTTAGGGATAGGTTTACGGTTAGGTTTATGGTTAGGATTAGGGTTAGGTTTTGGGTTTGGGTTAGAGTTAAGGTTAGGTTTAGAGTTAGGGTTTGGTTTTGCGTCAGGGTTAGTTTTCGGTTTTGGGTTTCGATTAGGGTTAGGTTTACGGGTAGGGTTATGGTTTGGGTTTGGTTTGGGGTTAAGGTTAGGGTTAGGGTTGGGGTTTGAGTTTGGGTTAGGGTTAGTGTTAGGGTTTTGGTTTGGATTAGGCATAGGGTGAGGGTTATGGTTAGGGTTTGGGTAACGGTTAGGGTCAGGGTTAGGGTTTGGGTTAGGTTTAAGGTTAGGGTTAGGGTTAGGGTTAGCGTTTGGGTTTCGTTTAGGGGTAGGGTTAGGGTTAGGGTTAGGTTTTATGTTAGTGTTACAGTTACGGTTAGATTAAGGGTTAAGCTTAGGGTTAGGGTTTGTGTTTGGCTTATGGTTAAGGTTAGGATTATGGTTAGGGTTAGTGTGATGGTTAGGGTTTGTGTTAGGGTTACGGTTATGGTTAGTGTTTGGGTTAGGCTTAGGGTTAGAGTTTGGATTTGGGTTAGGGTTAGGGTTAGGGTTAGGGTTAGGATTAGGGTTACGGTCAGGGTTAGGGTTAAGGCTAGGTTTTGGGTGTGAGTTAGCATAAGGGTTTACGTTTTGGTTAGGGTTAGGGTTAGGTTTTGGGTTAGGGTTAGGGTTAGTTTTAGGTTTAGGTTTAGGATTAGGGTTAGGGTTAAGTTTAGGATTAGGGTTAGGTTTTGGGTTAGGGTTAGGGTTAGGTTTAGGGTAAGGGTTAGGTTTTGGGTTAGGGTTAGGGTGAGGGTTAGGGTAAGGATTTGGGTTAGGGTTATGGTTAGGGTTAGAGTTAGTGTTTGGGTTAGGTTTAGGGTTAGGGTTAGGATTAGGTTTACGGTTAGGGTTAGGAATAGGGTTTGGGTTAGAGTTAGGGTTACGGTTACGGTTAAGGTTAGGGTTAGGGTTTGTGTTACGATTAGTGTTAGAGTTAGGTTTAGGGTTTGGGTTAGGGTTAGGGTTACAGTTAGGTTTAGGGTTACGATTAGGGTTAGGGTTGGGGTTAGGCTTAGGTTTTGGTTAGGTTTAGGGTTAGTGTTAGGGTTTCTCTTTTGTTAAGGGTTAGGGTTAGGGTTAAGGTTACGGTTTGTGTGAGGGTTAGGGTTATGGTTAGGTTTAGGGTTAGGGTTTGGGTTAGGGTTAGGGTTAGGGTTAGGGTTAGGGTTAGGGATAGGGTTAGGATTAGGATTAGGATTAGGGTTAGGGTTAGGGTTTGATTTAGGGTTAGGGTTAGGGTTAGGGTTAGGTTTTGGTTTTGGGTTAGGTTTAGGTTTAGGGTTAGGGTTACGGTTAGGGTTAGGGTTAAGGCTATGTTTTGGGTGAGGGTTAGGTTTAGGGTTAGGGTTAGGGTTAGAATTTGGGTTTGGGTTAGGGTTATTGTTAGGTTTAGGCTTAGGGTTAGGGTTAGGTTTAGGTTTAGGTTTAGGGTTAGGGTTTGGGTTAGGGTTAGGGTTATGGTTAATGTTTGGGTTAGGCTTAGGGTTAGAGTTTGGATTTGGGTTAGGGTTAGGGTTAGGGTTAGGATTAGGGATAGGGTTAGGGTTAGGGTTAATGCTAGGTTTTGGGTGTGAGTTAGCATAAGGGTTTACATTTTGGTTAGGGTTAGGGTTTGGTTTGGGTTTCGGTTAGGGTTAGTGTTAGGGTTTGGGTTTGGGTTAGGATTAGGGTTAGGGTTAGGGTTAGGCTTAGGGTTAAGGCTAGGTTTTGGGTTAGGGCTGGTTTAGGGTTAGGTTTAGGGTTATGGTTTGGGTTTGGGTTAGGGTAAGGGTTAGGGTTAGGGTTAGTGTTTGGGTTAGGGTTAGGGTTAGGGTTTGGGTTTGGGTTAGAGTTAGGTTTAAGGTTAGAGTTAGGGTTAGGTTTAGGGTTAGGGTTAGGTCTAGGTTTTGGGTTAGGGTTAGGGTTATGGTTAATGTTTGGGTTAGGCTTAGGGTTAGAGTTTGGATATGGGTTAGGGTTAGGGTTACGGTTAGGGTTAGGATTAGGGTTAGGGTTAATGCTAGGTTTTAGGTGTGAGTTAGCATAAGGGTTTACATTTTGGTTAGGGTTAGGGTTTGGTTTGGGTTTCGGTTAGGGTTAGTGTTAGGGTTTGGGTTTGGGTTAGGATTAGGGTTAGGGTTAGGGTTAGGCTTAGGGTTAAGGCTAGGTTTTGGGTTAGGGCTGGTTTAGGGTTAGGTTTAGGGTTATGGTTTGGGTTTGGGTTAGGGTAAGGGTTAGGTTTAGGGTTAGGGTTTGGGTTAGGGTTAGGGTAAGGGTTTGGGTTTGGGTTAGGGTTAGGTTTAAGGTTAGAGTTAGGGTTAGGTTTAGGGTTAGGGTTAGGTCTAGGTTTTGGGTTAGGGTTAAGGTTATGGTTAGGGTTAGGGTTAGGGTTTGGTTTTTAGTTAGGGTTAGGGTTTGGGTTAGGGTTAGGGTTTGGGTTAGGGTTAGTTTTTGGTTAGGGTTAGGTTCAGGGTTAGGGTTAGGGTTAGGGTTTGGGTTAGGGTTAGGGTTAGGTTTAGGGTTTGGTTTGGGTTAGGGTTACGGTTAGGGTTAAGGTTGGATTTGAGTTAGGGTTAGGGTTAGTTTTAGGCTTAGGGTTTGGGATAGGGTTTGAGTTAGGGTTAGTGTTAGGGTTAGGGTTAGGGTTAGGGTTTGAGTTAGGATTATGGTTAGGGTTTGCTTTAGGGTTTGGGTTAGGGTTGCGGTTAGGGTTTGGGCTTGGGTTAAGGTTAGGTTTAGGGTTTGGGTTCGCGTTAGGTTTAGGGTTAGCGTTAGGTTTAGGCTTTGGTTTGGGTTAGGGTTAGCGTTAGGGTTATGGTTAGGATTAGGGTTAGGGTTAGTGTGAGGTTTAGGGTTTGGTTTAGGGTTAGGGTTAGGGTTAGCGATCGGGTTTTGGTTAGGGTTAGGTTTAGGGTTTGGGTTAGGGTTAGGGTTAGGGTTAGCTTTAGCTTTAAGGGTAGGTTTTGGGTTAATGATGGTTTTGGGTGTGAGTTAGCGTAAGGGTTTACATTTTGGTTAGTGTTAGGGTTTGGTTTGGGTTAAGGTAAGGGTTAGGGTTAGGGTTAGGATTTGGTTTTGCGTTAGGGTTAGGGTTCGGGTTTGGGTTTTGGTTAGGGTTAAGGTTAGTGTTAGGGTTTGGGTTTGGGTTAGGATTAGGGTTAGGGTTAGGGTTAGGGTTAGGGTTTGGGTTAGGGTTAGGTTTAAGGTTAGAGTTAGGGTTAGGTTTAGGGTTAGGGTTAGGTCTAGGTTTAGGGTTAGGGTTAGGGTTAGGGTTTGGGTTAGCGTTAGGCTTGGATTTTGGGTTTGGGTTTGGGTTAGCGTTAGGGTTATGGTTAGGATTAGGGTTAGGGTTAGTGTGAGGTTTAGGGTTTGGTTTAGGGTTAGGGTTAGGGTTAGCGTTCGGGTTTGGGTTAGGGTTAGGTTTAGGGTTTGGGTTAGGGTTAGGTTTAGGGTTAGGTTTAGGTTTAGGAGTAGGGTTTGGATTTGGGTTAGGGTTAGCTTTAGGGTTTCGGTAAGGGTTAGGGTTAGGTTTTGGGTTAGGGTTAGGGTGAGGGTTAGGGTAAGGATTTGGGTTTGGTTTAGGGTTAGGGTTAGGGTTAGAATTAGGGTTAGGGTTAGGGTTAGGGATAGGGTTTGGGTTAGAGTTAGGGTTACGGTTACGGTTAGGGTTAGGGTTAGGGTTTGTGTTACGATTAGTGTTAGAGTTAGGTTTACGGTTTGGATTAGGGTTAGGGTTACGGTTATGTTTAGGGTTAGGATTAGGTTTAGGGTTGGGGTTAGGGTTAGGTTTTGGTTAGGGTTAGGGTTAGTGTTAGGGTTTCTGTTTTGATAAGGGTTAGGGTTAGGGTTAGGGTTACGATTTGTTTGAGGGTTAGGGTTAGTGTTAGGTTTAGGGTTAGGGTTAGGGTTTGTGTTACGATTAGTGTTAGAGTTAGGTTTACGGTTTGGGTTAGGGTTAGGGTTACCTTGAGGTTTAGGCTTTGGTTTGGGTTAGGGTTAGGCTTAGACTTAGGATTATGGTTAGTGTGAGGGTTAGCGTCTGGGCTAGGGTTAGGGTTAGGGTTAGGGTTTGGGTTAGGCTTAGGGATAGGGTTTGGGTTAGGGTTAGGTTTAGTGTTAGGTTTCGGTTTAGGATTAGGGTTTGGGTTTTCGTTAGGTTTAAGGGTAGCGGTAGGGTTAGTTTAGTTTTAGGTTTAGGGTTAGGATTAGGGTTAGGGTTAAGTTTTTGGTTTGGGTTAGGTTTAGGGTTAAGGGTAGGGTTAGGGTTAGGTTTAGTTTTAGGTTTAGGGTTAGAATTAGGGTTAGGGTTAAGTTTATGGTTAGGGTTAGGTTTTGGATTAGGGTTTGGTTTTGGGTTAGGTTTAGGGTTAGGGTTAGGATTTGGGTTTGGGTTAGGGTTAGGGTTAGGGTTAGGATTTGGGTTTGGGTTAGGGTTAGGGTTAGGGTTAGAGTTAAGTTTAGGTTTTGATTAGAGTTTGGTTTTGCGTTAGGGTTAGTGTTCGGTTTTGGGTTAAGTTTAGGGTTAGGGTTAGGGTTTATGTTATGGTTAGGGTGAGGGTTAGGGTTAGGTTTAGGGTTAGGATTAGGGTTAGGTTTAGGGTTTGGGTGAGGTTTAGGTTAAGGGTTACGATTAGGTTTAGGGTTAGGCTTAGGGATAGGGTTTGGGTTAGTGTTAGCGTTACGGTTAAGGTTCCAGTTAGGGTTAGGGTTTGTGTTAGGATTAGAGTTAGGGTTTGGTTTAGGGTTTGGGTTAGCGTTTGGGTTAGGGTTAGGGTTAGGTTTAGGGTTAGGGTTTGAGTTTGGGTTAGGGTTAGGGTTAGGTTTAGGGTTTGGATTAGGGTTAGTGTTAGGTTTAGTTTTAGGGTTAGAATTAGGG
>JAJHUQ010000044.1:940000-1000000 GCA_035773235.1 Eospalax fontanierii | reverse complement strand
TTGGGTTTGGTTTAGGTTTAAGGTTAGGTGTTTGGATAGAGTTATGGTTTGGTTAGGGTTAGTGTTAGGTTTTCACTTAGGGTTAGGTTGAGAATTAGGGTTATTGTTTGGGTTTGCTTTAGGATTAGGCTTGGAGTTAGGGTTAGTGTAAGGTTTAGGTTTTGGTTTGGTTAGGGTTAAGGTTTGGGTTTGGGTTAGGGTTTGGATTAGGGTTAGGGTTAGGGTTAGGGTTAGGATTAGGCTTTGGGTTAGGGTTAGGGTTAGGGTTAGGGTTAGGGTTAGGGTTAGGTTTACGGTTAGGGTTAGGTTTAGGGTTAGGGTTAGATTTAGTGTTTGGGTTTGGGTTTGGGTTAGGGTTAGGGTGAGAATTAGTGTAACGGTTTGGGTTTGGCTTAGGGATAGGGTTAGGGTTTGTTTTCGGTTAGGGTTAATGTTAGGGTTAGGGTTAGGTTTAGGGTTTGAGTTAGGGTTTGGTTTGGGTTAGGGTTAGGGTTAGGTTTAGGGTTAGGGTTAGTGTTAGTTTTAGGGTTAGGGTTTGAGTTAGGGTTAGGGTTAGGGTTTGGGTTTGGTTTAGGGTTAGGATTAGGGTTAGGGTTTGGGTTAAGGTTAGGGTTATGGTTAGGGTTTGGGTTAGTGTTAGGTTTATGGTTAGCGTTAGGGTTAGGGTTAGGGTTAGGGTTAGGTTTACGGTGAGGGTTTGCGATAAGGTTAGTGTTTGGGTAAGGGTTAGTGTTAGGATTAGGGTTAGGGTTAGGGTTAGGGTTAGGTTTAGTGTTTGGGTTAGGGTTAAGTTTAGGCTAAGGTTAGTGTTAGGGCTTGGGTTAGGTTAGGTTTAGGGTTAGGGTTAGTGTTAGGGTTAGGGTGTGCGTTTGGATTAGGGTAAGGTTTAGGGTTAGGGTTAGGTTTAGGGATAGAGCTATGGTTTGGGTTCTGGATATGGTTAGAGTTTGGGTAAGGGTTAGGTTTAGTGTTAGGGTTTGGGTTTGGGTTATGTTTGGGTTAGGGTTAGGGTTAGTGTTAGGGTTTGCGTTATTGTTAGGTTTAGGGTTATGGTTTTGGTTTGGGTTAGGGTTAGGGTTAGAGTTAGGGTTTGGGTTAGGGTTAGGGTTAGGGTTAGGGTTAGGGTTTGTGTTAGCGTTAGGGTTAGGGTTACGATTAGGATTTGGGTTAGGGTTAGGGTAAGGGTTAGTTTTTGCGTTTGGGTTAGGGTTACGTTTAGTTTTAGGGTTAGGGTTAGGCTTAGGGTTAGGGTTAGGTTTAGGGATTGGGTTTGGGGTAGGGTTAGGGTTAGGGTTTGGGTTAGGGTTAGGCTTAGGGTTAGGGTTTGGGTTTGGGTTAGGGTTAGGGTTAGAGTTAGGGTTTGGGTTAGGGTTAGGGTTAGGTTTAGGGTTAGGGTTTGTGTTAGCGTTAGGGTTAGGGTTAGGGTTACGGTTAGGGTTTGGGTTAGGGTTAGGGTTAGTATTAGGGTTATGGTTTGGGTGAGGATTACGGTCATGGTTTGGGTTTGGGTTAGGTTTAGGGTTAGGGTTTGTGTTAGCGTTAGGGTTAGGGTTAGGGTTATGGTTAGGGTTTGGGTTAGGTTTAGGGTTAGGTTTAGGGTTAGGGTTTGCGTTTGTGTTAGGGTTACTTTTAGGTTTAGGGTTAGGGTTTGGGATAGGGTTAGGGTTTTTTTTAGGGTTAGGTTTTGTGTTAGGTTTAGGGTTTGTGTTTGGGTTACGGATAGGGTTAGGGTTAGGTTCAGGGTTAGATTTAGTGTTAGGGTTAGTGTTATTGTTAAGTTTTGGGTTTGGTTTAGGTTTAAGGTTAGGTTTTTGGATAGAGTTATGGTTTGGTTCGGGTTAGTGTTAGGTTTTCACTTAGGGTTAGGTTGAGAATTAGGGTTATTGTTTGGGTTTGCTTTAGGATTAGGCTTGGGGTTAGGGTTAGTGTAAGGGTCAGGTTTTGGTTTGGTTAGGGTTAAGGTTTGGGTTAGGGTTAGGGTTTGGATTAGGGTTAGGGTTAGGGTTAGGCTTTGGGTTAGGGTTAGGGTTAGGGTTAGGGTTAGGGTTAGGTTTACGGTTAGGGTTTGGGTTTGGGTTAGTGTTAGGGTTAGGGTTAGGGTTTGGATTTGGGTTAGGGTTACGGTTAGGGTTCGGGTTGGATTTGAGTTAGGGTTAGGGTTAGTTTTAGGCTTAGGGTTTGGGAGAGGGTTTGAGTTAGGGTTAGTGTTAGGGTTAGGGTTAGGGTTAGGGTTTGAGTTAGGATTATGGTTAGGGTTTGCTTTAGGGTTTGGGTTAGGGTTGCGGTTAGGTTTTGGGCTTGGGTTAGGGTTAGGTTTAGGGTTTGGGTTTGCGTTAGGTTTAGGGTTAGCGTTAGGTTTAGGCTTTGGTTTGGGTTAGGGTTAGCGTTAGGGTTATGGTTAGGATTAGGGTTAGGGTTAGTGTGAGGTTTAGGGTTTGGTTTAGGGTTAGGGTTAGGGTTAGCGTTCGGGTTTGGGTTAGGGTTAGGTTTAGGGTTTGGGTTAGGGTTAGGGTTAGGGTTAGGTTTAGGTTTAGGGGTAGGGTTTGGGTTTGGGTTAGGGTTAGCTTTAGGGTTTGGGTTAGGGTTAGGGTTTGGCTTTGGGTTAGGGTTAGGGTTAGGCTTTGGATTTGGGTTTAGGTTATGGTTAGAGTTAGGGTTAGTGTTAGGTATAGGGTTTGGTTTAGGGTTAGGGTGAGGGTTAGGGTTAGGGTTAGGGTTAGGATTCGGGATAAGGTTAGGCTTAGGGTTAGGGTTAGGATTAGGGTTAGGGTTAGGATTAGGGTTAGGTTTTGGGTTAGGGTTAGAGTTAGGGTTACGGTTAGGGTTAGGGTTTCCGTTTGTGTTAGGTTTAGGGTTAGGGTTAGGGTTTGGGTTTGGGTTAGTGTTAGGGTTAGATTTAGTGTTAAGGTTAGGATTTGGGTTTATATTATGGTTAAGGTTAGGTTTATGGTTAGGGTTAGGATTAGGTTTAGGGTTACGGTTAGGGATAGGGTTTGGGTTAGGTTTCGGGTTATGATTACAGTTAGGGTTAGGTTTCGGGTTTGTGTTAGGATTAGATTTAGAGTTAGGTTTGTTTTAGGGTTAGGTTTTGTGTTAGGTTTAGGGTTTGTGTTTTGGTTAGGGTTAGGGTTAGGGTTAGGATCAGGGTTAGATTTAGTGTTAGGGTTAGTGTTATTGTTAAGTTTTGGGTTTGGTTTAGGTTTAAGGTTAGGTGTTTGGATAGAGTTATGGTTTGGTTAGGGTTAGTGTTAGGTTTTCACTTAGGGTTAGGTTGAGAATTAGGGTTATTGTTTGGGTTTGCTTTAGGATTAGGCTTGGAGTTAGGGTTAGTGTAAGGTTTAGGTTTTGGTTTGGTTAGGGTTAAGGTTTGGGTTTGGGTTAGGGTTTGGATTAGGGTTAGGGTTAGGGTTAGGGTTAGGATTAGGCTTTGGGTTAGGGTTAGGGTTAGGGTTAGGGTTAGGGTTAGGGTTAGGTTTACGGTTAGGGTTAGGTTTAGGGTTAGGGTTAGATTTAGTGTTTGGGTTTGGGTTTGGGTTAGGGTTAGGGTGAGAATTAGTGTAACGGTTTGGGTTTGGCTTAGGGATAGGGTTAGGGTTTGTTTTCGGTTAGGGTTAATGTTAGGGTTAGGGTTAGGTTTAGGGTTTGAGTTAGGGTTTGGTTTGGGTTAGGGTTAGGGTTAGGTTTAGGGTTAGGGTTAGTGTTAGTTTTAGGGTTAGGGTTTGAGTTAGGGTTAGGGTTAGGGTTTGGGTTTGGTTTAGGGTTAGGATTAGGGTTAGGGTTTGGGTTAAGGTTAGGGTTATGGTTAGGGTTTGGGTTAGTGTTAGGTTTATGGTTAGCGTTAGGGTTAGGGTTAGGGTTAGGGTTAGGTTTACGGTGAGGGTTTGCGATAAGGTTAGTGTTTGGGTAAGGGTTAGTGTTAGGATTAGGGTTAGGGTTAGGGTTAGGGTTAGGTTTAGTGTTTGGGTTAGGGTTAAGTTTAGGCTAAGGTTAGTGTTAGGGCTTGGGTTAGGTTAGGTTTAGGGTTAGGGTTAGTGTTAGGGTTAGGGTGTGCGTTTGGATTAGGGTAAGGTTTAGGGTTAGGGTTAGGTTTAGGGATAGAGCTATGGTTTGGGTTCTGGATATGGTTAGAGTTTGGGTAAGGGTTAGGTTGAGTGTTGGGGTTTGGGTTTGGGTTATGTTTGGGTTAGGGTTAGGGTTAGTGTTAGGGTTTGCGTTATTGTTAGGTTTAGGGTTATGCTTTTGGTTTGGGTTAGGGTTAGGGTTAGAGTTAGGGTTTGGGTTAGGGTTAGGGTTAGGGTTAGGGTTAGGGTTTGTGTTAGCGTTAGGGTTAGGGTTACGATTAGGATTTGGGTTAGGGTTAGGGTAAGGGTTAGTTTTTGTGTTTGGGTTAGGGTTACGTTTAGTTTTAGGGTTAGGGTTAGGCTTAGGGTTAGGGTTAGGTTTAGGGATTGGGTTTGGGTTAGGGTTAGGGTTAGGGTTTGGGTTAGGGTTAGGCTTAGGGTTAGGGTTTGGGTTTGGGTTAGGGTTAGGGTTAGAGTTAGGGTTTGGGTTAGGGTTAGGGTTAGGTTTAGGGTTAGGGTTTGTGTTAGCGTTAGGGTTAGGGTTAGGGTTACGGTTAGGGTTTGGGTTAGGGTTAGGGTTAGTATTAGGGTTATGGTTTGGGTGAGGATTACGGTCATGGTTTGGGTTTGGGTTAGGTTTAGGGTTAGGGTTTGTGTTAGCGTTAGGGTTAGGGTTAGGGTTATGGTTAGGGTTTGGGTTAGGTTTAGGGTTAGGTTTAGGGTTAGGGTTTGCGTTTGTGTTAGGGTTACTTTTAGGTTTAGAGTTAGGGTTTGGGATAGGGTTAGGGTTTTTTTTAGGGTTAGGTTTTGTGTTAGGTTTAGGGTTTGTGTTTGGGTTACGGATAGGGTTAGGGTTAGGTTCAGGGTTAGATTTAGTGTTAGGGTTAGTGTTATTGTTAAGTTTTGGGTTTGGTTTAGGTTTAAGGTTAGGTTTTTGGATAGAGTTATGGTTTGGTTCGGGTTAGTGTTAGGTTTTCACTTAGGGTTAGGTTGAGAATTAGGGTTATTGTTTGGGTTTGCTTTAGGATTAGGCTTGGGGTTAGGGTTAGTGTAAGGGTCAGGTTTTGGTTTGGTTAGGGTTAAGGTTTGGGTTAGGGTTAGGGTTTGGATTAGGGTTAGGGTTAGGGTTAGGCTTTGGGTTAGGGTTAGGGTTAGGGTTAGGGTTAGGGTTAGGTTTACGGTTAGGGTTTGGGTTTGGGTTAGTGTTAGGGTTAGGGTTAGGGTTTGGATTTGGGTTAGGGTTACGGTTAGGGTTCGGGTTGGATTTGAGTTAGGGTTAGGGTTAGTTTTAGGCTTAGGGTTTGGGAGAGGGTTTGAGTTAGGGTTAGTGTTAGGGTTAGGGTTAGGGTTAGGGTTTGAGTTAGGATTATGGTTAGGGTTTGCTTTAGGGTTTGGGTTAGGGTTGCGGTTAGGTTTTGGGCTTGGGTTAGGGTTAGGTTTAGGGTTTGGGTTTGCGTTAGGTTTAGGGTTAGCGTTAGGTTTAGGCTTTGGTTTGGGTTAGGGTTAGCGTTAGGGTTATGGTTAGGATTAGGGTTAGGGTTAGTGTGAGGTTTAGGGTTTGGTTTAGGGTTAGGGTTAGGGTTAGCGTTCGGGTTTGGGTTAGGGTTAGGTTTAGGGTTTGGGTTAGGGTTAGGGTTAGGGTTAGGGTTAGGTTTAGGTTTAGGGGTAGGGTTTGGGTTTGGGTTAGGGTTAGCTTTAGGGTTTGGGTTAGGGGTAGGGTTAAGGTGTGGGTTAAGGGTAGGGTGAGGGTGAGGATAAGGATTAGGGTTTGGGTTAGGGTTAGGGTTAGAATTAGGTTTAGGGTTAGGGTTAGGGATAGGGTTTGGGTTAGAGTTAGGGTTACGGTTACGGTTAGGGTTAGGGTTAGGGTTTGTGTTACGATTAGTGTTAGAGTTAGGTTTACGGTTTGGGTTAGGGGTAGGGTTACGGTTAGGTTTGGGGTAAGGTTAAGGGTTGGGGTTGGGGTTAGGGTTTGGTTTTGGTTAGGGTTAGGGTTAGAGTTAGGGTTTCTGTTTTGATAAGGGTTAGGGTTAGGGTTAGAGTTAGGGTTAGGTTTAGAGTTTTTGTTAGGGTTTGGGTTTGGGTTAGGTTTATGTTTAGGGTTAGGGTTAGGGTTAGAATTAGGGTTAAGGCTATGTTTTGGGTGAGGGTTAGGGTTAGGTTTAGAGTTAGGGTTTGGGTTAGGGTTATTGTTAGGTTTAGGGTTAGGGTTAGGGTTAGTTTTTGGTTAGCGTTAGGTTTAGGTTTAGGTTTAGGGTTAGGGTTTGGGTTAGGGTTTGGGTTTGGGTTAGGGTTAGGGTTAGGGTTAGGGTTAGGGTTAGTGTTAGGTTTTGGGTTAACGTTAGGGTTAGAGATTGGGTTTGGTTTAGGGTTACGGTTAGGGTTAGGGTTTGGATTTGAGTTAGGGTAAGGGTTAGTTTTAGGCTTAGTGTTAGGGATAGAGTTTGAGTTAAGGTTACGGTTAGTGTTAGGGTTAGGTTTAGGGTTAGGGTTTGAGTTAGGATTAGGGTTAGGGTTTGGTTTAGGCTTTGGGTTAGGGTTAAGGTTAGGGTTTTGGTTTGGGTTAGGGTTAGGTTTAGGGTTTGGGTTTTGGTTTGGGTTAGGGTTAGGGTTAGGGTTAGGTTTAGGATTATGGTTAGTGTGAGGGTTAGGGTTTGCGTTAGGGTTAGGCTTAGGGTTAGGGTTTGGGTTAGGGTTTGGGATAGGGTTTGGGTTAGGGTTAATTTTAGTGTTAGGTTTCGGTTTAGGATTAGGATTTGGGTTTGGGTTAGGGTTAGGTTTATGGTTTGGATTAGGGTTAGGGTTAGGGGTAGGGTTAGGGTTAGGTTTAGTTTTAGGTTTTGGGTTAGGATTAGGGTTAGGGTTAAGTTTAGGGTTAGGGTTAGGTTTTGGGTTAGGATTTGTGTTTGGGTTAGGGTTAGGGTTAGGGTCAGGATTTGGGTTAGGGCAAGGGATACGGTAAGCTTTAGGGTTAGGGTTAGGCCTTGGCTTTGGGTTAGGGTTAGGGTTAGGCTTTGGATTTGCGTTTAGCTTATGGTTAGAGTTAGGGTTAGTGTTAGGTATAGGGTTTGGTTTAGGGTTAGAGTGAGGGTTAGGGTTAGGGTTAGATTTAGGATTAGGGATAAGGTTAGGCTTAGGGTTAGGGTTAGGATTAGGGTTAGGGTTAGGATTAGGGTTAGGTTTTGCGTTAGGGTTAGAGTTAGGGTTAGGGTTAGGGTTAGGGTTTCGGTTTGGGTTAGGTTTAGGTTTAGGGTTAGGGTTTGGGTTTGGGTTAGTGTTAGGGTTAGATTTAGTGTTAAGTTTAGGATTTCGGTTTATATTAGGGTTAGGGTTAGGTTTTTGGTTAGGGTTAGGATTAGGTTTAGGGTTACGGTTAGGGATAGGGTTTGGGTTAGGGTTCGGGTTATGATTACGGTTAGGATTAGGTTTAGGGTTTGTGTTAGGATTAGATTTAGAGTTAGGTTTAGGGTTTGGGTTAGGGTTAGGGTTATGGTTAGAGTTAAGTTTAGGTTTTGGATTAGGGTTTGGTTTTAGGGTTAGGGTTAGGGTTAGGGTTAGGGTTAGGGTTAGGGTTAGGGTTAGGGTTAGGCTTAGGCTTAGGCTTAGGGTTAGGATTAGGGTTAGTGTTAGGATTAGGGTTCGGGTTATGATTACGGTTACGGTTAGGTTTAGGGTTTGTGTTAGGATTAGATTTAGAGTTAGGTTTAGGGTTTTTGGTTAGGGTTAGGGTTATGGTTAGAGTTAAGTTTAGGTTTTGGATTAGGGTTTGGTTTTGCGTTAGGGTTAGTGTTCGGTTTTGGATTAGAGTTAGGGTTAGGATTAGGGTTAGTGTTAGGGTTAGGGTTTATGTTAGGGTTAGGTGAGGTTAGGGTTAGGGTTAGGGTTAGGATTAGGGTTAGGTTTAGGGTTTGATTTAGGGTTCGGGTTAGGGTTAGGTTTAGGTTTCGGGTTAGTATTAGGGTTAGGGTTAGGGTTAGGGTTAGGTTTTGGTTTAGGGTTAGAGTTTGGGTTAGGTTTAGGGTTAGGGTTTGGTTTTGCGTTAGGGTTAGAGTTTGGTTTTGGGTTCAAATTAGTGTTAGTTTTAGGGTTAGGGTTAGGGTTTGGGTTTGGGTTAGGATTAGGGTTAGGGTTAGGTTTAGGGGTTGGGGTAGTGTTAGGGTTAGGATTTGGATTTCTTTTAGGGTTAGGATAAGGGTTAGAGTTAGGGTTTGGGTTTGGGTTAGGGTTAGTGTTAGGGTTTGGTTTTGTGTTTAGTTTAGGGTATGGATTAGGTTTAGGGTTAGGGTTAGGATTAGTGTTAAGTGTTAGTGTTAGGCTTTGGATTAGGCTTAAGGGGAGGGTTAGGGTTAGGATTAGGGTTAGGATTAGGGATAGGTTTAGGGTTAGTTTTAGGGTTAGGATTAGGGTTAGGTTTTGGGTTTGGGTTAGAGTTAGGGTTAGGTTTAGAGTTAAGGTTTGGTTTTGCATTAGGGTTAGGGTTCAGTTTTGGGTTTCGATTAGGGTTAGGTTTAGGGTTAGGGTTAGGGTTTGGATTTGGTTTAGGTTTCGGTTTAGGGTTAGGGTTAGGGTTAGGGTTTGAGTTTCATTTAGGGTTAGAGTTAGGGTTTGGTTTTGGGTTTAGGTTAGGCTTAGGCTTAGGGTTAGGATTAGGGTTAGTGTTAGGATTAGGGTTCGGGTTATGATTACGGTTACGGTTAGGTTTAGGGTTTGTGTTAGGATTAGATTTAGAGTTAGGTTTAGGGTTTTTGGTTAGGGTTAGGGTTATGGTTAGAGTTAAGTTTAGGTTTTGGATTAGGGTTTGGTTTTGCGTTAGGGTTAGTGTTCGGTTTTGGATTAGAGTTAGGGTTAGGATTAGGGTTAGTGTTAGGGTTAGGGTTTATGTTAGGGTTAGGTGAGGTTAGGGTTAGGGTTAGGGTTAGGATTAGGGTTAGGTTTAGGGTTTGATTTAGGGTTCGGGTTAGGGTTAGGTTTAGGTTTCGGGTTAGTATTAGGGTTAGGGTTAGGGTTAGGGTTAGGGTTTGGTTTAGGGTTAGAGTTTGGGTTAGGTTTAGGGTTAGGGTTTGGTTTTGCGTTAGGGTTAGAGTTTGGTTTTGGGTTCAAATTAGTGTTAGTTTTACGGTTAGGGTTAGGGTTTGGGTTTGGGTTAGGATTAGCGTTAGGTTTAGGTTTAGGGTTTGGGTTAGTGTTAGGGTTAGGATTTGGATTTCTTTTAGGGTTAGGATTAGTGTTAGTGTTAGGGTTTGGGTTTGGGTTAGGGTTAGTGTTAGGGTTTGGTTTTGTGTTTCGTTTAGGGTACGGATTAGGTTTAGGGCTAGGGTTAGGATTAGTGTTAAGTGTTAGGGTAAGGCTTTGGATTAGGCTTAAGGGGAGGGTTAGGGTTAGGATTAGGGTTAGGATTAGGGATAGGTTTAGGGTTAGTTTTAGGGTTAGGATTAGGGTTAGGTTTTGGGTTTGGGTTAGAGTTAGGGTTAGGTTTAGAGTTAAGGTTTGGTTTTGCATTAGGGTTAGGGTTCAGTTTTGGGTTTCGATTAGGGTTAGGTTTAGGGTTAGGGTTAGGGTTTGGATTTGGTTTAGGTTTCGGTTTAGGGTTAGGGTTAGGGTTAGGGTTTGAGTTTCATTTAGGGTTAGAGTTAGGGTTTGGTTTTGGGTTTAGGTTAGGGTTAGGATTAGGGTTAGGGTTAGGGTTAGTTTTAGTGTTAGGGTTAGGGTTTGGATTAGGCTTAGCGTGAGGGTTAGAGTTAGGATTAGGGTTAGGATTAGGGTTACGGTTAGGGTTTGAGTTTCATTTAGGGTTAGAGTTAGGGTTTGGTTTTGGGTTTAGGTTAGGGTTAGGATTAGGTTTAGGGTTAGGGTTAGGGTTAGGAGTAGGATTAGGGTTAGGGTTAGGGTTAGGGTTAGGATTAGGGTTAGGGTTAAGTTTAGGGTTAGGGTTAGGTTTTGGGTTAGGATTTGGGCTTGGGTTAGGGTTAGGGTTAGGGTAGGATTTGGGTTTGGGTTAGGGATACGGTTAGGATTAAGGTTAGGGTTAGGGTTTGGCTTTGGGTTAGGGTTAGGGTTAGGCTTTGGATTTGGGTTTAGGTTATGCTTAGAGTTAGGGTTAGTGTTAGGTGTAGGGTTTGGTTTAGGGTTAGGGTGAGGGTTAGGGTTAGGGTTAGGGTTAGGATTCGGGATAAGGTTAGGCTTAGGGTTAGGGTTAGGATTAGGGTTAGGGTTAGGATTAGAGTTAGGTTTTGGGTTAGGGTTAGAGTTAGGGTTACGGTTAGGGTTAGGGTTTCAGTTTGTGTTAGGTTTAGGGTTAGGTTTAGGGTTTGGGTTTGGGTTAGTGTTAGGGTTAGATTTAGTGTTAAGGGTAGGATTTGGGTTTATATTAGGGTTAAGGTTAGGTTTATGGTTAGGGTTAGGATTAGGTTTAGGGTTACGGTTAGGGATAGGTTTTGGGTTAGGGTTCGGGTTATGATTACGGTTAGGGTTAGGTTTCGGGTTTGTGTTAGGATTAGATTTAGAGTTAGGTGTAGGGTTTGCGTTAGGGTTAGGGTTATGGTTAGAGTTAAGTTTAGGTTTTGGATTAGGGTTTGGTTTTGCGTTAGGGTTAGTGTTCGGTTTTGGATTAGAGTTAGGGTTAGGATTAGGGTTAGTGTTAGGGTTAGGGTTTATGTTAGGGTTAGGTGAGGTTAGGGTTAGGGTTAGGGTTAGGATTAGGGTTAGGTTTAGGGTTTGATTTAGGGTTCGGGTTCGGGTTAGGTTTAGGTTTCGGGTTAGTATTAGGGTTAGGGTTAGGGTTAGGGTTAGGTTTTGGGTTAGGGTTAGAGTTTGGGTTAGGTTTAGGGTTAGGGTTTGGTTTTGCGTTAGGGTTAGAGTTTGGGTTAGGTTTAGGTTTAGGGTTAGGGTTTGGTTTAGGGTTAGGGTTAGGGTTTGGGTTTGGGTTAGGATTTGGGTTAGGGTTAGTTTTTGGTTAGGGTTAGGTTTAGGGTTTGGTTTGGGTTAGGGTTACGGTTAGGGTTCGGGTTGGATTTGAGTTAGGGTTAGGGTTAGTTTTAGGCTTAGGGTTTGGGATAGGGTTTGAGTTAGGGTTAGGGTTAGGGTTAGGGTTAGGGTTAGGGTTTGAGTTAGGGTTAGGGTTTGGGTTTGGGTTAGGATTTGGGTTATGGTTAGTTTTTGGTTAGGGTTAGGTTTAGGGTTTGGTTTGGGTTAGGGTTACGGTTAGGGTTCGGGTTGGATTTGAGTTAGGGTTAGGGTTAGTTTTAGGCTTAGGGTTTGGGATAGGGTTTGAGTTAGGGTTAGTGTTAGGGTTAGGGTTAGGGTTTGAGTTACTATTATGGTTAGGGTTTGCTTTAGGGTTTGGGTTAGGGTTGCGGTTAGGTTTTGGGCTTGGGTTAGGGTTAGGTTTAGGGTTTGGTTTTGCGTTAGGTTTAGGGTTAGCGTTAGGTTTAGGCTTTGGTTTGGGTTAGGGTTAGCGTTAGGGTTATGGTTAGGATTAGGGTTAGGGTTAGTGTGAGGTTTAGGGTTTGGCTTAGGGTTAGGGTTAAGGTTAGCGTTCGGGTTTGGGTTAGGGTTAGGTTTAGGGTTTGGGTTAGGGTTAGGTTTAGGTTTAGGGGTAGGGTTTGTGTTTGGGTTAGGGTTAGCTTTAGGGTTTGGGTTAGGGTTAGGGTTAGGTTTTGGGTTAGGGTTAGGGTGAGGGTTATGGTAAGGATTTGGGTTTGGGTTAGGGTTAGGGTTAGAATTAGGTTTAGGGTTAGGGTTAGGGATAGGGTTTGGGTTAGAGTTAGGGGTACGGTTACGGTTAGGGTTAGGGTTAGGGTTTGTGTTACGATTAGTGTTAGAGGTAGGTTTACGGTTTGGGTTAGGGGTAGGGTTGGGGTTAGGTTGGGGGTTAGGTTTAGGGTTAGGGTTGGTGTTAGGGTTAGGTTTTGGTTAGGGTTAGGGTTAGTGTTAGGGTTTCTGTTTTGATAAGGGTTAGGGTTAGGGTTACGGTTTGTGTGAGGGTTAGGGTTAGGGTTAGGTTTAGGGTTAGGGTTAGGGTTAGGGTTAGGGTTAGGTTTAGAGTTTTTGTTAGGGTTTGGGTTTGGGTTAGGTTTATGTTTAGGGTTAGGGTTAGGGTTAGGATTCGGGTTAAGGCTATGTTTCGGGTGAGGGTTAGGGTTAGGGTTAGGGTTAGGCTTAGAGTTAGGGTTTGGTTTAGGGTTATTGTTAGGTTTAGGGTTAGGGTTAGGGTTAGTTTTTGGTTAGCGTTAGGTTTAGGTTTAGGTTTAGGGTTAGGGTTTGGGTTAGGGTTAGGGTTTGGGTTAGGGTTAGGGTTAGGGTTAGGATTAGGGTTAGGGTTAGTGTTAGGGTTTGGGTTTGGGTTAGGGTTAGGATTAGGGTTAGGTTTAGGGTTAGGATTATGGTTAGGTTTTGGGTTAGCGTTAGGGTTAGAGATTGGGTTTGGTTTAGGGTTACGGTTAGGGTTAGGGTTTGTATTTGAGTTAGGGTAAGGGTTAGTTTTAGGCTTAGGGATAAGGATAGAGTTTGAGTTAGGGTTACGGTTAGTGTTAGGGTTAGGTTTAGGGTTAGGGTTTGAGTTAGGATTAGGGTTAGGGTTTGGTTTAGGGTTTGGGTTAGGGTTAAGGTTAGGGTTTTGGTTTGGGTTAGGGTTAGGTTTAGGGTTTGGGTTTTGGTTTGGGTTAGGGTTAGGGTTAGGGTTAGGGTTAGGTTTAGGATTATGGTTAGTGTGAGGGTTAGGGTTTGGGTTAGGGTTAGGGTTAGGTTTTGAGTTTGGGTTAGGGTTAGGGATAGGGTTTGTGTTAGGGTTAATTTTAGTGTTAGGTTTCGGTTTAGGATTAGGATTTGGGTTTGCGTTAGGGTTAGGTTTATGGTTTGGGTTAGGGTTAGGGTTAGGGGTAGGGTTAGGGTTAGGTTTAGTTTTAGGTTTTGGGTTAGGATTAGGGTTAGGGTTAAGTTTAGGGTTAGGGTTAGGTTTTGGGTTAGGATTTGGGCTTGGGTTAGGGTTAGGGTTAGGGTAGGATTTGGGTTTGGGTTAGGGATACGGTTAGGATTAAGGTTAGGGTTAGGGTTTGGCTTTGGGTTAGGGTTAGGGTTAGGCTTTGGATTTGGGTTTAGGTTATGGTTAGAGTTAGGGTTAGTGTTAGGTATAGGGTTTGGTTTAGGGTTAGGGTGAGGGTTAGGGTTAGGGTTAGGGTTAGGATTCGGGATAAGGTTAGGCTTAGGGTTAGGGTTAGGATTAGGGTTAGGTTTTGGGTTAGGGTTAGAGTTAGGGTTACGGTTAGGGTTAGGGTTTCCGTTTGTGTTAGGTTTAGGCTTAGGGTTAGGGTTTGGGTTTGGGTTAGTGTTAGGGTTAGATTTAGTGTTAAGGTTAGGATTTGGGTTTATATTATGGTTAAGGTTAGGTTTATGGTTAGGGTTAGGATTAGGTATAGGGTTACGGATAGGGATAGGGTTTGGGTTAGGATTCGGGTTATGATTACAGTTAGGGTTAGGTTTCGGGTTTGTGTTAGGATTAGATTTAGAGTTAGGTTTGTTTTAGGGTTAGGTTTTGTGTTAGGTTTAGGGTTTGTGTTTTGGTTAGGGTTAGGGTTAGGGTTAGGATCAGGGTTAGATTTAGTGTTAGGGTTAGTGTTATTGTTAAGTTTTGGGTTTGGTTTAGGTTTAAGGTTAGGTGTTTGGATAGAGTTATGGTTTGGTTAGGGTTAGTGTTAGGTTTTCACTTAGGGTTAGGTTGAGAATTAGGGTTATTGTTTGGGTTTGCTTTAGGATTAGGCTTGGAGTTAGGGTTAGTGTAAGGTTTAGGTTTTGGTTTGGTTAGGGTTAAGGTTTGGGTTTGGGTTAGGGTTTGGATTAGGGTTAGGGTTAGGGTTAGGGTTAGGATTAGGCTTTGGGTTAGGGTTAGGGTTAGGGTTAGGGTTAGGGTTAGGGTTAGGTTTACGGTTAGGGTTAGGTTTAGGGTTAGGGTTAGATTTAGTGTTTGGGTTTGGGTTTGGGTTAGGGTTAGGGTGAGAATTAGTGTAACGGTTTGGGTTTGGCTTAGGGATAGGGTTAGGGTTTGTTTTCGGTTAGGGTTAATGTTAGGGTTAGGGTTAGGTTTAGGGTTTGAGTTAGGGTTTGGTTTGGGTTAGGGTTAGGGTTAGGTTTAGGGTTAGGGTTAGTGTTAGTTTTAGGGTTAGGGTTTGAGTTAGGGTTAGGGTTAGGGTTTGGGTTTGGTTTAGGGTTAGGATTAGGGTTAGGGTTTGGGTTAAGGTTAGGGTTATGGTTAGGGTTTGGGTTAGTGTTAGGTTTATGGTTAGCGTTAGGGTTAGGGTTAGGGTTAGGGTTAGGTTTACGGTGAGGGTTTGCGATAAGGTTAGTGTTTGGGTAAGGGTTAGTGTTAGGATTAGGGTTAGGGTTAGGGTTAGGGTTAGGTTTAGTGTTTGGGTTAGGGTTAAGTTTAGGCTAAGGTTAGTGTTAGGGCTTGGGTTAGGTTAGGTTTAGGGTTAGGGTTAGTGTTAGGGTTAGGGTGTGCGTTTGGATTAGGGTAAGGTTTAGGGTTAGGGTTAGGTTTAGGGATAGAGCTATGGTTTGGGTTCTGGATATGGTTAGAGTTTGGGTAAGGGTTAGGTTTAGTGTTAGGGTTTGGGTTTGGGTTATGTTTGGGTTAGGGTTAGGGTTAGTGTTAGGGTTTGCGTTATTGTTAGGTTTAGGGTTATGGTTTTGGTTTGGGTTAGGGTTAGGGTTAGAGTTAGGGTTTGGGTTAGGGTTAGGGTTAGGGTTAGGGTTAGGGTTTGTGTTAGCGTTAGGGTTAGGGTTACGATTAGGATTTGGGTTAGGGTTAGGGTAAGGGTTAGTTTTTGCGTTTGGGTTAGGGTTACGTTTAGTTTTAGGGTTAGGGTTAGGCTTAGGGTTAGGGTTAGGTTTAGGGATTGGGTTTGGGTTAGGGTTAGGGTTAGGGTTTGGGTTAGGGTTAGGCTTAGGGTTAGGGTTTGGGTTTGGGTTAGGGTTAGGGTTAGAGTTAGGGTTTGGGTTAGGGTTAGGGTTAGGTTTAGGGTTAGGGTTTGTGTTAGCGTTAGGGTTAGGGTTAGGGTTACGGTTAGGGTTTGGGTTAGGGTTAGGGTTAGTATTAGGGTTATGGTTTGGGTGAGGATTACGGTCATGGTTTGGGTTTGGGTTAGGTTTAGGGTTAGGGTTTGTGTTAGCGTTAGGGTTAGGGTTAGGGTTATGGTTAGGGTTTGGGTTAGGTTTAGGGTTAGGTTTAGGGTTAGGGTTTGCGTTTGTGTTAGGGTTACTTTTAGGTTTACGGTTAGGGTTTGGGATAGGGTTAGGGTTTTTTTTAGGGTTAGGTTTTGTGTTAGGTTTAGGGTTTGTGTTTGGGTTACGGATAGGGTTAGGGTTAGGTTCAGGGTTAGATTTAGTGTTAGGGTTAGTGTTATTGTTAAGTTTTGGGTTTGGTTTAGGTTTAAGGTTAGGTTTTTGGATAGAGTTATGGTTTGGTTCGGGTTAGTGTTAGGTTTTCACTTAGGGTTAGGTTGAGAATTAGGGTTATTGTTTGGGTTTGCTTTAGGATTAGGCTTGGGGTTAGGGTTAGTGTAAGGGTCAGGTTTTGGTTTGGTTAGGGTTAAGGTTTGGGTTAGGGTTAGGGTTTGGATTAGGGTTAGGGTTAGGGTTAGGCTTTGGGTTAGGGTTAGGGTTAGGGTTAGGGTTAGGGTTAGGTTTACGGTTAGGGTTTGGGTTTGGGTTAGTGTTAGGGTTAGGGTTAGGGTTTGGATTTGGGTTAGGGTTACGGTTAGGGTTCGGGTTGGATTTGAGTTAGGGTTAGGGTTAGTTTTAGGCTTAGGGTTTGGGATAGGGTTTGAGTTAGGGTTAGTGTTAGGGTTAGGGTTAGGGTTAGGGTTTGAGTTAGGATTATGGTTAGGGTTTGCTTTAGGGTTTGGGTTAGGGTTGCGGTTAGGTTTTGGGCTTGGGTTAGGGTTAGGTTTAGGGTTTGGGTTTGCGTTAGGTTTAGGGTTAGCGTTAGGTTTAGGCTTTGGTTTGGGTTAGGGTTAGCGTTAGGGTTATGGTTAGGATTAGGGTTAGGGTTAGTGTGAGGTTTAGGGTTTGGTTTAGGGTTAGGGTTAGGGTTAGCGTTCGGGTTTGGGTTAGGGTTAGGTTTAGGGTTTGGGTTAGGGTTAGGGTTAGGGTTAGGTTTAGGTTTAGGGGTAGGGTTTGGGTTTGGGTTAGGGTTAGCTTTAGGGTTTGGGTTAGGGTTAGGGTTTGGCTTTGGGTTAGGGTTAGGGTTAGGCTTTGGATTTGGGTTTAGGTTATGGTTAGAGTTAGGGTTAGTGTTAGGGATAGGGTGTGGTTTAGGGTTAGGGTGAGGGTTAGGGGTAGGGCTAGGGTTAGGATGCGGGATAAGGTTAGGCTTAGGGTTAGGGTTAGGATTAGGGTTAGGGTTAGGATTAGGGTTAGGTTTTGGGTTAGGGTTAGAGTTAGGGTTACGGTTAGGGTTAGGGTTTCCGTTTGTGTTAGGTTTAGGGTTAGGGTTAGGGTTTGGGTTTGGGTTAGTGTTAGGGTTAGATTTAGTGTTAAGGTTAGGATTTGGGTTTATATTATGGTTAAGGTTAGGTTTATGGTTAGGGTTAGGATTAGGTTTAGGGTTACGGTTAGGGATAGGGTTTGGGTTAGGTTTCGGGTTATGATTACAGTTAGGGTTAGGTTTCGGGTTTGTGTTAGGATTAGATTTAGAGTTAGGTTTGTTTTAGGGTTAGGTTTTGTGTTAGGTTTAGGGTTTGTGTTTTGGTTAGGGTTAGGGTTAGGGTTAGGATCAGGGTTAGATTTAGTGTTAGGGTTAGTGTTATTGTTAAGTTTTGGGTTTGGTTTAGGTTTAAGGTTAGGTGTTTGGATAGAGTTATGGTTTGGTTAGGGTTAGTGTTAGGTTTTCACTTAGGGTTAGGTTGAGAATTAGGGTTATTGTTTGGGTTTGCTTTAGGATTAGGCTTGGAGTTAGGGTTAGTGTAAGGTTTAGGTTTTGGTTTGGTTAGGGTTAAGGTTTGGGTTTGGGTTAGGGTTTGGATTAGGGTTAGGGTTAGGGTTAGGGTTAGGATTAGGCTTTGGGTTAGGGTTAGGGTTAGGGTTAGGGTTAGGGTTAGGGTTAGGTTTACGGTTAGGGTTAGGTTTAGGGTTAGGGTTAGATTTAGTGTTTGGGTTTGGGTTTGGGTTAGGGTTAGGGTGAGAATTAGTGTAACGGTTTGGGTTTGGCTTAGGGATAGGGTTAGGGTTTGTTTTCGGTTAGGGTTAATGTTAGGGTTAGGGTTAGGTTTAGGGTTTGAGTTAGGGTTTGGTTTGGGTTAGGGTTAGGGTTAGGTTTAGGGTTAGGGTTAGTGTTAGTTTTAGGGTTAGGGTTTGAGTTAGGGTTAGGGTTAGGGTTTGGGTTTGGTTTAGGGTTAGGATTAGGGTTAGGGTTTGGGTTAAGGTTAGGGTTATGGTTAGGGTTTGGGTTAGTGTTAGGTTTATGGTTAGCGTTAGGGTTAGGGTTAGGGTTAGGGTTAGGTTTACGGTGAGGGTTTGCGATAAGGTTAGTGTTTGGGTAAGGGTTAGTGTTAGGATTAGGGTTAGGGTTAGGGTTAGGGTTAGGTTTAGTGTTTGGGTTAGGGTTAAGTTTAGGCTAAGGTTAGTGTTAGGGCTTGGGTTAGGTTAGGTTTAGGGTTAGGGTTAGTGTTAGGGTTAGGGTGTGCGTTTGGATTAGGGTAAGGTTTAGGGTTAGGGTTAGGTTTAGGGATAGAGCTATGGTTTGGGTTCTGGATATGGTTAGCGTTTGGGTAAGGGTTAGGTTTAGTGTTAGGGTTTGGGTTTGGGTTATGTTTGGGTTAGGGTTAGGGTTAGTGTTAGGGTTTGCGTTATTGTTAGGTTTAGGGTTATGGTTTTGGTTTGGGTTAGGGTTAGGGTTAGAGTTAGGGTTTGGGTTAGGGTTAGGGTTAGGGTTAGGGTTAGGGTTTGTGTTAGCGTTAGGGTTAGGGTTACGATTAGGATTTGGGTTAGGGTTAGGGTAAGGGTTAGTTTTTGTGTTTGGGTTAGGGTTACGTTTAGTTTTAGGGTTAGGGTTAGGCTTAGGGTTAGGGTTAGGTTTAGGGATTGGGTTTGGGTTAGGGTTAGGGTTAGGGTTTGGGTTAGGGTTAGGCTTAGGGTTAGGGTTTGGGTTTGGGTTAGGGTTAGGGTTAGAGTTAGGGTTTGGGTTAGGGTTAGGGTTAGGTTTAGGGTTAGGGTTTGTGTTAGCGTTAGGGTTAGGGTTAGGGTTACGGTTAGGGTTTGGGTTAGGGTTAGGGTTAGTATTAGGGTTATGGTTTGGGTGAGGATTACGGTCATGGTTTGGGTTTGGGTTAGGTTTAGGGTTAGGGTTTGTGTTAGCGTTAGGGTTAGGGTTAGGGTTATGGTTAGGGTTTGGGTTAGGTTTAGGGTTAGGTTTAGGGTTAGGGTTTGCGTTTGTGTTAGGGTTACTTTTAGGTTTAGGTTTAGGGTTTGGGATAGGGTTAGGGTTTTTTTTAGGGTTAGGTTTTGTGTTAGGTTTAGGGTTTGTGTTTGGGTTACGGATAGGGTTAGGGTTAGGTTCAGGGTTAGATTTAGTGTTAGGGTTAGTGTTATTGTTAAGTTTTGGGTTTGGTTTAGGTTTAAGGTTAGGTTTTTGGATAGAGTTATGGTTTGGTTCGGGTTAGTGTTAGGTTTTCACTTAGGGTTAGGTTGAGAATTAGGGTTATTGTTTGGGTTTGCTTTAGGATTAGGCTTGGGGTTAGGGTTAGTGTAAGGGTCAGGTTTTGGTTTGGTTAGGGTTAAGGTTTGGGTTAGGGTTAGGGTTTGGATTAGGGTTAGGGTTAGGGTTAGGCTTTGGGTTAGGGTTAGGGTTAGGGTTAGGGTTAGGGTTAGGTTTACGGTTAGGGTTTGGGTTTGGGTTAGTGTTAGGGTTAGGGTTAGGGTTTGGATTTGGGTTAGGGTTACGGTTAGGGTTCGGGTTGGATTTGAGTTAGGGTTAGGGTTAGTTTTAGGCTTAGGGTTTGGGATAGGGTTTGAGTTAGGGTTAGTGTTAGGGTTAGGGTTAGGGTTAGGGTTTGAGTTAGGATTATGGTTAGGGTTTGCTTTAGGGTTTGGGTTAGGGTTGCGGTTAGGTTTTGGGCTTGGGTTAGGGTTAGGTTTAGGGTTTGGGTTTGCGTTAGGTTTAGGGTTAGCGTTAGGTTTAGGCTTTGGTTTGGGTTAGGGTTAGCGTTAGCGTTATGATTAGGATTAGGGTTAGGGTTAGTGGGAGGTTTAGGGTTTGGTTTAGGGTTAGGGTTAGGGTTAGCGTTCGGGTTTGGGTTAGGGGTAGGTTTAGGGGTTGGGTTAGGGTTAGGGTTAGGGTTAGGGTTAGGTTTAGGTTTAGGGGTAGGGTTTGGGTTTGGGTTAGGGTTAGCTTTAGGGTTTGGGTTAGGGTTAGGGTTAGGTTTTGGGTTAGGGTTAGGGTGAGGGTTAGGGTAAGGATTTGGGTTTGGGTTAGGGTTAGGGTTAGAATTAGGTTTAGGGTTAGGGTTAGGGATAGGGTTTGGGTTAGAGTTAGGGTTACGGTTACGGTTAGGGTTAGGGTTAGGGTTTGTGTTACGATTAGTGTTAGAGTTAGGTTTACGGTTTGGGTTAGGGGTAGGGTTACGGTTAGGTTTTGGGTTAGGATTAGGGTTAGGGTTGGGGTTAGGGTTAGGTTTTGGTTAGGGTTAGGGTTAGTGTTAGGGTTTCTGTTTTGATAAGGGTTAGGGTTAGGGTTAGGGTTAGGGTTAGGTTTAGAGTTTTTGTTAGGGTTTGGGTTTGGGTTAGGTTTATGTTTAGGGTTAGGGTTAGGGTTAGAATTAGGGTTAAGGCTATGTTTTGGGTGAGGGTTAGGGTTAGGGTTAGAGTTAGGGTTTGGGTTAGGGTTATTGTTAGGTTTAGGGTTAGGGTTAGGGTTAGTTTTTGGTTAGCGTTAGGTTTAGGTTTAGGTTTAGGGTTAGGGTTTGGGTTAGGGTTTGGGTTTGGGTTAGGGTTAGGGTTAGGGTTAGGGTTAGGGTTAGTGTTAGGTTTTGGGTTAACGTTAGGGTTAGAGATTGGGTTTGGTTTAGGGTTACGGTTAGGGTTAGGGTTTGGATTTGAGTTAGGGTAAGGGTTAGTTTTAGGCTTAGTGTTAGGGATAGAGTTTGAGTTAAGGTTACGGTTAGTGTTAGGGTTAGGTTTATTGTTAGGGTTTGAGTTAGGATTAGGGTTAGGGTTTGGTTTAGGCTTTGGGTTAGGGTTAAGGTTAGGGTTTTGGTTTGGGTTAGGGTTAGGTTTAGGGTTTGGGTTTTGGTTTGGGTTAGGGTTAGGGTTAGGGTTAGGTTTAGGATTATGGTTAGTGTGAGGGTTAGGGTTTGCGTTAGGGTTAGGCTTAGGGTTAGGGTTTGGGTTAGGGTTTGGGATAGGGTTTGGGTTAGGGTTAATTTTAGTGTTAGGTTTCGGTTTAGGATTAGGATTTGGGTTTGGGTTAGGGTTAGGTTTATGGTTTGGATTAGGGTTAGGGTTAGGGGTAGGGTTAGGGTTAGGTTTAGTTTTAGGTTTTGGGTTAGGATTAGGGTTAGGGTTAAGTTTAGGGTTAGGGTTAGGTTTTGGGTTAGGATTTGTGTTTGGGTTAGGGTTAGGGTTAGGGTTAGGATTTGGGTTTGGGTTAGGGATACGGTTAGGATTAGGGTTAGGGTTAGGGTTTGGCTTTGGGTTAGGGTTAGGGTTAGGCTTTGGATTTGCGTTTAGGTTATGGTTAGAGTTAGGGTTAGTGTTAGGTATAGGGTTTGGTTTAGGGTTAGAGTGAGGGTTAGGGTTAGGGTTAGATTTAGGATTAGGGATAAGGTTAGGCTTAGGGTTAGGGTTAGGATTAGGGTTAGGGTTAGGATTAGGGTTAGGTTTTGGGTTAGGGTTAGAGTTAGGGTTACGGTTAGGGTTAGGGTTTCGGTTTGGGTTAGGTTTAGGTTTAGGGTTAGGGTTTGGGTTTGGGTTAGTGTTAGGGTTAGATTTAGTGTTAAGTTTAGGATTTCGGTTTATATTAGGGTTAAGGTTAGGTTTATGGTTAGGGTTAGGATTAGGTTTAGGGTTACGGTTAGGGATAGGGTTTGGGTTAGGGTTCGGGTTATGATTACGGTTAGGATTAGGTTTAGGGTTTGTGTTAGGATTAGATTTAGAGTTAGGTTTAGGGTTTGGGTTAGGGTTAGGGTTATGGTTAGAGTTAAGTTTAGGTTTTGGATTAGGGTTTGGTTTTAGGGTTAGGGTTAGGGTTAGGGTTAGGGTTAGGGTTAGGGTTAGGGTTAGGGTTAGGCTTAGGCTTAGGCTTAGGGTTAGGATTAGGGTTAGTGTTAGGATTAGGGTTCGGGTTATGATTACGGTTACGGTTAGGTTTAGGGTTTGTGTTAGGATTAGATTTAGAGTTAGGTTTAGGGTTTTTGGTTAGGGTTAGGGTTATGGTTAGAGTTAAGTTTAGGTTTTGGATTAGGGTTTGGTTTTGCGTTAGGGTTAGTGTTCGGTTTTGGATTAGAGTTAGGGTTAGGATTAGGGTTAGTGTTAGGGTTAGGGTTTATGTTAGGGTTATGTGAGGTTAGGGTTAGGGTTAGGGTTAGGATTAGGGTTAGGTTTAGGGTTTGATTTAGGGTTCGGGTTAGGGTTAGGTTTAGGTTTCGGGTTAGTATTAGGGTTAGGGTTAGGGTTAGGGTTAGGTTTTGGTTTAGGGTTAGAGTTTGGGTTAGGTTTAGGGTTAGGGTTTGGTTTTGCGTTAGGGTTAGAGTTTGGTTTTGGGTTCAAATTAGTGTTAGTTTTACGGTTAGGGTTAGGGTTTGGGTTTGGGTTAGGATTAGCGTTAGGTTTAGGTTTAGGGTTTGGGTTAGTGTTAGGGTTAGGATTTGGATTTCTTTTAGGGTTAGGATTAGTGTTAGTGTTAGGGTTTGGGTTTGGGTTAGGGTTAGTGTTAGGGTTTGGTTTTGTGTTTAGTTTAGGGTATGGATTAGGGTTAGCGTTACGGTTAGGATTAGTGTTAAGTGTTAGGGTTAGGCTTTGGATTAGGCTTAAGGGGAGGGTTAGGGTTAGGATTAGGGTTAGGATTAGGGATAGGTTTAGGGTTAGGTTTAGGGTTAGGATTAGTGTTAGGTTTTGGGTTTGGGTTAGAGTTAGGGTTAGGTTTAGAGTTAAGGTTTGGTTTTGCATTAGGGTTAGGGTTCAGTTTTGGGTTTCGATTAGGGTTAGGTTTAGGGTTAGGGTTAGGGTTTGGATTTGGTTTAGGTTTCGGTTTAGGGTTAGGGTTAGGGTTAGGGTTTGAGTTTCATTTAGGGTTAGAGTTAGGGTTTGGTTTTGGGTTTAGGTTAGGCTTAGGCTTAGGGTTAGGATTAGGGTTAGTGTTAGGATTAGGGTTCGGGTTATGATTACGGTTACGGTTAGGTTTAGGGTTTGTGTTAGGATTAGATTTAGAGTTAGGTTTAGGGTTTTTGGTTAGGGTTAGGGTTATGGTTAGAGTTAAGTTTAGGTTTTGGATTAGGGTTTGGTTTTGCGTTAGGGTTAGTGTTCGGTTTTGGATTAGAGTTAGGGTTAGGATTAGGGTTAGTGTTAGGGTTAGGGTTTATGTTAGGGTTAGGTGAGGTTAGGGTTAGGGTTAGGGTTAGGATTAGGGTTAGGTTTAGGGTTTGATTTAGGGTTCGGGTTAGGGTTAGGTTTAGGTTTCGGGTTAGTATTAGGGTTAGGGTTAGGGTTAGGGTTAGGTTTTGGTTTAGGGTTAGAGTTTGGGTTAGGTTTAGGGTTAGGGTTTGGTTTTGCGTTAGGGTTAGAGTTTGGTTTTGGGTTCAAATTAGTGTTAGTTTTACGGTTAGGGTTAGGGTTTGGGTTTGGGTTAGGATTAGCGTTAGGTTTAGGTTTAGGGTTTGGGTTAGTGTTAGGGTTAGGATTTGGATTTCTTTTAGGGTTAGGATTAGTGTTAGTGTTAGGGTTTGGGTTTGGGTTAGGGTTAGTGTTAGGGTTTGGTTTTGTGTTTAGTTTAGGGTATGGATTAGGGTTAGCGTTACGGTTAGGATTAGTGTTAAGTGTTAGGGTTAGGCTTTGGATTAGGCTTAAGGGGAGGGTTAGGGTTAGAAATAGGGTTAGGATTAGGGATGGGTTTAGGGGTAGTTTTAGGGTTAGGATTAGGGGTAGGTTTTGGGTTTGGGTTAGAGTTAGGGTTAGGTTTAGAGTTAAGGTTTGGTTTTGCATTAGGGTTAGGGTTCAGTTTTGGGTTTCGATTAGGGTTAGGTTTAGGGTTAGGGTTAGGGTTTGGATTTGGTTTAGGTTTCGGTTTAGGGTTAGGGTTAGGGTTAGGGTTTGAGTTTCATTTAGGGTTAGAGTTAGGGTTTGGTTTTGGGTTTAGGTTAGGGTTAGGATTAGGGTTAGGGTTAGGGTTAGTTTTAGTGTTAGGGTTAGGGTTTGGATTAGGCTTAGCGTGAGGGTTAGAGTTAGGATTAGGGTTAGGATTAGGGTTACGGTTAGGGTTTGAGTTTCATTTAGGGTTAGAGTTAGGGTTTGGTTTTGGGTTTAGGTTAGGGTTAGGATTAGGTTTAGGGTTAGGGTTAGGGTTAGGAGTAGGATTAGGGTTAGGGTTAGGGTTAGGGTTAGGATTAGGGTTAGGGTTAAGTTTAGGGTTGGGGTTAGGTTTTGGGTTAGGATTTGGGCTTGGGTTAGGGTTAGGGTTAGGGTAGGATTTGGGTTTGGGTTAGGGATACGGTTAGGATTAAGGTTAGGGTTAGGGTTTGGCTTTGGGTTAGGGTTAGGGTTAGGCTTTGGATTTGGGTTTAGGTTATGCTTAGAGTTAGGGTTAGTGTTAGGTGTAGGGTTTGGTTTAGGGTTAGGGTGAGGGTTAGGGTTAGGGTTAGGGTTAGGATTCGGGATAAGGTTAGGCTTAGGGTTAGGGTTAGGATTAGGGTTAGGGTTAGGATTAGGGTTAGGTTTTGGGTTAGGGTTAGAGTTAGGGTTACGGTTAGGGTTAGGGTTTCAGTTTGTTTAGGTTTAGGGTTAGGTTTAGGGTTTGGGTTTGGGTTAGTGTTAGGGTTAGATTTAGTGTTAAGGGTAGGATTTGGGTTTATATTAGGGTTAAGGTTAGGTTTATGGTTAGGGTTAGGATTAGGTTTAGGGTTACGGTTAGGGATAGGTTTTGGGTTAGGGTTCGGGTTATGATTACGGTTAGGGTTAGGTTTCGGGTTTGTGTTAGGATTAGATTTAGAGTTAGGTGTAGGGTTTGCGTTAGGGTTAGGGTTATGGTTAGAGTTAAGTTTAGGTTTTGGATTAGGGTTTGGTTTTGCGTTAGGGTTAGTGTTCGGTTTTGGATTAGAGTTAGGGTTAGGATTAGGGTTAGTGTTAGGGTTAGGGTTTATGTTAGGGTTAGGTGAGGTTAGGGTTAGGGTTAGGGTTAGGATTAGGGTTAGGTTTAGGGTTTGATTTAGGGTTCGGGTTCGGGTTAGGTTTAGGTTTCGGGTTAGTATTAGGGTTAGGGTTAGGGTTAGGGTTAGGTTTTGGGTTAGGGTTAGAGTTTGGGTTAGGTTTAGGGTTAGGGTTTGGTTTTGCGTTAGGGTTAGAGTTTGGGTTAGGTTTAGGTTTAGGGTTAGGGTTTGGTTTAGGGTTAGGGTTAGGGTTTGGGTTTGGGTTAGGATTTGGGTTAGGGTTAGTTTTTGGTTAGGGTTAGGTTTAGGGTTTGGTTTGGGTTAGGGTTACGGTTAGGGTTCGGGTTGGATTTGAGTTAGGGTTAGGGTTAGTTTTAGGCTTAGGGTTTGGGATAGGGTTTGAGTTAGGGTTAGTGTTAGGGTTAGGGTTAGGGTTAGGGTTTGAGTTAGGGTTAGGGTTTGGGTTTGGGTTAGGATTTGGGTTAGGGTTAGTTTTTGGTTAGGGTTAGGTTTAGGGTTTGGTTTGGGTTAGGGTTACGGTTAGGGTTCGGGTTGGATTTGAGTTAGGGTTAGGGTTAGTTTTAGGCTTAGGGTTTGGGATAGGGTTTGAGTTAGGGTTAGTGTTAGTGTTAGGGTTAGGGTTTGAGTTACTATTATGGTTAGGGTTTGCTTTAGGGTTTGGGTTAGGGTTGCGGTTAGGTTTTGGGCTTGGGTTAGGGTTAGGTTTAGGGTTTGGTTTTGCGTTAGGTTTAGGGTTAGCGTTAGGTTTAGGCTTTGGTTTGGGTTAGGGTTAGCGTTAGGGTTATGGTTAGGATTAGGGTTAGGGTTAGTGTGAGGTTTAGGGTTTGGTTTAGGGTTAGGGTTAAGGTTAGCGTTCGGGTTTGCGTTAGGGTTAGGTTTAGGGTTTGGGTTAGGGTTAGGGTTAGGGTTAGGTTTAGGTTTAGGGGTAGGGTTTGTGTTTGGGTTAGGGTTAGCTTTAGGGTTTGGGTTAGGGTTAGGGTTAGGTTTTGGGTTAGGGTTAGGGTGAGGGTTAGGGTAAGGATTTGGGTTTGGGTTAGGGTTAGGGTTAGAATTAGGTTTAGGGTTAGGGTTAGGGATAGGGTTTGGGGTAGAGGTAGGGGTAGGATTAGGGTTAGGGTTGGTGTTAGGGTTTGTGTTACGATTAGTGTTAGAATTAGGTTTAGGGTTAGGGTTAGGGATAGGGTTTGGGTTAGAGTTAGGGTTAGGATTAGGGTTAGGGTTGGTGTTAGGGTTAGGTTTTGGTTAGGGTTAGGGTTAGTGTTAGGGTTTCTGTTTTGATAAGGGTTAGGGTTAGGGTTACGGTTTGTGTGAGGGTTAGGGTTAGGGTTAGGTTTAGGGTTAGGGTTAGGGTTAGGGTTAGGGTTAGGTTTAGAGTTTTTGTTAGGGTTTGGGTTTGGGTTAGGTTTATGTTTAGGGTTAGGGTTAGGGTTAGGATTCGGGTTAAGGCTATGTTTCGGGTGAGGGTTAGGGTTAGGGTTAGGGTTAGGCTTAGAGTTAGGGTTTGGTTTAGGGTTATTGTTAGGTTTAGGGTTAGGGTTAGGGTTAGTTTTTGGTTAGCGTTAGGTTTAGGTTTAGGTTTAGGGTTAGGGTTTGGGTTAGGGTTTGGGTTTGGGTTAGGGTTAGGGTTAGGGTTAGGGTTAGGGTTAGGGTTAGGGTTAGTGTTAGGGTTTGGGTTTGGGTTAGGGTTAGGATTAGGGTTAGGTTTAGGGTTAGGATTATGGTTAGGATTTGGGTTAGCGTTAGGGTTAGAGATTGGGTTTGGTTTAGGGTTACGGTTAGGGTTAGGGTTTGTATTTGAGTTAGGGTAAGGGTTAGTTTTAGGCTTAGGGATAAGGATAGAGTTTGAGTTAGGGATACGGTTAGTGTTAGGGTTAGGTTTAGGGTTAGGGTTTGAGTTAGGATTAGGGTTAGGGATTGGTTTAGGGTTTGGGTTAGGGTTAAGGTTAGGGTTTTGGTTTGGGTTAGGGTTAGGTTTAGGGTTTGGGTTTTGGTTTGGGTTAGGGTTAGGGTTAGGGTTAGGGTTAGGTTTAGGATTATGGTTAGTGTGAGGGTTAGGGTTTGGGTTAGGGTTAGGGTTAGGTTTTGAGTTTGGGTTAGGGTTAGGGATAGGGTTTGTGTTAGGGTTAATTTTAGTGTTAGGTTTCGGTTTAGGATTAGGATTTGGGTTTGCGTTAGGGTTAGGTTTATGGTTTGGGTTAGGGTTAGGGTTAGGGGTAGGGTTAGGGTTAGGTTTAGTTTTAGGTTTTGGGTTAGGATTAGGGTTAGGGTTAAGTTTAGGGTTAGGGTTAGGTTTTGGGTTAGGATTTGGGCTTGAGTTAGGGTTAGGGTTAGGGTAGGATTTGGGTTTGGGTTAGGGATACGGTTAGGATTAAGGTTAGGGTTAGGGTTTGGCTTTGGGTTAGGGTTAGGGTTAGGCTTTGGATTTGGGTTTAGGTTATGGTTAGAGTTAGGGTTAGTGTTAGGTATAGGGTTTGGTTTAGGGTTAGGCTGAGGGTTAGGGTTAGGGTTAGGGCTAGGACTCGTGATAAGGTTAGGCTTAGGGTTAGGGTTAGGATTAGGGTTAGGGTTAGGAGTAGGGTTAGGTTTTGGGTTAGGGTTAGAGTTAGGGTTCCGGTTAGGGTTAGGGTTTCCGTTTGTGTTAGGTTTAGGGTTAGGGTTAGGGTTTGGGTTTGGGTTAGTGTTAGGGTTAGATTTAGTGTTAAGGTTAGGATTTGGGTTTATATTATGGTTAAGGTTAGGTTTATGGTTAGGGTTAGGATTAGGTTTAGGGTTACGGTTAGGGATAGGGTTTGGGTTAGGTTTCGGGTTATGATTACAGTTAGGGTTAGGTTTCGGGTTTGTGTTAGGATTAGATTTAGAGTTAGGTTTGTTTTAGGGTTAGGTTTTGTGTTAGGTTTAGGGTTTGTGTTTTGGTTAGGGTTAGGGTTAGGGTTAGGATCAGGGTTAGATTTAGTGTTAGGGTTAGTGTTATTGTTAAGTTTTGGGTTTGGTTTAGGTTTAAGGTTAGGTGTTTGGATAGAGTTATGGTTTGGTTAGGGTTAGTGTTAGGTTTTCACTTAGGGTTAGGTTGAGAATTAGGGTTATTGTTTGGGTTTGCTTTAGGATTAGGCTTGGAGTTAGGGTTAGTGTAAGGTTTAGGTTTTGGTTTGGTTAGGGTTAAGGTTTGGGTTTGGGTTAGGGTTTGGATTAGGGTTAGGGTTAGGGTTAGGGTTAGGATTAGGCTTTGGGTTAGGGTTAGGGTTAGGGTTAGGGTTAGGGTTAGGGTTAGGTTTACGGTTAGGGTTAGGTTTAGGGTTAGGGTTAGATTTAGTGTTTGGGTTTGGGTTTGGGTTAGGGTTAGGGTGAGAATTAGTGTAACGGTTTGGGTTTGGCTTAGGGATAGGGTTAGGGTTTGTTTTCGGTTAGGGTTAATGTTAGGGTTAGGGTTAGGTTTAGGGTTTGAGTTAGGGTTTGGTTTGGGTTAGGGTTAGGGTTAGGTTTAGGGTTAGGGTTAGTGTTAGTTTTAGGGTTAGGGTTTGAGTTAGGGTTAGGGTTAGAGTTTGGGTTTGGTTTAGGGTTAGGATTAGGGTTAGGGTTTGGGTTAAGGTTAGGGTTATGGTTAGGGTTTGGGTTAGTGTTAGGTTTATGGTTAGCGTTAGGGTTAGGGTTAGGGTTAGGGTTAGGTTTACGGTGAGGGTTTGCGATAAGGTTAGTGTTTGGGTAAGGGTTAGTGTTAGGATTAGGGTTAGGGTTAGGGTTAGGGTTAGGTTTAGTGTTTGGGTTAGGGTTAAGTTTAGGCTAAGGTTAGTGTTAGGGCTTGGGTTAGGTTAGGTTTAGGGTTAGGGTTAGTGTTAGGGTTAGGGTGTGCGTTTGGATTAGGGTAAGGTTTAGGGTTAGGGTTAGGTTTAGGGATAGAGCTATGGTTTGGGTTCTGGATATGGTTAGAGTTTGGGTAAGGGTTAGGTTTAGTGTTAGGGTTTGGGTTTGGGTTATGTTTGGGTTAGGGTTAGGGTTAGTGTTAGGGTTTGCGTTATTGTTAGGTTTAGGGTTATGGTTTTGGTTTGGGTTAGGGTTAGGGTTAGAGTTAGGGTTTGGGTTAGGGTTAGGGTTAGGGTTAGGGTTAGGGTTTGTGTTAGCGTTAGGGTTAGGGTTACGATTAGGATTTGGGTTAGGGTTAGGGTAAGGGTTAGTTTTTGCGTTTGGGTTAGGGTTACGTTTAGTTTTAGGGTTAGGGTTAGGCTTAGGGTTAGGGTTAGGTTTAGGGATTGGGTTTGGGTTAGGGTTAGGGTTAGGGTTTGGGTTAGGGTTAGGCTTAGGGTTAGGGTTTGGGATTGGGTTAGGGTTAGGGTTAGAGTTAGGGTTTGGGTTAGGGTTAGGGTTAGGTTTAGGGTTAGGGTTTGTGTTAGCGTTAGGGTTAGGGTTAGGGTTACGGTTAGGGTTTGGGTTAGGGTTAGGGTTAGTATTAGGGTTATGGTTTGGGTGAGGATTACGGTCATGGTTTGGGTTTGGGTTAGGTTTAGGGTTAGGGTTTGTGTTAGCGTTAGGGTTAGGGTTAGGGTTATGGTTAGGGTTTGGGTTAGGTTTAGTGTTAGGTTTAGGGTTAGGGTTTGCGTTTGTGTTAGGGTTACTTTTAGGTTTAGGGTTAGGGTTTGGGATAGGGTTAGGGTTTTTTTTAGGGTTAGGTTTTGTGTTAGGTTTAGGGTTTGTGTTTGGGTTACGGATAGGGTTAGGGTTAGGTTCAGGGTTAGATTTAGTGTTAGGGTTAGTGTTATTGTTAAGTTTTGGGTTTGGTTTAGGTTTAAGGTTAGGTTTTTGGATAGAGTTATGGTTTGGTTCGGGTTAGTGTTAGGTTTTCACTTAGGGTTAGGTTGAGAATTAGGGTTATTGTTTGGGTTTGCTTTAGGATTAGGCTTGGGGTTAGGGTTAGTGTAAGGGTCAGGTTTTGGTTTGGTTAGGGTTAAGGTTTGGGTTAGGGTTAGGGTTTGGATTAGGGTTAGGGTTAGGGTTAGGCTTTGGGTTAGGGTTAGGGTTAGGGTTAGGGTTAGGGTTAGGTTTACGGTTAGGGTTTGGGTTTGGGTTAGTGTTAGGGTTAGGGTTAGGGTTTGGATTTGGGTTAGGGTTACGGTTAGGGTTCGGGTTGGATTTGAGTTAGGGTTAGGGTTAGTTTTAGGCTTAGGGTTTGGGATAGGGTTTGAGTTAGGGTTAGTGTTAGGGTTAGGGTTAGGGTTAGGGTTTGAGTTAGGATTATGGTTAGGGTTTGCTTTAGGGTTTGGGTTAGGGTTGCGGTTAGGTTTTGGGCTTGGGTTAGGGTTAGGTTTAGGGTTTGGGTTTGCGTTAGGTTTAGGGTTAGCGTTAGGTTTAGGCTTTGGTTTGGGTTAGGGTTAGCGTTAGGGTTATGGTTAGGATTAGGGTTAGGGTTAGTGTGAGGTTTAGGGTTTGGTTTAGGGTTAGGGTTAGGGTTAGCGTTCGGGTTTGGGTTAGGGTTAGGTTTAGGGTTTGGGTTAGGGTTAGGGTTAGGGTTAGGTTTAGGTTTAGGGGTAGGGTTTGGGTTTGGGTTAGGGTTAGCTTTAGGGTTTGGGTTAGGGTTAGGGTTTGGCTTTGGGTTAGGGTTAGGGTTAGGCTTTGGATTTGGGTTTAGGTTATGGTTAGAGTTAGGGTTAGTGTTAGGTATAGGGTTTGGTTTAGGGTTAGGGTGAGGGTTAGGGTTAGGGTTAGGGTTAGGATTCGGGATAAGGTTAGGCTTAGGGTTAGGGTTAGGATTAGGGTTAGGGTTAGGATTAGGGTTAGGTTTTGGGTTAGGGTTAGAGTTAGGGTTACGGTTAGGGTTAGGGTTAGGGTTAGGGTTAGTGTTAGGGTTTGGGTTTGGGTTAGGGTTAGGATTAGGGTTAGGTTTAGGGTTAGGATTATGGTTAGGATTTGGGTTAGCGTTAGGGTTAGAGATTGGGTTTGGTTTAGGGTTACGGTTAGGGTTAGGGTTTGTATTTGAGTTAGGGTAAGGGTTAGTTTTAGGCTTAGGGATAAGGGTAGAGTTTGAGTTAGGGTTACGGTTAGTGTTAGGGTTAGGTTTAGGGTTAGGGTTTGAGTTAGGATTAGGGTTAGGGTTTGGTTTAGGGTTTGGGTTAGGGTTAAGGTTAGGGTTTTGGTTTGGGTTAGGGTTAGGTTTAGGGTTTGGGTTTTGGTTTGGGTTAGGGTTAGGGTTAGGGTTAGGGTTAGGTTTAGGATTATGGTTAGTGTGAGGGTTAGGGTTTGGGTTAGGGTTAGGGTTAGGTTTTGAGTTTGGGTTAGGGTTAGGGATAGGGTTTGTGTTAGGGTTAATTTTAGTGTTAGGTTTCGGTTTAGGATTAGGATTTGGGTTTGCGTTAGGGTTAGGTTTATGGTTTGGGTTAGGGTTAGGGTTAGGGGTAGGGTTAGGGTTAGGTTTAGTTTTAGGTTTTGGGTTAGGATTAGGGTTAGGGTTAAGTTTAGGGTTAGGGTTAGGTTTTGGGTTAGGATTTGGGCTTGGGTTAGGGTTAGGGTTAGGGTAGGATTTGGGTTTGGGTTAGGGATACGGTTAGGATTAAGGTTAGGGTTAGGGTTTGGCTTTGGGTTAGGGTTAGGGTTAGGCTTTGGATTTGGGTTTAGGTTATGGTTAGAGTTAGGGTTAGTGTTAGGTATAGGGTTTGGTTTAGGGTTAGGGTGAGGGTTAGGGTTAGGGTTAGGGTTAGGATTCGGGATAAGGTTAGGCTTAGGGTTAGGGTTAGGATTAGGGTTAGGGTTAGGATTAGGGTTAGGTTTTGGGTTAGGGTTAGAGTTAGGGTTACGGTTAGGGTTAGGGTTTCCGTTTGTGTTAGGTTTAGGGTTAGGGTTAGGGTTTGGGTTTGGGTTAGTGTTAGGGTTAGATTTAGTGTTAAGGTTAGGATTTGGGTTTATATTATGGTTAAGGTTAGGTTTATGGTTAGGGTTAGGATTAGGTTTAGGGTTACGGTTAGGGATAGGGTTTGGGTTAGGTTTCGGGTTATGATTACAGTTAGGGTTAGGTTTCGGGTTTGTGTTAGGATTAGATTTAGAGTTAGGTTTGTTTTAGGGTTAGGTTTTGTGTTAGGTTTAGGGTTTGTGTTTTGGTTAGGGTTAGGGTTAGGGTTAGGATCAGGGTTAGATTTAGTGTTAGGGTTAGTGTTATTGTTAAGTTTTGGGTTTGGTTTAGGTTTAAGGTTAGGTGTTTGGATAGAGTTATGGTTTGGTTAGGGTTAGTGTTAGGTTTTCACTTAGGGTTAGGTTGAGAATTAGGGTTATTGTTTGGGTTTGCTTTAGGATTAGGCTTGGAGTTAGGGTTAGTGTAAGGTTTAGGTTTTGGTTTGGTTAGGGTTAAGGTTTGGGTTTGGGTTAGGGTTTGGATTAGGGTTAGGGTTAGGGTTAGGGTTAGGATTAGGCTTTGGGTTAGGGTTAGGGTTAGGGTTAGGGTTAGGGTTAGGGTTAGGTTTACGGTTAGGGTTAGGTTTAGGGTTAGGGTTAGATTTAGTGTTTGGGTTTGGGTTTGGGTTAGGGTTAGGGTGAGAATTAGTGTAACGGTTTGGGTTTGGCTTAGGGATAGGGTTAGGGTTTGTTTTCGGTTAGGGTTAATGTTAGGGTTAGGGTTAGGTTTAGGGTTTGAGTTAGGGTTTGGTTTGGGTTAGGGTTAGGGTTAGGTTTAGGGTTAGGGTTAGTGTTAGTTTTAGGGTTAGGGTTTGAGTTAGGGTTAGGGTTAGGGTTTGGGTTTGGTTTAGGGTTAGGATTAGGGTTAGGGTTTGGGTTAAGGTTAGGGTTATGGTTAGGGTTTGGGTTAGTGTTAGGTTTATGGTTAGCGTTAGGGTTAGGGTTAGGGTTAGGGTTAGGTTTACGGTGAGGGTTTGCGATAAGGTTAGTGTTTGGGTAAGGGTTAGTGTTAGGATTAGGGTTAGGGTTAGGGTTAGGGTTAGGTTTAGTGTTTGGGTTAGGGTTAAGTTTAGGCTAAGGTTAGTGTTAGGGCTTGGGTTAGGTTAGGTTTAGGGTTAGGGTTAGTGTTAGGGTTAGGGTGTGCGTTTGGATTAGGGTAAGGTTTAGGGTTAGGGTTAGGTTTAGGGATAGAGCTATGGTTTGGGTTCTGGATATGGTTAGAGTTTGGGTAAGGGTTAGGTTTAGTGTTAGGGTTTGGGTTTGGGTTATGTTTGGGTTAGGGTTAGGGTTAGTGTTAGGGTTTGCGTTATTGTTAGGTTTAGGGTTATGGTTTTGGTTTGGGTTAGGGTTAGGGTTAGAGTTAGGGTTTGGGTTAGGGTTAGGGTTAGGGTTAGGGTTAGGGTTTGTGTTAGCGTTAGGGTTAGGGTTACGATTAGGATTTGGGTTAGGGTTAGGGTAAGGGTTAGTTTTTGCGTTTGGGTTAGGGTTACGTTTAGTTTTAGGGTTAGGGTTAGGCTTAGGGTTAGGGTTAGGTTTAGGGATTGGGTTTGGGTTAGGGTTAGGGTTAGGGTTTGGGTTAGGGTTAGGCTTAGGGTTAGGGTTTGGGTTTGGGTTAGGGTTAGGGTTAGAGTTAGGGTTTGGGTTAGGGTTAGGGTTAGGTTTAGGGTTAGGGTTTGTGTTAGCGTTAGGGTTAGGGTTAGGGTTACGGTTAGGGTTTGGGTTAGGGTTAGGGTTAGTATTAGGGTTATGGTTTGGGTGAGGATTACGGTCATGGTTTGGGTTTGGGTTAGGTTTAGGGTTAGGGTTTGTGTTAGCGTTAGGGTTAGGGTTAGGGTTATGGTTAGGGTTTGGGTTAGGTTTAGTGTTAGGTTTAGGGTTAGGGTTTGCGTTTGTGTTAGGGTTACTTTTAGGTTTAGGGTTAGGGTTTGGGATAGGGTTAGGGTTTTTTTTAGGGTTAGGTTTTGTGTTAGGTTTAGGGTTTGTGTTTGGGTTACGGATAGGGTTAGGGTTAGGTTCAGGGTTAGATTTAGTGTTAGGGTTAGTGTTATTGTTAAGTTTTGGGTTTGGTTTAGGTTTAAGGTTAGGTTTTTGGATAGAGTTATGGTTTGGTTCGGGTTAGTGTTAGGTTTTCACTTAGGGTTAGGTTGAGAATTAGGGTTATTGTTTGGGTTTGCTTTAGGATTAGGCTTGGGGTTAGGGTTAGTGTAAGGGTCAGGTTTTGGTTTGGTTAGGGTTAAGGTTTGGGTTAGGGTTAGGGTTTGGATTAGGGTTAGGGTTAGGGTTAGGCTTTGGGTTAGGGTTAGGGTTAGGGTTAGGGTTAGGGTTAGGTTTACGGTTAGGGTTTGGGTTTGGGTTAGTGTTAGGGTTAGGGTTAGGGTTTGGATTTGGGTTAGGGTTACGGTTAGGGTTCGGGTTGGATTTGAGTTAGGGTTAGGGTTAGTTTTAGGCTTAGGGTTTGGGAGAGGGTTTGAGTTAGGGTTAGTGTTAGGGTTAGGGTTAGGGTTAGGGTTTGAGTTAGGATTATGGTTAGGGTTTGCTTTAGGGTTTGGGTTAGGGTTGCGGTTAGGTTTTGGGCTTGGGTTAGGGTTAGGTTTAGGGTTTGGGTTTGCGTTAGGTTTAGGGTTAGCGTTAGGTTTAGGCTTTGGTTTGGGTTAGGGTTAGCGTTAGGGTTATGGTTAGGATTAGGGTTAGGGTTAGTGTGAGGTTTAGGGTTTGGTTTAGGGTTAGGGTTAGGGTTAGCGTTCGGGTTTGGGTTAGGGTTAGGTTTAGGGTTTGGGTTAGGGTTAGGGTTAGGGTTAGGTTTAGGTTTAGGGGTAGGGTTTGGGTTTGGGTTAGGGTTAGCTTTAGGGTTTGGGTTAGGGTTAGGGTTTGGCTTTGGGTTAGGGTTAGGGTTAGGCTTTGGATTTGGGTTTAGGTTATGGTTAGAGTTAGGGTTAGTGTTAGGTATAGGGTTTGGTTTAGGGTTAGGGTGAGGGTTAGGGTTAGGGTTAGGGTTAGGATTCGGGATAAGGTTAGGCTTAGGGTTAGGGTTAGGATTAGGGTTAGGGTTAGGATTAGGGTTAGGTTTTGGGGTAGGGTTAGAGTTACGGTTACGCTAAGGGTTAGGGTTTCCGTTTGTGTTAGGTTTAGGGTTAGGGTTAGGGTTTGGGTTTGGGTTAGTGTTAGGGTTAGATTTAGTGTTAAGGTTAGGATTTGGGTTTATATTATGGTTAAGGTTAGGTTTATGGTTAGGGTTAGGATTAGGTTTAGGGTTACGGTTAGGGATAGGGTTTGGGTTAGGTTTCGGGTTATGATTACAGTTAGGGTTAGGTTTCGGGTTTGTGTTAGGATTAGATTTAGAGTTAGGTTTGTTTTAGGGTTAGGTTTTGTGTTAGGTTTAGGGTTTGTGTTTTGGTTAGGGTTAGGGTTAGGGTTAGGATCAGGGTTAGATTTAGTGTTAGGGTTAGTGTTATTGTTAAGTTTTGGGTTTGGTTTAGGTTTAAGGTTAGGTGTTTGGATAGAGTTATGGTTTGGTTAGGGTTAGTGTTAGGTTTTCACTTAGGGTTAGGTTGAGAATTAGGGTTATTGTTTGGGTTTGCTTTAGGATTAGGCTTGGAGTTAGGGTTAGTGTAAGGTTTAGGTTTTGGTTTGGTTAGGGTTAAGGTTTGGGTTTGGGTTAGGGTTTGGATTAGGGTTAGGGTTAGGGTTAGGGTTAGGATTAGGTTTTGGGTTAGGGTTAGGGTTAGGGTTAGGGTTAGGGTTAGGGTTAGGTTTACGGTTAGGGTTAGGTTTAGGGTTAGGGTTAGATTTAGTGTTTGGGTTTGGGTTTGGGTTAGGGTTAGGGTGAGAATTAGTGTAACGGTTTGGGTTTGGCTTAGGGATAGGGTTAGGGTTTGTTTTCGGTTAGGGTTAATGTTAGGGTTAGGGTTAGGTTTAGGGTTTGAGTTAGGGTTTGGTTTGGGTTAGGGTTAGGGTTAGGTTTAGGGTTAGGGTTAGTGTTAGTTTTAGGGTTAGGGTTTGAGTTAGGGTTAGGGTTAGGGTTTGGGTTTGGTTTAGGGTTAGGATTAGGGTTAGGGTTTGGGTTAAGGTTAGGGTTATGGTTAGGGTTTGGGTTAGTGTTAGGTTTATGGTTAGCGTTAGGGTTAGGGTTAGGGTTAGGGTTAGGTTTACGGTGAGGGTTTGCGATAAGGTTAGTGTTTGGGTAAGGGTTAGTGTTAGGATTAGGGTTAGGGTTAGGGTTAGGGTTAGGTTTAGTGTTTGGGTTAGGGTTAAGTTTAGGCTAAGGTTAGTGTTAGGGCTTGGGTTAGGTTAGGTTTAGGGTTAGGGTTAGTGTTAGGGTTAGGGTGTGCGTTTGGATTAGGGTAAGGTTTAGGGTTAGGGTTAGGTTTAGGGATAGAGCTATGGTTTGGGTTCTGGATATGGTTAGAGTTTGGGTAAGGGTTAGGTTTAGTGTTAGGGTTTGGGTTTGGGTTATGTTTGGGTTAGGGTTAGGGTTAGTGTTAGGGTTTGCGTTATTGTTAGGTTTAGGGTTATGGTTTTGGTTTGGGTTAGGGTTAGGGTTAGAGTTAGGGTTTGGGTTAGGGTTAGGGTTAGGGTTAGGGTTAGGGTTTGTGTTAGCGTTAGGGTTAGGGTTACGATTAGGATTTGGGTTAGGGTTAGGGTAAGGGTTAGTTTTTGTGTTTGGGTTAGGGTTACGTTTAGTTTTAGGGTTAGGGTTAGGCTTAGGGTTAGGGTTAGGTTTAGGGATTGGGTTTGGGTTAGGGTTAGGGTTAGGGTTTGGGTTAGGGTTAGGCTTAGGGTTAGGGTTTGGGTTTGGGTTAGGGTTAGGGTTAGAGTTAGGGTTTGGGTTAGGGTTAGGGTTAGGTTTAGGGTTAGGGTTTGTGTTAGCGTTAGGGTTAGGGTTAGGGTTACGGTTAGGGTTTGGGTTAGGGTTAGGGTTAGTATTAGGGTTATGGTTTGGGTGAGGATTACGGTCATGGTTTGGGTTTGGGTTAGGTTTAGGGTTAGGGTTTGTGTTAGCGTTAGGGTTAGGGTTAGGGTTATGGTTAGGGTTTGGGTTAGGTTTAGGGTTAGGTTTAGGGTTAGGGTTTGCGTTTGTGTTAGGGTTACTTTTAGGTTTAGGTTTAGGGTTTGGGATAGGGTTAGGGTTTTTTTTAGGGTTAGGTTTTGTGTTAGGTTTAGGGTTTGTGTTTGGGTTACGGATAGGGTTAGGGTTAGGTTCAGGGTTAGATTTAGTGTTAGGGTTAGTGTTATTGTTAAGTTTTGGGTTTGGTTTAGGTTTAAGGTTAGGTTTTTGGATAGAGTTATGGTTTGGTTCGGGTTAGTGTTAGGTTTTCACTTAGGGTTAGGTTGAGAATTAGGGTTATTGTTTGGGTTTGCTTTAGGATTAGGCTTGGGGTTAGGGTTAGTGTAAGGGTCAGGTTTTGGTTTGGTTAGGGTTAAGGTTTGGGTTAGGGTTAGGGTTTGGATTAGGGTTAGGGTTAGGGTTAGGCTTTGGGTTAGGGTTAGGGTTAGGGTTAGGGTTAGGGTTAGGTTTACGGTTAGGGTTTGGGTTTGGGTTAGTGTTAGGGTTAGGGTTAGGGTTTGGATTTGGGTTAGGGTTACGGTTAGGGTTCGGGTTGGATTTGAGTTAGGGTTAGGGTTAGTTTTAGGCTTAGGGTTTGGGATAGGGTTTGAGTTAGGGTTAGTGCTAGGGCTAGGGTTAGGGTTAGGGTTTGAGTTAGGATTATGGTTAGGGTTTGCTTTAGGGTTTGGGTTAGGGTTGCGGTTAGGTTTTGGGCTCGGGTTAGGGTTAGGTTTAGGGTTTGGGTTTGCGTTAGGTTTAGGGTTAGCGTTAGGTTTAGGCTTTGGTTTGGGTTAGGGTTAGCGTTAGGGTTATGGTTAGGATTAGGGTTAGGGTTAGTGTGAGGTTTAGGGTTTGGTTTAGGGTTAGGGTTAGGGTTAGCGTTCGGGTTTGGGTTAGGGTTAGGTTTAGGGTTTGGGTTAGGGTTAGGGTTAGGGTTAGGTTTAGGTTTAGGGGTAGGGTTTGGGTTTGGGTTAGGGTTAGCTTTAGGGTTTGGGTTAGGGTTAGGGTTCGGTTTTGGGTTAGGGTTAGGGTGAGGGTTAGGGTAAGGATTTGGGTTTGGGTTAGGGTTAGGGTTAGAATTAAGTTTAGGGTTAGGGATAGGGATAGGGTTAAGGTTAGAGTTAGGGTTACGGTTACGGATAGGGTTAGGGTTAGGGTTAGTGTTAGGGTTAGTGTTAGAGTTAGGGTTACGGTTTGGGTTAGGGTTAGGGTTACGGTTAGGTTTGGGGTTAGGATTAGGGTTAGGGTTGGGGTTAGGGTTAGGTTTTGGTTAGGGTTAGGGTTAGTGTTAGGGTTTCTGTTTTGATAAGGGTTAGGGTTAGGGTTAGGGTTAGGGTTAGGTTTAGAGTTTTTGTTAGGGTTTGGGTTTGGGTTAGGTTTATGTTTAGGGTTAGGGTTAGGGTTAGAATTAGGGTTAAGGCTATGTTTTGGGTGAGGGTTAGGGTTAGGTTTAGAGTTAGGGTTTGGGTTAGGGTTATTGTTAGGTTTAGGGTTAGGGTTAGGGTTAGTTTTTGGTTAGCGTTAGGTTTAGGTTTAGGTTTAGGGTTAGGGTTTGGGTTAGGGTTTGGGTTTGGGTTAGGGTTAGGGTTAGGGTTAGGGTTAGGGTTAGTGTTAGGTTTTGGGTTAACGTTAGGGTTAGAGATTGGGTTTGGTTTAGGGTTACGGTTAGGGTTAGGGTTTGGATTTGAGTTAGGGTAAGGGTTAGTTTTAGGCTTAGTGTTAGGGATAGAGTTTGAGTTAAGGTTACGGTTAGTGTTAGGGTTAGGTTTAGGGTTAGGGTTTGAGTTAGGATTAGGGTTAGGGTTTGGTTTAGGCTTTGGGTTAGGGTTAAGGTTAGGGTTTTGGTTTGGGTTAGGGTTAGGTTTAGGGTTTGGGTTTTGGTTTGGGTTAGGGTTAGGGTTAGGGTTAGGTTTAGGATTATGGTTAGTGTGAGGGTTAGGGTTTGCGTTAGGGTTAGGCTTAGGGTTAGGGTTTGGGTTAGGGTTTGGGATAGGGTTTGGGTTAGGGTTAATTTTAGTGTTAGGTTTCGGTTTAGGATTAGGATTTGGGTTTGGGTTAGGGTTAGGTTTATGGTTTGGATTAGGGTTAGGGTTAGGGGTAGGGTTAGGGTTAGGTTTAGTTTTAGGTTTTGGGTTAGGATTAGGGTTAGGGTTAAGTTTAGGGTTAGGGTTAGGTTTTGGGTTAGGATTTGTGTTTGGGTTAGGGTTAGGGTTAGGGTTAGGATTTGGGTTTGGGTTAGGGATACGGTTAGGATTAGGGTTAGGGTTAGGGTTTGGCTTTGGGTTAGGGTTAGGGTTAGGCTTTGGATTTGCGTTTAGGTTATGGTTAGAGTTAGGGTTAGTGTTAGGTATAGGGTTTGGTTTAGGGTTAGAGTGAGGGTTAGGGTTAGGGTTAGATTTAGGATTAGGGATAAGGTTAGGCTTAGGGTTAGGGTTAGGATTAGGGTTAGGGTTAGGATTAGGGTTAGGTTTTGGGTTAGGGTTAGAGTTAGGGTTAGGGTTAGGGTTAGGGTTTCGGTTTGGGTTAGGTTTAGGTTTAGGGTTAGGGTTTGGGTTTGGGTTAGTGTTAGGGTTAGATTTAGTGTTAAGTTTAGGATTTCGGTTTATATTAGGGTTAAGGTTAGGTTTATGGTTAGGGTTAGGATTAGGTTTAGGGTTACGGTTAGGGATAGGGTTTGGGTTAGGGTTCGGGTTATGATTACGGTTAGGATTAGGTTTAGGGTTTGTGTTAGGATTAGATTTAGAGTTAGGTTTAGGGTTTGGGTTAGGGTTAGGGTTATGGTTAGAGTTAAGTTTAGGTTTTGGATTAGGGTTTGGTTTTAGGGTTAGGGTTAGGGTTAGGGTTAGGGTTAGGGTTAGGGTTAGGGTTAGGGTTAGGCTTAGGCTTAGGCTTAGGGTTAGGATTAGGGTTAGTGTTAGGATTAGGGTTCGGGTTATGATTACGGTTACGGTTAGGTTTAGGGTTTGTGTTAGGATTAGATTTAGAGTTAGGTTTAGGGTTTTTGGTTAGGGTTAGGGTTATGGTTAGAGTTAAGTTTAGGTTTTGGATTAGGGTTTGGTTTTGCGTTAGTGTTAGTGTTCGGTTTTGGATTAGAGTTAGGGTTAGGATTAGGGTTAGTGTTAGGGTTAGGGTTTATGTTAGGGTTAGGTGAGGTTAGGGTTAGGGTTAGGGTTAGGATTAGGGTTAGGTTTAGGGTTTGATTTAGGGTTCGGGTTAGGGTTAGGTTTAGGTTTCGGGTTAGTATTAGGGTTAGGGTTAGGGTTAGGGTTAGGTTTTGGTTTAGGGTTAGAGTTTGGGTTAGGTTTAGGGTTAGGGTTTGGTTTTGCGTTAGGGTTAGAGTTTGGTTTTGGGTTCAAATTAGTGTTAGTTTTAGGGTTAGGGTTAGGGTTTGGGTTTGGGTTAGGATTAGGGTTAGGGTTAGGTTTAGGGTTTGGGTTAGTGTTAGGGTTAGGATTTGGATTTCTTTTAGGGTTAGGATTAGTGTTAGTGTTAGGGTTTGGGTTTGGGTTAGGGTTAGTGTTAGGGTTTGGTTTTGTGTTTAGTTTAGGGTATGGATTAGGTTTAGGGTTAGGGTTAGGATTAGTGTTAAGTGTTAGGGTTAGGCTTTGGATTAGGCTTAAGGGGAGGGTTAGGGTTAGGATTAGGGTTAGGATTAGGGATAGGTTTAGGGTTAGTTTTAGGGTTAGGATTAGGGTTAGGTTTTGGGTTTGGGTTAGAGTTAGGGTTAGGTTTAGAGTTAAGGTTTGGTTTTGCATTAGGGTTAGGGTTCAGTTTTGGGTTTCGATTAGGGTTAGGTTTAGGGTTAGGGTTAGGGTTTGGATTTGGTTTAGGTTTCGGTTTAGGGTTAGGGTTAGGGTTAGGGTTTGAGTTTCATTTAGGGTTAGAGTTAGGGTTTGGTTTTGGGTTTAGGTTAGGCTTAGGCTTAGGGTTAGGATTAGGGTTAGTGTTAGGATTAGGGTTCGGGTTATGATTACGGTTACGGTTAGGTTTAGGGTTTGTGTTAGGATTAGATTTAGAGTTAGGTTTAGGGTTTTTGGTTAGGGTTAGGGTTATGGTTAGAGTTAAGTTTAGGTTTTGGATTAGGGTTTGGTTTTGCGTTAGGGTTAGTGTTCGGTTTTGGATTAGAGTTAGGGTTAGGATTAGGGTTAGTGTTAGGGTTAGGGTTTATGTTAGGGTTAGGTGAGGTTAGGGTTAGGGTTAGGGTTAGGATTAGGGTTAGGTTTAGGGTTTGATTTAGGGTTCGGGTTAGGGTTAGGTTTAGGTTTCGGGTTAGTATTAGGGTTAGGGTTAGGGTTAGGGTTAGGGTTTGGTTTAGGGTTAGAGTTTGGGTTAGGTTTAGGGTTAGGGTTTGGTTTTGCGTTAGGGTTAGAGTTTGGTTTTGGGTTCAAATTAGTGTTAGTTTTAGGGTTAGGGTTAGGGTTTGGGTTTGGGTTAGGATTAGGGTTAGGGTTAGGTTTAGGGTTTGGGTTAGTGTTAGGGTTAGGATTTGGATTTCTTTTAGGGTTAGGATTAGTGTTAGTGTTAGGGTTTGGGTTTGGGTTAGGGTTAGTGTTAGGGTTTGGTTTTGTGTTTAGTTTAGGGTATGGATTAGGTTTAGGGTTAGGGTTAGGATTAGTGTTAAGTGTTAGGGTTAGGCTTTGGATTAGGCTTAAGGGGAGGGTTAGGGTTAGGATTAGGGTTAGGATTAGGGATAGGTTTAGGGTTAGTTTTAGGGTTAGGATTAGGGTTAGGTTTTGGGTTTGGGTTAGAGTTAGGGTTAGGTTTAGAGTTAAGGTTTGGTTTTGCATTAGGGTTAGGGTTCAGTTTTGGGTTTCGATTAGGGTTAGGTTTAGGGTTAGGGTTAGGGTTTGGATTTGGTTTAGGTTTCGGTTTAGGGTTAGGGTTAGGGTTAGGGTTTGAGTTTCATTTAGGGTTAGAGTTAGGGTTTGGTTTTGGGTTTAGGTTAGGGTTAGGATTAGGGTTAGGGTTAGGGTTAGTTTTAGTGTTAGGGTTAGGGTTTGGATTAGGCTTAGCGTGAGGGTTAGAGTTAGGATTAGGGTTAGGATTAGGGTTACGGTTAGGGTTTGAGTTTCATTTAGGGTTAGAGTTAGGGTTTGGTTTTGGGTTTAGGTTAGGGTTAGGATTAGGTTTAGGGTTAGGGTTAGGGTTAGGAGTAGGATTAGGGTTAGGGTTAGGGTTAGGGTTAGGATTAGGGTTAGGGTTAAGTTTAGGGTTAGGGTTAGGTTTTGGGTTAGGATTTGGGCTTGGGTTAGGGTTAGGGTTAGGGTAGGATTTGGGTTTGGGTTAGGGATACGGTTAGGATTAAGGTTAGGGTTAGGGTTTGGCTTTGGGTTAGGGTTAGGGTTAGGCTTTGGATTTGGGTTTAGGTTATGCTTAGAGTTAGGGTTAGTGTTAGGTGTAGGGTTTGGTTTAGGGTTAGGGTGAGGGTTAGGGTTAGGGTTAGGGTTAGGATTCGGGATAAGGTTAGGCTTAGGGTTAGGGTTAGGATTAGGGTTAGGGTTAGGATTAGGGTTAGGTTTTGGGTTAGGGTTAGAGTTAGGGTTACGGTTAGGGTTAGGGTTTCAGTTTGTGTTAGGTTTAGGGTTAGGTTTAGGGTTTGGGTTTGGGTTAGTGTTAGGGTTAGATTTAGTGTTAAGGGTAGGATTTGGGTTTATATTAGGGTTAAGGTTAGGTTTATGGTTAGGGTTAGGATTAGGTTTAGGGTTACGGTTAGGGATAGGTTTTGGGTTAGGGTTCGGGTTATGATTACGGTTAGGGTTAGGTTTCGGGTTTGTGTTAGGATTAGATTTAGAGTTAGGTGTAGGGTTTGCGTTAGGGTTAGGGTTATGGTTAGAGTTAAGTTTAGGTTTTGGATTAGGGTTTGGTTTTGCGTTAGGGTTAGTGTTCGGTTTTGGATTAGAGTTAGGGTTAGGATTAGGGTTAGTGTTAGGGTTAGGGTTTATGTTAGGGTTAGGTGAGGTTAGGGTTAGGGTTAGGGTTAGGATTAGGGTTAGGTTTAGGGTTTGATTTAGGGTTCGGGTTCGGGTTAGGTTTAGGTTTCGGGTTAGTATTAGGGTTAGGGTTAGGGTTAGGGTTAGGTTTTGGGTTAGGGTTAGAGTTTGGGTTAGGTTTAGGGTTAGGGTTTGGTTTTGCGTTAGGGTTAGAGTTTGGGTTAGGTTTAGGTATAGGGTTAGGGTTTGGTTTAGGGTTAGGGTTAGGGTTTGGGTTTGGGTTAGGATTTGGGTTAGGGTTAGTTTTTGGTTAGGGTTAGGTTTAGGGTTTGGTTTGGGTTAGGGTTACGGTTAGGGTACGGGTTGGATTTGAGTTAGGGTTAGGGTTAGTTTTAGGCTTAGGGTTTGGGATAGGGTTTGAGTTAGGGTTAGTGTTAGGGTTAGGGTTAGGGTTAGGGTTAGGGTTTGAGTTAGGGTTAGGGTTTGGGTTTGGGTTAGGATTTGGGTTAGGGTTAGTTTTTGGTTAGGGTTAGGTTTAGGGTTTGGTTTGGGTTAGGGTTACGGTTAGGGTTCGGGTTGGATTTGAGTTAGGGTTAGGGTTAGTTTTAGGCTTAGGGTTTGGGATAGGGTTTGAGTTAGGGTTAGTGTTAGGGTTAGGGTTAGGGTTTGAGTTACTATTATGGTTAGGATTTGCTTTAGGGTTTGGGTTAGGGTTGCGGTTAGGTTTTGGGCTTGGGTTAGGGTTAGGTTTAGGGTTTGGTTTTGCGTTAGGTTTAGGGTTAGCGTTAGGTTTAGGCTTTGGTTTGGGTTAGGGTTAGCGTTAGGGTTATGGTTAGGATTAGGGTTAGGGTTAGTGTGAGGTTTAGGGTTTGGCTTAGGGTTAGGGTTAAGGTTAGCGTTCGGGTTTGGGTTAGGGTTAGGTTTAGGGTTTGGGTTAGGGTTAGGGTTAGGGTTAGGTTTAGGTTTAGGGGTAGGGTTTGTGTTTGGGTTAGGGTTAGCTTTAGGGTTTGGGTTAGGGTTAGGGTTAGGTTTTGGGTTAGGGTTAGGGTGAGGGTTAGGGTAAGGATTTGGGTTTGGGTTAGGGTTAGGGTTAGAATTAGGTTTAGGGTTAGGGTTAGGGATAGGGTTTGGGTTAGAGTTAGGGTTACGGTTACGGTTAGGGTTTGTGTTACGATTAGTGTTAGAGTTAGGTTTACGGTTTGGGTTAGGGGTAGGGTTACGGTTAGGTTTGGGGTTAGGATTAGGGTTAGGGTTGGTGTTAGGGTTAGGTTTTGGTTAGGGTTAGGGTTAGTTTTAGGGTTTCTGTTTTGATAAGGGTTAGGGTTAGGGTTAGGGTTAGGTTTAGAGTTTTTGTTAGGGTTTGGGTTTGGGTTAGGTTTATGTTTAGGGTTAGGTTAGGGTTAGGATTAGGGTTAAGGCTATGTTTTGGGTGAGGGTTAGGGTTAGGGTTAGAGTTAGGGTTTGGGTTAGGGTTATTGTTAGGTTTAGGGTTAGGGTTAGGGTTAGTTTTCGGTTAGCGTTAGGTTTAGGTTTAGGTTTAGGGTTAGGGTTTGGGGTAGGGTTTGGGTTTGGGTTAGGGTTAGGGTTAGGGTTAGGGTTAGGGTTCCTGTTAGGGTTTGGGTTAGGGTTAGTTTTTCGTTAGGGTGAGCTTTAGGGTTAGGGTTAGGGTTAGGTTTTGGGTTAACGTTAGGTTTGGAGTTTGGGTTTGGTTTAGTTTTACGGTTAGGGTTAGGGTTTGGATTTGAGTTAGGGTAAGGGTTAGTTTTAGGCTTAGGGTTAGGGATAGAGTTTGAGTTAGGGTTACGGTTAGTGTTAGGGTTAGGTTTAGGGTTAGGGTTTGAGTTAGGATTAGGGTTAGGGTTTGGTTTAGGCTTTGGTTTAGGGTTAAGGTTAGGGTTTTGATTTGGGTTAGGGTTAGGTTTAGGGTTTGGGTTTTGGTTTGGGTTAGGGTTAGGGTTAGGGTTAGGTTTAGGATTATGGTTAGTGTGAGGCTTAGGGTTTGTGTTAGGGTTAGGCTTAGGGTTAGGGTTTGGGTTAGGGTTAGGGATAGGGTTTGGGTTAGGGTTAATTTTAGTGTTAGGTTTCGGTTTAGGATTAGGATTTGGGTTTGGGTTAGGGTTAGGTTTATGGTTTGGATTAGGGTTAGGGTTAGGGGTAGGGTTAGGGTTAGGTTTAGTTTTAGATTTTGGGTTAGGATTAGGGTTAGGGTTAAGTTTAGGGTTAGGGTTAGGTTTTGGGTTAGGATTTGTGTTTGGGTTATGGTTAGGGTTAGGGTTAGGATTTGGGTTTGGGTTAGGGATACGGTTAGGATTAGGGTTAGGGTTAGGGTTTGGCTTTGGGTTAGGGTTAGGATTAGGCTTTGGATTTGCGTTTAGGTTTTGGTTAGAGTTAGGGTTAGTGTTAGGTATAGGGTTTGGTTTAGGGTTAGGGTGAGGGTTAGGGTTAGGGTTAGGGTTAGGATTAGGGATAAGGTTAGGCTTAGGGTTAGGGTTAGGATTAGGGTTAGGGTTAGGATTAGGGTTAGGTTTTGGGTTAGGGTTAGAGTTAGGGTTACGATTAGGGTTAGGGTTTCGGTTTGGGTTAGGTTTAGTGTTAGGGTTAGGGTTTGGGTTTGGGTTAGTGTTAGGGTTAGATTTAATGTTAAGTTTAGGATTTCGGTTTATATTAGGGTTAAGGTTGGGTTTATGGTTAGGGTTAGGATTAGGTTTAGGGTTACGGTTAGGGATAGGGTTTGGGTTAGGGTTCGGGTTATGATTACGGTTAGGGTTAGGTTTAGGGTTTTTGTTAGGATTAGATTTAGAGTTAGGTTTAGGTTTTGGGTTAGGGTTAGGGTTATGGTTAGAGTTAAGTTTAGGTTTTGGATTAGGGTTTGGTTTTAGGGTTAGGGTTAGGGTTAGGGTTAGGATTAGGGTAAGGGTTAGGGTTAGGGTTAGGCTTAGGCTTAGGGTTAGGATTAGGGTTAGTGTTAGGATTAGGGTTCGGGTTATGATTACGGTTACGGTTAGGTTTAGGGTTTGTGTTAGGATTAGATTTAGAGTTAGGTTTAGGGTTTGGGTTAGGGTTAGGGTTATGGTTAGAGTTAAGTTTAGGTTTTGGATTAGGGTTTGGTTTTGCGTTAGGGTTAGTGTTCGGTTTTGGATTAGAGTTAGGGTTAGGATTAGGGTTAGTGTTAGGGTTAGGGTTTATGTTAGGGTTAGGTGAGGTTAGGGTTAGGGTTAGGGTTAGGGTTAGGATTAGGGTTAGGTTTAGGGTTTGATTTAGGGTTCGGGTTAGGGTTAGGTTTAGGTTTCGGGTTAGTATTAGGGTTAGGGTTAGGGTTAGGGTTAGGTTTTGGTTTAGAGTTAGAGTTTGGGTTAGGTTTAGGGTTAGGGTTTGGTTTTGCGTTAGGGTTAGAGTTTGCTTTTGGGTTCAAATCAGTGTTAGGTTTAGGGTTAGGGTTAGGGTTTGGGTTTGGGTTAGGATTAGGGTTAGGGTTAGGTTTTGGGTTTGGGTTAGTGTTAGGGTTAGGATTTGGATTTCTTTTAGGGTTAGGATTAGGGTTAGTGTTAGGGTTTGGGTTTGGGTTAGGGTTAGGGTTAGGGTTAGGGTTTGGTTTTGTCTTTAGTTTAGGGTATGGATTAGGTTTAGGGTTAGGGTTAGGATTAGTGTTAAGTGTTAGGGTTAGGCTTTGGATTAGGCTTAAGGGGAGGGTTAGGGTTAGGATTAGGGTTAGGATTAGGGATAGGTTTAGGGTTAGGTTTAGGGTTAGGATTAGGGTTAGGTTTTGGGTTTGGGTTAGAGTTAGGGTTAGGTTTAGAGTTAGGGTTTGGTTTTGCATTAGGGTTAGGGTTCGGTTTTGGGTTTCGATTAGGGTTAGGTTTAGGGTTAGGGTTAGGGTTTGGATTTGGTTTAGGTTTCGGGTTAGGGTTAGGGTTAGGGTTAGGGTTTGAGTTTCATTTAGGGTTATAGTTAGGGTTTGGTTTTGGGTTTAGGTTAGGGTTAGGATTAGGTTTAGGGTTAGGGTTAGGGTTAGTTTTAGTGTTAGGGTTAGGGTTTGGATTAGGCTTAGGGTGAGGGTTAGGGTTAGGATTAGGGTTAGGATTAGGGTTAGGGTTAGGGTTTGAGTTTCATTTAGGGTTAGAGTTAGGGTTTGGTTTTGGTTTTAGGTTAGGGTTAGGATTAGGGTTAGGGTTAGGGTTAGGGTTAGTTTTAGTGTTAGGGTTAGGGTTAGGGTTAGGGTTAGGGTTAGGGTTAGGATTAGGGTTAGGATTAGGGTTAGGGTTAGGGTTAGTTTTAGTGTTACGGTGAGGGTTAGGGTTAGGGTTAGGGTTAGGGTATGGATGAGGCTTAGGGTGAGGGGTAGGGTTAGGATTAGGGTTAGGATTAGGGATAGGTTTAGGGTTAGGTTTAGGGTTAGGATTAGGGTTATGTTTTCGGTTTCGTTTAGAGTTAGGGTTAGGTTTAGGGTTTGGGTTTGGGTTACGTTTAGGGTTAGGGTTAGTGTTAGGTTTAGGTTTTGGTTTAGATTTAGGGATAGGGTTAGGTTTAGGATTAGGGATAGTTATAGGGATAGGGTTAGGATTAGGGTTAGGGTTAGGGTTAGGGTTAGTGTTAGGGTTTGGGATCGTGTTAGTTTTAGGGTTAGGATTAGGATTTGATTTGGGTTAGGGTTAGTGTTACAGTTAGGGTTAGGGTTACCTTTTGTGTGAGGGTTAGGGTTAGGGTTACGGTTAGGTTTTGGGTTAGGGTTAGAGTTAGGGTTAGGTTAACAGTTAGGGTTTGGTTTTTCGTCAGGGTTAGTTTTCGGTTTTGGGTTTCGTTTAGGGTTACTTTTACGGGTAGGGTTAGGGTTTGGGTTTGGTTTAGGGTTAGGGTTAGGGTTAGGGCTAGGGTTAGTTTTAGGTTTAGGGTTAGGATTAGGGTTAGGATTAAGTTTAGGGTTAGGGTTAGGTTTTGGGTTAGGGTTAGAGTTAGGGTTAGGTTTAGAGTTAGGGTTTGGTTTTTCGTCAGGGTTAGTTTTCGGTTTTGGGTTTCGATTAGGGTTAGGTTTACGGGTAGGTTTAGGATTTGGGTTTGGTTTAGGTTTAGGGTTAGGGTTATCGTTAGGGTTTGAGTTTGGGTTAATGCTAGTGTTAGGGTTAGGGTTTGGATTAGGCTTAGGGTGAGGGTTACGGTTAGGGTTTGGGTAAGGGTTAGGGTCAGGGTTAGGGTTTTGGTTAGGGTTAAGGTTAGCGTTAGGGTTAGGGTTTGGGTTTGGGTTTGGGTTAGGGTTAGGGTTATGGTTAGGGTTAGGTTTTGGTTTATTGTTAGGGGTACAGTTAGGGTAAGGGTTAAGGTTAGGGTTTCGGTTAGGGTTAAACTTAGGGTTAGGGTTTGTGTTTGTGTTATGGTTAAGATTAGGATTATGGTTAAGGTTAGTGTGATGGTTAGGGTTTGGGTTAGGGTTAGGGTTATGTTTAGTATTTGGCTTAGGCTTAGGGATAGAGTTTGGATTTGGGTTAGGGTTAGGGTTAGGTTTAGAGTTAGCGTTTGGTTTTGCGTTAGGGTTAGGGTTCGGTTTTGGGTTTCGATTAGGGTTAGGGTTAGGGTTAGGGTTAGGGTTAGGGTTAGGATTAGGGCTAGGGTTAGGGTTAGGGTTAAGGCTAGGTTTTGAGTGTGAGTTAGCATAAGGGTTAACGTTTTGGTTAGGGTTAGGGTTTGGTTTGGGTTAAGGTAAGGGTTAGGGTTATGGTCAGGGTTTGGTTTTGCGTTAGGGTTAGGGTTCGGGTTTGGGTTTCGGTTAGGGTTAATGTTAGGGTTTGGGTTTGGGTTAGAATTAGAGTTAGGGTTAGGATTAGGGTTAAGGCTAAGTTTTGGGTTAGGGCTGGGTTAGGGTGAGGTTTAGGGTTAGGGTTTGGGTTTTGGTTAGGGTTAGGGTTAGGGTTAGGATTAGGGTTAGGGTTAGGGTTAGGGTTAGGTATAGGGTTTGGGTTTGGGTTAGGGTTAGGTTTATGGTTAGGGTCATGGTTACGTTTTGGGTTAGGGTTAAGTCTAGGTTTTGGGTTAGGGTTAGGGTTATGGTTATGGTTAGGGTTAGGGTTTGGTTTTTAGTTAGGGTTAGGGTTTGGTTTAGTGTTAGGTTTTGGGTTAGGGTTAGTTTTTGGTTAGGGTTAGGTTTAGGGTTAGGGTTAGGGTTTGGGTTAGGGTTAGGGTTTGGGTTAGGGTTAGGGTTAGGTTTAGTGTTTGGGTTTGGTTTAGGGTTACGGTTAGGGTTAGGGTTTGGGTTTGAGTTAGGGTAAGAATTAGTTTTAGACTGAGGGTTAGGGAAAGGGATTGAGTTAGGGTTAGTGTTAGGGTTAGGGTTAGGGTTAGGTTTTCGGTTAGGGTTAGAGTTAAGGTTAGGTTTAGAGTTAGGGTTTGGTTTTGCGTCAGGGTTAGTTTTCGGTTTTGGGTTTCGGTTAGGGTTACTTTTACGGGTAGGGTTAGGGTTTGGGTTTGGTTTAGGGTTAGGGTTAGGGTTAGGGCTAGGGTTAGTTTTAGGTTTAGTGTTAGCATTAGGGTTAGGTTTAAGTTTAGGGTTAGGGTTAGGTTTTGGGTTAGGTTTTGGGTTTGGTTTATGGTTAGGGTTAGGGTTAGGGTTTGGGTTTGGGTTAGGGTTAGTGTTAGGCTTTTGTTTTGTGTTTAGGTTATGGTTGGAGTTAGTGTTAGTGTTAGGGATAGGGTTTGGGTTAGGGTTAGGGTGAGGGTTAGGGTTAGGGTGTAGGGTTAGGATTAGGGATAGGGTTAGGTTTAGGGTTTGGGTTTGGTTTAGGATTAGGGTTAGGATTAGGGTTAGGTTTTGGGTTAGGGTTAGAGTTATGGTTAGGTTTAGGGTTATTGTTAGCGTTTGGGTTTGGGTTAGGCTTAGGGTTAGGGTTAGGGTTTGGGTTTGGGTTAGTGTTAGGGTTAGGTTTAGGGTTAAGATTAGGATTTGAGTTTGTGTTAGGGTTAGGATTAGATTTAGGGTTAGGGTTTGGGTTTGGGTTTGGGTTAAGGTTAGGGTTAGGGTTTGTGTTTGGGTTTGGTTTAGGGTTAGGGTTAGGATTAGGTTTAGGGTTAGGGTTAGGGTTTGTGTTAGGATTAGTTTTAGAGTTAGGTTTAGTGTTTGGGTTAGGGTTAGGGTTAGGGTTAGAGTTAGGGTTAGGTTTAGGGTTAGAGTTTGGTTTTGCATTAGGGTTAGGGTTCGGTTTTGGCTTATGGTTAGGGTTAGTGTTAGTGTTAGGGTTAGGGTTTATGTTAGGTTTAGGGTGAGGGTTAGGTTTAGGTTTAGGGTTAGGGTTAGGGATAGGGTTTGGGTTAGGGTGAGGGTTACGGTTACGGTCAGGGTTAGGGTTAGGGTTTGTCTTATCATTAGTGTTAGGGGTAAGTTTAGGATTTGGATTAGGGTTCGGGTTAGGGTTAGTTTTAGGTTTAGGGTTAGTATTAGGGTTAGTGTTAGGGTTAGGGTTAGGTTTTGGGTTAGGTTTAGAGTTAGGGTTAGGTTTAGGTTTAGGGTTTGATTTTGCGTTAGGGTTAGATTTTGGTTTTGGGTTCAAATTAGTGTTAGGTTTAGGGTTAGGGTTAGGGTTTGGGTTTGGGTTAGGATTAGGGTTAAGGTTAGCTATAGGGTTTGGGTTAGGGTTAGGGTTAGGATTTGGATTTGTTTTAGGGTTAGGATTAGGGTTAGTGTTAGGGTTTGGGTTTGGGTTAGGGTTAGGGTTAGGGTTTGGTTTTGTGTTTAGTTTAGGGTATGGATTAGGGTTAGGGTTAGGATTAGGGTTAGTGTTAGTGTTAGGGTTAGGCTTTGGAATAGGCTTAAGGTGAGGGTTAGGGTTATGATTAGGGTTAGGATTAGGTATAGGTTTAGGGTTAGGTTTAGTGTTAGGATTAGGGTAAGCTTTTTGGTTTGGGTTAGAGTTAGGGTTCGGGGTAGAGTTAGGGTTTGGTTTTGTGTTAGGGTTAGGATTCGGTTTTGGGTTTCGATTAGGGTTAGGTTTAGGGTTAGGGTTAGGGTTTGGATTTGGTTTAGGGTTAGGTTTAGGGTTAGGGTTAGGGTTAGGGTTTGAGTTTGATTTAGGGATAGAGTTAGGGTTTGGTTTTGGGTTTAGGTTAGGGTTAGGGTTAGGATTAGGGTTAGGGTTCGGGTTAGGGTTAGGGTTAGGGTTAGTTTTAGTGTTAGGGTTAGGGTTCGGATTAGGCTTAGGGTGAGGGTTAGGGTTAGGATTAGGTTTAGAATTAGGGATAGGTTAGGGTTAGGGTTAGGGTTTGGGTTAGGGTTAGGGTTAGGTTTAGGGTTTGGGTTTGGGTTAGGGTTAGGGTTAGGGTTAGTGTTTGGATTTGAGTTAGGGTTAGCTTTAGTTTTAGACTGAGGGTTAGGGATAGGGTTTGAGTTAGGGTTAGTGTTAGGGTTAGGATTAGGGTTAGTTTATGGGTTAGGGTTAGAGTTAGGGTTCGTTTTAGAGTTAGGGTTTGGTTTTGCGTCAGGGTTAGTTTTCGGTTTTGGGTTTCGGTTAGGGTTAAGTTTACGGGTAGGGTTAGGGTTTGGGTTTGGTTTGGGGTTAGGGTTAGGGTTAGGGTTAGGGTTAGTTTTAGATTTAGGGTTAGGATTAGGGTTAGGGTTAAGTTTAGGGTTAGGGTTAGGTTTTGGTTTAGGATTTGGGTTTGGTTTATGGTTAGGATTAGGGTTAGGGTTTGGACTTGGGTTAGGGTTAGGGTTAGGCTTTGGTTTTGTTTTTAGTTTATGGTTGGAGTTAGGGTTAGTGTTAGGGATAGGGTTTGCGTTAGGGTTAGGGTGAGGGTTAGGGTTAGGGTGTAGGGTTAGGATTAGGGATAGGGTTAGGTTTAGGTTTAGGGTTTGGTTTAGGGTTAAGGTTAGGATTAGGGTTAGGTTTTGGGTTAGGGTTAGAGTTAGGGTTAGGGTTATTGTTAGGGTTTAGGTTTGGGTTAGGCTTAGGGTTAGGGTTAGGGTTTGGGTTTGGGTTAGTGTTAGGGTTAGGTTTAGGGTTAAGGTTAGGATTTGAGTTTGTGTTAGGGTTAGGATTAGATTTAGGGTTAGGATTTGGGTTTGGGTTTGGGTTAATGTTAGGGTTAGGTTTTGGGTTAGGATTTGGGTTTGGTTTAGGGTTAGGATTACGTTAGGTTTTGGGTTTCGGATAGGGTTAGTGTTACTGATAGGGTTAGGGTTTGGGTTTGGGTTAGGGTTACGGTTAGGGTTTGGTTTTGGGTTTAGGTTATGGTTAGAGTTAGGGTTAGGGTTAGGGTTAGGGTTAGGGTTAGTGCTAGGTTTAATTTTAGGGTTTGGATTAGGGTTAGAGTGAGGGTTAAGTTTAGGGTTAGTGTTAGGATTAGGGATTGGGTTAGGGTTAGGTTTAGGTTTAGGATTACGGTTAAGGTTAGTATTGGGGTTATGTTTTGGGTGAGGTTTAGAGTTAGGGTTAGGGGTAGGGTTTGAGTTTGGGTTAGGGTTAGGTTTAGTTTTAGGGTTAGGGTTTGGGTTTGGGTTAGTGTTAGGGTTAGGGTTAGGGTTAAGATTTGGGTTTGGGTTAGGGTTAGGGTTATGATTATGGTTTGGGTTAGGGTTAGGGTTAGGATTAGGGATAGGGTTAGGGTTTGGGTTTCTGATAGGTTTAGGGTTAGCGTTAGAGTTAGGGTTAGGTATAGTGTTATGGTTAGCCTTTGTTTAAGGCTTAGGTTTAGGGTTAGGGTTAGGGTTTGTGTTAGGGTTAGTGTCAGGGATGGAGTTTGGGTTAAGGTTAAGGTTAGGGTTAGGGTTAGGGTTAGGGTTTGGGTTTGGGTTAGCGTTAGGATAAGGGTTATGGTTAGGTTTTCGGTGAGTGTTATAGTTACGGTTAGGTAAGGGTTAAGTTTAGGGTTTTGGTTAGGGATAAGCTTAGGTTTAGGGTTTGTGTTTGGGTTAGGTTTAGGGTTAGGGTTAGGGTTAGGTTTAAGGTTAGGGTTAGGGATAGGGTTAGGGTTAGGGTTAGGGTTAGGGGTAGGGTTAGGGTTAGGTTTAGGGGTAGGGTTAGGGTTAGGTTTAGTTTTAGGTTTAGGGTTAGTATTTGGGTTAGGGTTATGTTTAGGTTTAGGGTTAGGATTTGGGTTTGGGTTGGGGTTAGGGTTAGGGTTAGGATTTGGGTTAGGGTTAGGGTTAGGGTTAGGGTTAGGGTTAGGGTTAGGGTTAGGTTTTGGGTTAGGGTTAGAGTTAGGGTTAGGTTTAGGGTTAGGTATAGGGTTTGGTTTAGGGTAAGGGTGAGGGTTATGGTTAGGGTTAGGATTAGGGATAGCGTTAGGCTTAGGGTTAGGGGTAGGATTAGGGTTAGGGTTAGGATTAGGGTTAGGTTTAAGGTTAGGGTTAGAGTTAGGGTTACGGTTAGGGTTAGGGTTTGTGTTTGGGTTAGGTTTAGGGTTAGGGTTAGGGTTTGGGATTGGGTTAGTGTTAGGGTTAGATTTAGTGTTAAGGTTAGGATTTGGGTTTGTATTAGGGTTAAGGTTAGGTTTAGGGTTAGTGTTAGGATTAGGTTTAGTTTTACGCTTAGGGATAGGGTTTGGGTTAGGGTTCGGGTTACGATTACGGTTAGGGTTAGGTTTAGGGTTTGTGTTAGGATTAGATTTAGAGTTAGGTTTAGGGTTTGGGTTAGGGTTAGGGTTATGGTTAGAGTTAAGTTTAGGTTTTGGATTAGGGTTTGGTTTTGCGTCAGGGTTAGTGTTCGGTTTTGGGTTAGGGTTAGGGTTAGAATTAGGGTTAGTGTTAGGGTTAGGGTTTATGTTAGGGTTAGGGTGAGGGTTAGGGTTAGGGTTAGGGTTAGGATTAGGGTTAGGTTTAGGGTTTGGGTTTAGTTTGGGTTAGGGTTAGGTTTAGGATTTGGATTAGGGTTAGGGTTAGGGTTAGGTTTAGGTTTAGGGTTTGTATAAGGGATAGGGTTAGGGTTAGGTTTTGGGTTAGGGTTAGAGTTAGGGTTAGGGTTAGGGTTAGGGTTTGGTTTTGCGTTAGGGTTAGAGTTCGGTTTTTGGTTCAAATTAGTGTTAGGTTTAGGATTAGGGTTAGGGTTAGGGTTTGGATTTCTTTTAGGGTTAGGGTTAGGTTTAGTGTTAGGGTTTGGGTTTGGGTTAGGGTTAGGGTTAGGGTTTGGTTTTGTGTTTAGGTTAGGGTATGGATTAGGGTTAGGTTTAGGGTTACGGTTAGGGTTAGTGTTAGTGTAAGGGTTAGGCTTTGGATTAGGCTTAAGGTGAGGGTTAGGGTTAGGATTAGGATTAGGATTAGGGTTAGGGTTAGGGTTAGGTTTAGGGTTAGGATTAGGGTTAGGTTTTGAGTTTGGGTTAGAGTTAGGGTTAGGTTTAGAGTTAGGGTTTGGTTTTGCGTTAGGGTTAGGGTTCGGTTTTGGGTTTCGATTAGGGTTAGGTTTAGGGTTAGGGTTAGGTTTGGATTTGGTTTAGGGTTAGGTTTAGGGTTAGGGTTAGGGTTAGGGTTTGAGTTTGATTTAGGGTTATAGTTAGGGTTTGGTTTTGGGTTTAGGTTAGGTTTAGGATTAGGGTTAGGGTTAGGGTTAGGGTTAGGGTTAGTTTTAGTGTTAGGGTTAGGGTTTGGATTAGGCTTAGGGTGATGGTTAGGGTTAGGATTAGGGTTAAGATAAGGAATAGGTTTAGGGTTAGTTTTAGGGTTAGGATTAGTGTTAGGTTTTGGGTTTCGGTTAGAGTTATGGTTAGGGTTAGGGTTTGGGTTTGGGTTAGGTTTAGGGGTAGGGTTATTGTTAGGTTTAGGTTTTGGTTTAAATTTAGGGATAGGGTTAGGTTTAGGGTTAGGGATAGGGATAGGGATAGGGTTAGGATTAGGGTTAGGGTTAGTGTTAGGGTTTGGGATCGTGTTAGTTTTAGGGTTAGGATTAGGATTTGCTTTGGGTTAGGGTTAGTGTTACAGTTAGGGTTAGGGTTACGTTTGTGTGAGGGTTAGGGTTAGGTTTAGGGTTAGGTTTTGGGTTAGGGTTAGAGTTAGGGTTAGGTTTAGAGTTAGGGTTTGGTTTTGCGTCAAGTTAGTTTTCAGTTTTGGGTTTCGATTGGGGTTAGGTTTACGGGTAGGGTTAGGGTTTGGGTTTGTTTTAGGGTTAGGGTTAGGGTTAGGGTTAGGGTTTGAGTTTGGGTTAATGTTAGTGTTAGGGTTAGGGTTTGGATTAGGATAAGGGTGAGGGTTTGGTTAGGGTTTGGGTAAGGGTTAGGGTCAGGGTTAGGGTTTGGTTAGGGTTAAGGTTAGGGTTAGGGTTAGGGTTAGGGTTAGGGTTAGGGTTAGGGTTTGGGTTTGGGTTAGGGTTAGGGTTAGGGTTAGGGTTAGGTTTTCGGTTAGTGTTAGGGGTACGGTTAGGGTTAGGGTTAAGGTTAGGGTTTCGTTTATGGTTAAGCTTAGGGTTAGGGTTTTTGTTTGGGTTATGGTTAAGATTAGGATTATGGTTAAGGTTAATGTGATGGTTAGGGTTTGGGTTAGGGTTAGGGTTATGTTTAGTAATTGGGCTATGTTTAGGGTTAGAGTTTGGATATGGGTTATGGTTAGGGTTAGGGTTCGGGTTAGGATTAGGGCTAGGGTTAGGGTTAGGGTTAAGGCTAGGTTTTGGGTGTGAGTTAGCATAAGGGTTAACGTTTTGGTTAGGGTTAGGGTTTGGTTTGGGTTAAGGTAAGGGTTAGGGTCAGGGTTTGGTTTTGCGTTAGGGTTCGGGTTCGGGTTTGTTTTCGGTTAGGGTTAGGGTTAATGTTAGGGTTTGGGTTTCGGTTAGGATTAGGGTTAGGGTTAGGGTTAGGGTTAAGGCAAAGTTTTGGGTTAGGGCTCTTTTAGGGTTAGGTTTAGGGTTAGGGTTAGGGTTTGGGTTAGGGTTAGGGTTAGGGTTAGGGTTATGGTTAAGGTTAAGGTTAGGGTTAGGGTTAGGGTTAGGGTTTGGGTTTGGGTTAGGGTTAGGGTAAGGGTTAGGGTTAGGTTTTGGGTTAGTGTTTTAGTTACGGTTATTGTAAGGGTTAAGGTTAGGGTTTCGGTTAGGGATAAGCTTAGGTTTAGGGATTGTGTTTTGGTTAGGGTTAGGGCTAGGGTTATGTTTAGGATTAGTGTGATGGTTAGGGTTTGAGTTGTGGTTAGGGTTAGGGTTAGTGTTTGGGTTAGGTTTAGGGTTAGGGTTAGGTTTAAGGTTAGGGTTAGGGATAGGTTTTGGGTTAGGGTTAATTTTAGTGTTAGGTTTCGGTTTAGGATTAGGGTTTGGGTTTGGGTTAGGGTTAGGTTTATGGTTTGGGTTAGGGTTAGGGTTAGGGGTTGGGTTAGGGTTAGGTTTAGTTTTAGGTTTAGGGTTAGTATTAGCGTTAGGGTTAAGTTTAGGGTTAGGGTTAGGATTTGGGTTTGGGTTAGGGTTAGGGTTAGGGTTAGGGTTAGGGTGTGGGTTTGGGTTAGGGTTAGAGTTAGGGTTAGTGTTAGGTATAGGGTTTGGTTTAGGGTTAGGGTGAGGGTTAGGGTTAGGGTTAGGGTTAGGATTAGGGATAGGGTTAGCCTTAGGGTTAGGGTTAGGATTAGGGTTAGGGTTAGGATTAGGGTTAGGTTTTGGATTAGGGTTAGAGTTAGGGTCACGGTTAGGGTTAGGGTTTGGGTTAGGTTTAGGGTGAGGGTTAGGGTTATGGTTAGTGTTAGGATTAGTGATAGGTTTAGGGTGAGGGTTAGGGTTAGGATTAGGGTTAGGGTTAGGATTAGTGTTAGGTTTTGGGTTTTGGTTAGAGTTAGGGTTAGGGTTAGGGTAAGGGTTTGGGTTTGGGTTAGGGTTAGGGTTAGCGTTAGGGTTTGGTTTTGGGTTAGTGTTAGGGTTAGGTTTAGGGTTAAGGTTAGGATTTGGGTTTGTGTTAGGGTTAGTGTTAGGTTTAGGTTTAGGGTTTGGGTTTGGGTTAGGGTTAAGGTTAGGGTTACGGTTTGGGTTTGGGTTTGGGTTAGGGTTATTGTTAGGGTTAGTGTTAGTATTAAGGTTAGGGTTTATGTTAGGTTTAGGGTGAGGGTTAGGGTTAGGTTTAGGGTGAAGATTATGGTTAGGGTTTGAGTTAGGGTTAGTGTTAGGGTTAGGGTTAGGTTTAGGTTTTGGGTTAGGCTTAGAGTTAGGGTTAGGGTTAGGGTTTGTGTTAGGATTAGAGTTAGAGTGAGGTTTAAGGTTTGGGTTAGGTTACGGGTTCGGGTTAGGGTTAGGTTTAGGTTTATGGTTAGGGTTTGAGTTTGGTTTAGGGTTAGGTATAGGGTTTGGCTTAGGGTTAGGCTTAGGGTTATGGTTTGTTTTAGGGTTAGGTTTAGGTTTACGGTTAGGATTAGGGTTAGGGTTTGGTTTTGCCTTAGGGTTAGGGTTTGGGTATGGGTTTCAGTTAGGGTTAGGTTTACGGTTAGGTTTTGGTTTAGGGTTTGGTTTGGGTTAGGTTTAGGATTTGGGTTTGGGTTTGGGTTAGCGTTAGCGTTAGGGTTAATGTTTGGGTTAGGTTAGGGTTAGGGTTAGGATTAGGGTTAGGGGTAGGTTCAGGGATAGGGTTTGGTTTAGGGTTTCGGATAGGTTTAGGGTTAGGGTTAGGTTTAGGCTTTGTTTTATGTTAGGATTAGGGTTATGGTTATGGTTAGGATTAGGGTTAGGGTTAGTGTGAGGGTTAGGGTTTGGTTTAGGGTTAGGGTGAGGGTTAGGGTTAGGGTTAGGGTTAGGATTAGGGATAGCGTTAGGGTTAGGGTTATGGTTAGGATTAGGGTTAGGGTTAGTGTGAGGGTTAGGGTTTGGAATAGAGTTAGGGTTAGGGTTAGGGTTTGGGTTAGGGTTAAGGTTAGGGTTTGGGTTACGGTTAGGGTTAGGGTTAGGTTTAGTTTTAGGGATAGGGTTTGAGTTTGGGTTAGGGTTAGCTTTAGGGTTAGGTTTAGGGTTAGGGTTAAGTCTAGGTCTTCGGCAAGGGTTAGGGTTAGGGTTTGGGCTTCGGATAGCTCTAGGGTTAGGGCTAGGTTTAGGGTTAGGGTTAGGTTTTGGGTTAGGGTTAGGGTTAGGATTAGGGTAAGGTTTAGGTTTAGGCTTTGGTTTGGGTTAGGGTTAGGGTTAGGGTTAGGGTTAGGGTTAGGTTTAGGATTATGGTTAGTGTGAGGGTTAGGGTTTGGGTTAGGGTTAATTTTAGTGTTAGGTTTCAGTTTAGTATTAGTGTTTGGGTTTGGGTTAGGGTTAGGTTTATGTTTTGGGTTAGGGTTAGGGTTAGGGTTAGGGTTAAGTTTAGGGTTAGGGTTAGGTTTTGGGTTAGGATTTGGGTTTGGGTTAGTGTTAGGGTTAGGCTTAGGATTTGGGTTTGGGTTAGGGTTAAGGTTGCGGTTAGGGTTAGGGTTAGGGTTAGGGTTAGGGTTTGGGTTTGGGTTAGGGTTAGAGTTAGGGTTAGTGTTAGGTATAGGGTTTGGTTTAGGGTTAGGGTGAGGACTAGGGTTAGGGTTAGGGTTAGGATTAGGGATAGCGTTAGGCTTAGGGTTATGGTTAGGATTAGGGTTAGGGTTAGGATTAGGGTTAGGTTTTGTGTTAGGGTTAGAGTTAGGGTTACGGTTAGGGTTAGGGTTTGGGTTTGGGTTAGGTTTAGGGTTAGGGATTGGGTTTGGGATTGGGTTAGTTTTACGGTTAGATTTAGTGTTAAGATTAGGATTTGGGTTTGTATTCCGGTTAAGGTTAGGTTTAGGTTTAGTGTTAGGATTAGGTTTAGTTTTACGGTTAGGGATAGGGTTTGGGTTAGAGTTCGGGTTACGATTACGGTTAGGGTTAGGTTTAGGGTTTGTGTTAGGATTAGATTTAGAGTTAGGTTTAGGGTTTGGGTTAGGGTTAGGGTTATGTTTAGAGTAAAGTTTAGGTTTTGGATTAGGGTTTGGTTTTGCGTTAGGGTTAGTGTTCGGTTTTGGGTTAGGGTTAGGGTTAGAATTAGGGTTAGTGTTAGCGTTAGGGTTTATGTTAGGGTTAGGGTGAGGGTTAGGGTTAGGGTTAGGGTTAGGATTAGGGTTAGGTTTAGGGTTTGGGTGAGGTTTAGGGTTAGGGTTAGGATTAGGTTTAGGGTTAGGGTTAGGGATAAGGTTTGGGTTAGTGTTAGGGTTACGGTTACGGTTAGGTTTAGGGTTAGGTTTTGTGTTAGGATTAGTTTTAGAGTTAGGTTTAGTGTTTGGGTTAGGGTTAGGGTTAGGGTTAGCTTTAGGGTTAGGTTTAGGATTAGAGTTTGGTTTTGCATTAGGGTTAGGGTTAGGGTTAGGGTTAGGGTTAGGATTTGGATTTGTTTTAGGGTTAGGTTTAGGGTTAGTGTTAGGGTTTGGGTTTGGGTTAGGGTTAGGGTTAGGGTTTGGTTTTGTGTTTAGTTTAGGGTATGGACTAGGGTTAGGGTTAGTATTAGGGTTAGTGTTAGTGTTAGGGTTAGCCTTTGGATTAGGCTTAAGGTGAGGGTTAGGGTTAGGATTAGGGTTAGGATTAGGTATAGGTTTAGGGTTAGGTTTAGTGTTAGGTTTAGGGATAGCTTTTGGGTTTGGGTTAGAGTTAGGGTTAGGTTTAGAGTGAGGGTTTGGTTTTGCGTTAGGGTTAGGATTCGGTTTTGGGTTTCGATTAGGGTTAGGTTTAGGGTTAGGGTAAGTGTTTGGATTTGGTTTAGGGTTAGGTTTAGGGTTAGGGTTAGGGTTAGCGTTTGAGTTTGATTTAGGTTTAGAGTTAGGGTTTGGTTTTGGGTTTAGGTTAGGGTTAGGGTTAGGATTAGGGTTAGAGTTAGGGTTAGGGTTAGGGTTAGTTTTAGTGTTAGGGTTAGGGTTAGGGTTCGGATTAGGCTTAGGGTGAGGGTTAGGGTTAGGATTAGGTTTAGAATTAGGGATAGGTTAGGGTTAGGGTTAGGGTTTTGGGTTAGGGTTAGGGTTAGGTTTACGGTTTGGGTTTGGGTTAGGGTTACGGTTAGGGTTAGGGTTTGGATTTGAGTTAGGGTTAGCTTTAGTTTTAGACTGAGGTTTAGGGATAGGGTTTGAGTTAGGGTTAGTGTTAGGGTTAGGATTATGGTTAGTTTTTGGGTTAGGGTTAGAGTTAGGGTTAGTTTTAGAGTTAGGGTTTGGTTTTGCGTCAGGGTTAGTTTTCGGTTTTGGGTTTCGGTTAGGGTTAAGTTTACGGGTAGGGTTAGGGTTTGGGTTTGGTTTACGGTTAGGGTTAGGGTTAGGGTTAGGTTTAGTTTTAGATTTAGGGTTAGGATTAGGGTTAGATTTAAGTTTAGTTTTAGGGTTAGGTTTTGGTTTAGGATTTGGGTTTGGTTTATGGTTAGGGTTAGGGTAAGGGTTTGGATTTGGGTTAGGGTAAGGGTTAGGCTTTGGCTTTGTTTTTAGTTTATGGTTGAAGTTAGGGTTAGTGTTAGGGATAGGGTTTGCGTTAGGTTTAAGGTGAGGGTTAGGGTTAGGGTGTAGGGTTAGGATTAGGGATAGGGTTAGGTTTAGGTTTAGGGTTTGGTTTAGGGTTAAGGTTAGGATTAGGGTTAGGTTTTGGGTTAGGGTTAGAGTTAGGGTTAGGGTTATTGTTAGGGTTTGGGTTTGGGTTAGGCTTAGGGTTAGGGTTAGGGTTTGGGTTTCGGTTAGTGTTAGGGTTAGGTTTAGGGTTAAGGTTAGGATTTGAGTTTGTGTTAGGGTTAGGATTAGATTTAGGGTTAGGGTTTGGGTTTGGGTTAATGTTAGGGTTAGGTTTTGGGTTAGGATTTGGGTTTGGGTTAGGTTTAGGGTTACGTTAGGATTTGGGTTTCGGTTAGGG
>JAJHUQ010000044.1:930000-935000 GCA_035773235.1 Eospalax fontanierii | reverse complement strand
GGTTAGAGTTAGGGTTAGTGTTAGGTATAGGGTTTGGTTTAGGGTTTGGGTGAGGGTTAGGGTTAGGGTTAGGATTAGGATTAGGGATACCGTTAGGCTTAGGGTTAGGGTTAGGATTAGGGTTACGTTAGGATTAGGGTTAGGTTTTGGGTTAGGGTTAGAGTTAGGGTTACGGTTAGGGTTAGAGTTTGGGATAGGTTTAGGGTGAGGGTTAGGGTTAGGGTTAGGGTTAGGATTAGTGATAGGTTTAGGGTGGGGGTTAGGGTTAGGATTAGGGTTAGGGTTAGGGTTAGGATTAGGGTTAGTGTTAGGGTCAGGGTTTATGTTAGGGTTAGGGTGAGGGTTAGGGTTAGGGTTAGAGTTAGGATTAGGGTTAGGTTTAGGGTTTGGGTGAGGTTTAGGGTTAGGGTTAGGATTAGGTTTAGGGTTAGGGTTAGGGATAAGGTTTGGGTTAGTGTTAGGGTTACGGTTACGGTTCCAGTTAGGGTTAGGGGTTGTGTTAAGTTTAGAGATAGGGTTAGTTTTAGGGTTTGGGTTAGGGTTCGGGTTAGGGTTAGGTTTAGGGTTAGGGTTTGAGTTTGGGTTAGGGTTAGGTTTAGGATTTGGATTAGGGTTAGGGTTAGGGTTAGGTTTATGTTTAGGGTTAGTATAAGGGTTAGGGTTAGGGTTAGGGTTAGGTTTTGGGTTAGGGTTAGAATTAGGGTTAGGTTTATGGTTAAGGTTTGGTTTTGCGTTAGGGTTAGTGTTCGGTTTTGGGTTCAAATTAGTGTTAGGTTTAGGGTTAGTGTTAGGGTTTGGGTTTGGATTAGGATTAGGGTTAGGGTTTGGTTTAAGTTTTGGGTTAGGGTTAGGGTTAGGATTTGGATTTCTTTTAGGGTTAGGGTTAGGGTTAGTGTTAGGGTTTGTGTTTGGGTTAGGGTTAGGGTTAGGGTTAATGTTAGGTTTAGGTTTTGGTTTAGGGTTAGGGATAGGGTTAGGTTTAGGGTTAGGTATCGGGATAGGGATAGGGTTAGGATTAGGGTTAGGGTTAGGGTTAGGGTTAGTGTTAGGGCTTGGGATCGTGTTAGTTTTAGGGTTAGGATTTGGATTTGGTTTGGGTTAGGGTTAGTGTTACAGTTAGGGTTAGGGTTACCGTTTGTGTGAGGGTTAGGTTTAGGTTTAGGGTTAGGTTTTGGGTTAGGGTTAGAGTTAGGGTTAGGTTTAGAGTTAGGGTTTGGTTTTGCGTCCTTAGTTTTCAGTTTTGGGTTTCGATTAGGGTTAGGTTTACGGGTAGGGTTAGGGTTTGGGTTTGTTTTAGGGTTAGGGTTAGGGTTAGGGTTAGGGTTTGAGTTTGGGTTAATGTTAGTGTTAGGGTTAGGGTTTGGATTAGGCTAAGGGTGAGGGTTTGGTTAGGGTTTGGGTAAGGGATAGGGTCAGAGTTAGGGTTTGGGTTAGGGTTAAGGTTAGGGTTAGGGTTAGGGTTAGGGTTTGGGTTTGGGTTAGGTTTAGGGTTAGGGCTAGGGTTAGGTTTTGGGTTACTGTTAGGGGTACGGTTAGGTTTAGGGTTAAGGTTAGGATTTCGGTTATGGTTAAGCTTAGGGTTAGGGTTTTTGTTTGTGTTATGGTTAAGATTAGGATTATGGTTAAGGTTAATGTGATAGTTAGGGTTTGGGTTAGGGTTAGGGTTACGTTTAGTATTTGGGATAGGTTTAGGGTTAGAGTTTGGATTTGGGTTAGGGTTAGGGTTAGGGTTAGAGTTAGGATTAGTCCTAGGGTTAGGGTTAGGGTTAAGGCTAGGTTTTGGGTGTGAGTTAGCATAAGGGTTAACGTTTTGGTTAGGGTTAGGGTTTGGTTTGGGTTAAGGTAAGGGTTAGGGTTAGGGTTAGGATTTGGTTTTGCATTAGGGTTCAAGTTCGTGTTTGGTTTCGGTTAAGGTTAGGGTTAATGTTAGGGTTTGGGTATGGGTTAGGATTAGGGTTAGGGTTAGGGTTAGGGTTAAGGCTAAGTTTTGGGTTAGGGCTGGGTTAGGGTTAGGTTTAGGGTTAGGGTTAGTGTTTGTGTTAGGGTTAGTGTTAGGGTTAGGGTTAGGGTTAGGGTTAAGTTTAAGGTTAGGGTTAGGGTTAGGGTTAGGGTTAGGGTTTGGGTTTGGGTAGGGTTTTGATAAGGGTTAGTGTTAGGTTTTGGGTTAGTGTTATAGTTACGGTTAGGGTAAGGGTTAAGGTTAGTGTTTCGGTTAGGGATAAGCTTAGGTTTAGGGATTGTGTTTTGGTTAGGGTTAAGGTTAGGGTTATGTTTAGGGTTAGTGTGATGGTTAGGGTTTGAGTTGTGGTTAGGGTTAGGGTTAGTGTTTGGGTTAGGTTTAGAGTTAGGGTTTGGGTTAGGTTTAAGGTTAGGGTTAGGGATAAGTTTTGGGTTAGGGTTAGGGTTACAGTTATGGTTAGGGTTAGGATTAGGGTTTGTGTTAGAATTAAAGGTAGAGTTAGGTTTAGGGTTTGTGTTAGGGTTAGGGTTAGGGTTAGGTTTAGGTTTAGGTTTATGGTTAGGTTTTAAATTTGAGTTAGGGTTAGGTTTAGGGTTTGGGTTAGGGTTAGGGTTAGGGTTAGGATTAAGGTTAGTGATAGGGTTAGGGTTAGATTTAGGGTTAGGGTTAGGTTTTCGGTTTGGATTTGTGTTTGTGTTAGGTTTAGGGTTAGGGTTAGGATTTGGGTTTGGGTTGGAGTTAGGGTTAGGTTAAGAGTTAAGGTTAGCGTTGGGGTTTGGGTTAGGGTTAGGGTTGGGTCTTGGTTTTGGGTTTAGGTTATGGTTAGAGTTAGGGTTAGTGTTAGTGATAGGGTTTAGATTAGGTTTATGGTGAGGGTTAGGGTTAGGGTTAGGGTTAGGATTAGTGATTGCGTTAGGGTGAGGGTTACGGTTAGGGTTAGGTTTAGGTTTAGGGTAAGGGTTTGGGTTTGGGTTAGGGTTAGGGTTAGGGTTAGGTTTTGGTTTTGGGTTAGTGTTAGGGTTAGGTTTACTGTTAAGTTTAGGATTTGGGTTTGTGTTACGGTTAGGGTTAGGTTTAGGTTTAGGTTTTGAGTTTGGGTTAGGGTTAGGGTTTGGGTTTGGGTTTGGGTTAGGGTTAGGTTTAGGGTTAGGGTTTGGGTTTGGGTTAGGGTTAGTGTTATTGTTAGGGTTAGTGTTACGATTAGGGTTTATGTTAGGTTTAGGGTGAGGGTTAGGGTTAGGTTTAGTGTGATGATTAGGGTTAGGTTTAGGGTTAGGGTTAGGATTAGGTTTAGGTTTAGGTTTAGGATTAGGGATAGGGTTTGGTTTAGGGTTAGGGTTACGGTTATGGTTCGGGTTAGGGTTAGGGTTTGTGTTAGGATTAGAGTTAGAGTTAGGTTTAGGGTTTGCTTTAGGGTTAGGGTTAGGGTTACGTTTAAGTTTATGGTTAGGGTTTGAGTTTGGGTTAGGGTTAGGTTAAGGGTTTGGGTTAGGGTTTGGGTTAGGGTTATGGTAAGGATTAGGGTTAGGTTTAGTTTTAAGGTTAGGTTTAGGGTTAGGGTTAGGGTTAGGTTTTGGCTTTCGGTTAGGATTAGAATTAGGGTTTTGTTTAGGGTTTGGGTTAGGGTTAGGGTTTGGGTTTGGTTTAGGTTAGGATTAGGGTTAGGTAAGGGTTAGGGTTAGGTTTTGGGTTAGTGTTAGTGTTACGGTTAGGGTAAGGGTAAAGTTTAGGGTTTCGGTTAGGGATAAGCTTAGGGATAGGGTTTGTGTTTCGGTTAGGGTTAAGGTTAGGATTAGGGTTATGATTAGGGTTAATGTGAATTTTAGGGTTTGAGTTGTGGTTAGGGTTAGGGTTAGTGTTTGGGTTAGGGTTAGGGTTGGGGTTAGGGTTAGGGTTAAGGCTAGGTTTGCTTTGAGTTAGGCTAAGGTTTAGGGTTTTGGTTAGGGTTAGGGTTTGGTTTGGGTTAGGGTAAGGGATAGGGTTAGGGTTAGGATTTGGTTTTGCTTTAGGGTTAGGGTTCAGGTTTGGGTTTTGGTTAGGTTTAGGTTTAGGATTAGGGTTAGGGTTAGGTTTTGGTTTAGCGTTAGAGTTAGGGTTAGGTTTAGTGTTAGGGTTTGGTTTTGCGTTAGTGGTAGGGTTTTAGTTGGGGTTGGGGTTAGGGGTAGGGTTCGGGTTTGAGTTTGGGTTAGGGTTAGGTTTAGGCTTAGGGTTAGCTTTAGAGTTAGGATTTGAATTTGTGTTAGGGTTACGGTTAGTGTTAGGGTTTTGCTTTGGTTTAGGGTTAGGTTTAGGCTTAGGGTTAGGTTTAGGCTTAGGTTTAGGTTTAGGGTTAGGCTTAGGTTTAGGTTTAGGGTTAGGATTAGGTTTAGGATTAGGGTTAAGTCTAGGTTTTGGGTTATGGTTATGGTTAGGGTTAGGGTTAGGATTAGGGTTTGGGTTTGGGTTCGGGTTAGGGCTGGGTTTGGGTTTGGGTTACGGTTACGGTTAGGGTTAGGGTTAGGGTTAGGGTTAGGGTTTGGTTTACGGTTAGGTTTAGTGTTGGTGTTAGGGTTAGGGTTAGGGTTATGGTTAGGATTAGGGTTAGGGTTAGTGTGAGGTTTAGGGTTTGGGTTAGGGTTAGGTTTAGGGTTAGGGTTTGGGTTAGGGTTAAGGTTAGAGTTAGGGTTAGGGTTAGGTTTAGTTTTAGGGATAGAGTTTGGGTTTGGGTTAGGGTTAGCTTTAGGTTTTGGGTTAGGGTTAGGGTTAGGTTTAGGGTTAGTTTTAGGTTTAGGGTTAGGATTAGGGTTAGGGTTAAGTTTAGGGTTAGGGTTAGGGTTAGGGTTAGGATATGTGTTTGGGTTAGGGTTAGGGTTAGGTTTTGGGGTAATGTTAGGGTAAGGGTTAGGGGTAGGGGTAGGATTAGGGATAGGGTTAGGGTTTCGGTTTCGGATAGGTTTAGGGTTAGTGTTACGGTTTGGGTTAGGGTTATGGTCAGGGATTAGGTTTGGGTTAGGTTTAAGGTTAAGGTTAGGGTTAGGGTTAGGTTTTGGGTTTGGGTTAG
>JAJHUQ010000044.1:902500-925000 GCA_035773235.1 Eospalax fontanierii | reverse complement strand
GTTTGTGTTTGGGTTAGGGTTAAGTTTAGGATTATGGTTAGGGTTAGTGTTTGGGTTAGGGTTAGGTTTAGGGTTTGGGTTTGGTTTAGGGTTAGGGTTAGGGTTAGGGTTAGGGTTAGGGTTAAGGCTAGGTTTTTGATTTGAGTTAGAGTAAGGGTTAGGGTTTTGGTTATGTTTAGGGTTTGATTTGGGTTAGGGTAAGGGTTATGGTTAGGGTTAGGTTTTGGTTTTGCTTTAGGGTTAGGGTTCAGGTTTGTGTTTTGGTTAGGGTTAGGCTTAGGGTTAGGGTTAGGGTTTGGGATTGGGTTAGGATTAGGGTAAGGGTTAGGTTGAGGGTTAGGATTAGGGTTAGGGTTAGGGTTAGGGTTCGTTTTAGGTTTAGGGTTAGGATTAGGGTTAGGGTTAAGTTTAGGGTTATGGTTAGGGTTTGAGTTAGGATTTGGGTTTGGGTTAGGGTTAGCGTTAGGGTTAGGGTTAAAGTTTGGGTTAGGGTTAGGGTTAGGGTTAGGGTTATGGTTAGGATTAGGGTTAGGGTTAGTGTGAGGGTTAGGGTTTGGGTTAGGGTTAGGGTTAGGGTTAGGGTTTGGGTTAGGGTTAAGGTTAGGGTTAGGGTTAGGGTTAGGTTTTGGGTTAGGGTTAGGCTTAGGGTTAGTATTAAGGTTAGGGTTAGGTTTCGGGTTAGGTTTAGTTTTTGGTTAGTGTTAGGTTTAGGGTTAGGTTTCGGTTATGGTTAGTGTTAGAGTTAGTGTTTGGTTTTGGGTTAGGTTTAGGTTTAGGGGTAGGGTTAGGTTTAGGGTTAGGGTTAGGTTTAGGGTTAGGGTTAAGTCTAGGTTTTCGGTTAGAGTTAGGGTTAGGGTTAGGGTTTTGGATTTCGGATAGGTTTAGGGTTAGGGTTAGGTTTAGGCTTAGGGTTAGGTTTTGGGTTAGGGTTAGGGTTCGGGTTAGGGTTAGGGTTTGGGTTAGGGTTAAGGTTAGGGTTAGGGTTAGGGTTAGGGTTTGAGTTTGGGTTAGGGTTAGGGTTAGGTTTTGGGTTAGTGTTAGGGTTACGTTTAGGGTAAGGGTTAAGTTTAGGGTTTCGGGTTGGGATAAGCTTAGGGTTACGGTTTGTGTTTGGGTTAGTATTAAGTTTAGGATTATGGTTAGGGTTAGTGTTTGGGTTAGGGTTAGGTTTAGGGTTTGGGTTTGGTTTAGGGTTAGGGTTAGGGTTAGGGTTAGGGTTAGGGTTAAGGCTAGGTTTTTGATTTGAGTTAGAGTAAGGGTTAGGGTTTTGGTTATGGTTAGGGTTTGATTTGGGTTAGGGTAAGGGTTATGGTTAGGGTTAGGTTTTGGTTTTGCTTTAGGGTTAGGGTTCAGGTTTGTGTTTTGGTTAGGGTTAGGCTTAGGGTTAGGGTTAGGGTTTGGGATTGGGTTAGGATTAGGGTAAGGGTTAGGTTGAGGGTTAGGATTAGGGTTAGGGTTAGGGTTAGGGTTCGTTTTAGGTTTAGGGTTAGGATTAGGGTTAGGGTTAAGTTTAGGTTTAGGGTTAGGGTTTGAGTTAGGATTTGGGTTTGGGTTAGGGTTAGCGTTAGGGTTAGGATATGGGTTTGGGTTAGGGTTAGGGTTAGGGTTAGGGTTAGGGTTAGGGTTAAGGCTAGGTTTTTGATTTGAGTTAGAGTAAGGGTTAGGGTTTTGGTTATGGTTAGGGTTTGATTTGGGTTAGGGTAAGGGTTCTGGTTAGGGTTAGGTTTTGGTTTTGCTTTAGGGTTAGGGTTCAGGTTTGTGTTTTGGTTAGGGTAAGGCTTAGGGTTAGGGTTAGGGTTTCGGATTGGGTTAGGATTAGGGTAAGGGTTAGGTTGAGGGTTAGGATTAGGGTTAGAATTTGCTTTTGGGTTAGGGTTAGGGTTAGGGTTAGGGCTTGAGTTTGGGTTAGGGTTAGGTTTAGGTTTAGGGTTAGGTTTAGGGTTAGGGTTAGGTTTAGGGTTAGGGTTAGGGTTAGGGTTAGGGTTAGGGTTTGGATTAGGGTTAAGGTTAGGGTTAGGGTTAGGGTTAGGGTTTGAGTTTGGGTTAGGGTTAGGGTTAGGTTTTGGGTTAGTGTTAGGGTTACGTTTAGGGTAAGGGTTAAGTTTAGGGTTTCGGGTTGGGATAAGCTTAGGGTTACGGTTTGTGTTTGGGTTAGGGTTAAGTTTAGGATTATGGTTAGGGTTAGTGTTTGGGTTAGGGTTAGGTTTAGGGTTTGGGTTTGGTTTAGGGTTAGGGTTAGGGTTAGGGTTAGGGTTAGGGTTAAGGCTAGGTTTTTGATTTGAGTTAGAGTAAGGGTTAGGGTTTTGGTTATGTTTAGGGTTTGATTTGGGTTAGGGTAAGGGTTATGGTTAGGGTTAGGTTTTGGTTTTGCTTTAGGGTTAGGGTTCAGGTTTGTGTTTTGGTTAGGGTTAGGCTTAGGGTTAGGGTTAGGGTTTGCGATTGGGTTAGGATTAGGGTAAGGGTTAGGTTGAGGGTTAGGATTAGGGTTAGGGTTAGGGTTAGGGTTCGTTTTAGGTTTAGGGTTATGATTAGGGTTAGGGTTAAGTTTAGGGTTAGGGTTAGGGTTTGAGTTAGGATTTGGGTTTGGGTTAGGGTTAGCGTTAGGGTTAGGATATGGGTTTGGGTTAGGGTTAGGGTTAGGGTTAGGGTTAGGGTTAGGGTTAAGGCTAGGTTTTTGATTTGAGTTAGAGTAAGGGTTAGGGTTTTGGTTATGGTTAGGGTTAGGTTTTGGTTTTGCTTTAGGGTTAGGGTTCAGGTTTGTGTTTTGGTTAGGGTTACGGTTAGGGTTAGGGTTTGGATTTGAGTTAGGGTTAGGATTAGGGTAAGGGTTAGGTTGAGGGTTAGGATTAGGGTTAGGATTTGCTTTTGGGTTAGGGTTAGGGTTAGGGTTAGGGCTTGAGTTTGGGTTAGGGTTAGGTTTAGGTTTAGGGTTAGGTTTAGGGTTAGGGTTAGGTTATGGTTAGGGTTAGGTTTAGGGTTATGGTTAAGTCTAGGTTTTGCGTTAGGGTTAGGGTTAGGGTTAGGGTTTGGGTTTGGGTTAGTGTTAGGGTTAGGGTTAGGGTTAGGGTTACTGTTAGGTTTAGGATTTGGGTTAGGGTTAGTTTTTGTTACGATTAGGTTTAGGTTTAGGGTTAGGGTTAAGGTTTGGGTTAGGGTTAGGGTTAGGATTTGTGTTTTGGTTAGGGTTACGGTTAGGGTTAGGGTTTGGATTTGAGTTAGGGTTAGAGTTAGTTTTAGGCTTACGGTTAGGGATAACGTTTGAGTTAGGGTTACGGTTAGGGTTAGCGTTTGGGTTAGGGTTAGGGTTTGAGTTAGGATTAGCTTTAGCGTTTGCTTTAGGGTTTGGGTTAGGGTTAAGGTTAGGGTTTGGGTTTGGTTTTGGGTTAGGTTTAGGGTTGGGGTTTGCGTTAGGGTTAGGGTTAGGTTTAGGTTTAGGCTTTGGTTTGGGTTAGGGTTAGGGTTAGGGTTATGGTTAGGATTAGGGTTAGGGTTAGTGTGAGGCTTAGGGTTTGGGTTAGGGTTAGGTTTAGGGTTAGGTTTAGGGTTAGGGTTAAGTTTAGGGTTTAGGTTAGGATTAGTGTTAGGGTTATGTTTAGTTTTATGGATAGAGTTTGGCTTTGGGATATGGTTAGCTTTAGGGATTGGGTAAGGGTTAGTGTTAGTGCTAGTGATAGGGCAAGTATTAGGTTTAGGGTTAGGATTAGGATTAGGGTTTGGGTTTCGGATAGGTTTAGGGTTAGGGTTAGGTTTAGGGTTTGGATTATGGTTAGGGTCAGGGATTGGTTTTGGGTTAGGGTTAAGGTTAGGGTTAGGGTTAGGGTTAGGATATGGGTTTGGGTTAGGGTTACGGTTAGGGTTAGGGTGAGATTTAGGTTTAGGGTTTTTGTTTGGGTTAGGGTTAGGGTTACGGATTGGTTTTGGGTTTAGGTTATGGTTAGAGTTAGGCTTAGTGTTAGGGATAGGGTTTGGGTTAGGTTTAGCGTGAGGGTTAGGGTTAGGCTTAGGGTTAGGATTAGTGATAGGGTTAGGTTTAGGGTTAGGGTTAGGATTAGGGTTAGTGTTAGGGTTAGGGTTAGGGTTAGGGTTAGGGTTTGGTTTAGGGTTAGGTTTAGGGTTTGGGTTAGGGTTAGGGTTAGGCTTTGGGTTAGGGTTACGGTTAGGCTTAGGTTTAGGTTTAGGTTTAGGGTTTGGGTTTGGGTTAGGGTTAGCTTTTTGGTTTGGGTTAGGTTTAGGGTTAGGGTTAGGGTTAGCGTTAGCTTTAGGGTTAGGGTTAGCATTAGGGTTAGGTTTAAGTTTAGGGTTAGGGTTAGGTTTTGGGTTAGGATTTGGGTTTGGGTTAGGGTTAGGTTTAGGGTTAGGATTTGGTTTTGGGTTAGGGTTAGGGTTAGGGCTAGGGTTAGGGTTAGGGTTTGGGGTACGGTTAGGTTTAGTGTTGGTGTTAGGGTTAGGGTTAGGTTTATGGTTAGGGTTAGTGTTAGGGTTAGTGTGAGGGTTAGGGTTTGGATTAGGGTTAGGGTTAGGGTTTGGGTTAGGGTTAAGGGTAGGGTTAGGGTTAGGGTTAGGTTTTGTTTTAGGGATAGAGTTTGGATTTGGGTTAGGGTTAGCTTTAGGTTTTGGGTTAGGGTTAGGGTTAGGGTTAGGGTTAGGGTTCGTTTTAGGTTTAGGGTTAGGATTAGGGTTAGGGTTAAGTTTAGGGTTAGGGTTAGGGTTTGAGTTAGGATTTGGGTTTGGGTTAGGGTTAGCGTTAGGGTTAGGATATGGGTTTGGGTTAGGGTTAGGGTTAGGTTTACGGTTTGGGGTATTGTTAGGGTGAGGTTTAGGGTTAGGGTTAGGATTAGGGATAGGGTTAGGGTTAGGTTGTGGATTAGGGTTAGGTTTAGGGTTACGGTTGAGTCTAGGTTTTGGGTTGGGGTTAGGGTTAGGGTTAGGTTTTGGGTTTCGGATAGGTTTAGGTTTAGTGTTAGGTTTAGGGTTAGGGTTTGGTTTAGGATTAGGGTTAGGGTTAGGGTTAGGGTTAGGTTTTTGGATAGGGTTAGGTTCAGGGATAGGGTTTGGGTTAGGGTTAAGATTAGGGTTAGGGTTAGGGTTATTGTTTGGGTTTGGGTTATGTTTAGGGTTAGAGTTAGGTTTTCTGTTAGTGTTAGGGTTACGGTTAGTGTAATTGCTAAGTTTAGGGTTAGGGTTAGGGTTAGGGTTAGGGTTAGGTTTTTGGTTAGTGTTAGGGTTACGGTTAGGGTAAGTGTTAAGGTTAGGTTTTCGGTTAGGGATAAGTTTAGGGTAGGGTTTGTGTTTGGGTTAGGGTTAAGGTTAGGATTATGGTTAGGGTTAGTGTGAGGTTTAGGTTTGGGTTAGGTTTTGAGTTAGGGTTAGGTTTAGGCTTAGTGTTTGGGTTAGGGTTAGGGCTTGGTTTGGGTTGTGGTAAGGGCTAGGGTTAGGGTTAGGGTTAGGGTTTGGTTTTGCTTTAGGGTTAGGGTTCGGGTTTGTGTTTTGGTTAGGGTTAGGGATAGGGTTAGGGTTAGGGTTTCGTTTTTCGTTAGGCTTAGGGTCAGGGTTAGGTTTAGGGTTTGTGTTAGGGTTAGGGTTAGGGTTAGGATTTGGGTTTGGGTTAGGGGTAGGGTTAGGGTTAGGGTTTGGGTTAGGGTTAGGGTTAGGTTTAGGGTTAGTGTTAGGTTTCGGGTTAGGGTTAGGTTTAGGGTTAGGGTTAAGTCTAGGTTTTGGTTTAGAGTTAGGGTTAGTGTTAGGTTTTGGGTTTGGGTTAGGGTTAGGGTTAGGGTTAGGTTTAGGGTTTTTGTTAGGGTTAGTTTTTGTTATGGTTAGGTTTAGGGTTTGGGTTAGGGTTAGGGTTTGGGTTAGGGTTAGGGTTACGGTGTTGGTTTGGGTTAGGGTTGCGGTTAGGGTTTGGGTTTGGGTTTGGTTTGGGTTGTGGTAAGGGTTAGGGTTAGGGTTAGGGTTAGGGTTTGGTTTTGCTTTAGGGTTAGGGTTCGGGTCTGTGTTTTGGTTAGGGTTAGGGATAGGGTTAGGGTTAGGGTTTCGTTTTTCGTTAGGATTAGGGTCAGGGTTAGGTTTAGGGTTTGTGTTAGGGTTAGGGTTAGGGTTAGGATTTGGGTTTGGGTTAGGGTTAGGGTTAGGGTTAGGGTTTGGGTTTGGGTTAGGGTTAGGTTTAGGGTTAGTGTTAGGTTTCGGGTTAGGGTTAGGTTTAGGGTTAGGGTTAAGTCTAGGTTATAATTTAGACTTAGGGTTAGTGTTAGGTTTTGGGTTTGGGTTAAAGTGAGGGTAAGAGTTAGGTTTAGAATTTATGTTAGGGTTAGGTTTTGTTATGGTTAGGTGTAGGGGTAGGGTTAGGGTTAGGGTTTGGGTTAGGGTTAGGGTTACGGTGTTGGTTTGGGTTAGGGTTGCGGTTAGGGTTTGGGTTTGGGTTAGGGTTAAGGTTAGTGTTAGGGTTTGGGTTTGGGTTGGGTTTTGGGTTAGGTTTAGGGTTAAGATTTGGGTTTCGGTTAGGGTTAGTGTTAGGGTTTATGTTAGGTTTAGGGTTAGGGTTAGGGTTAGAGTTACGGTTAGGATTACGGTTAGGTTTAGGGTTTGGTTTAGGTTTAGGGTTAGGGTTAGGGATACGGTTTGGATTAGGGTTAGGGTTAGGGTTATGTTTAGGGTTTGTGTTCGGATTAGAGTTAGAGTTAGGTTTAGGGTTTGGGTTAGGTTTAGGGTTAGGTTTAGGTTTAGGTTTATGGTTAATGTTTGAGTTTGGGTTAGGGTTAGGTTTCGGGTTTGGGTTAGGGTTAGGGCTACTGTTAGGTTTTGGGTTAGTGTTAGGGTTAGGGTTAGGGTTAGGATTTGGGTTAGGGTTAGGGTTAGGGGTGGGATAGGTTTTGGTTTAGGGTTAGGGTTAGGATTAGTGTTAGGGTTAGGGTTAGGGTTTGGGTTAGGGTTAGGCTTAGGGTTAGTATTAAGGTTAGGGTTAGGTTTCGGGTTAGGTTTAGTTTTTGGTTAGTGTTAGGTTTAGGGTTAGGTTTAGGGTTAGTGTTTGGGTTAGGGTTAGGGTTTGGGTTAGGGTTACGTTTAGGGTTAGGGTTTGTGTTTGGCTTAGGGTTAGGGTTAGGATTATGGTTAGGTTTAGTGTGATGGTTAGGGTTTGCGTTAGGGTTAGGTTTAGGGTTAGGGTTTCGATTTGGTTTAGGGTTAGGTTTAGTGTTAGGGTTAGGGTTTCGGTTTCGGTTAGTGTTAGGCTTAGGGTTAGGACTAAGGTTTGGGTTTGGGTTAGGTTTAGGGTGATGGTTAGTGTTAGGGTTAGGGTTAAGATTAGGGATAGGTTTAGATTAGTGTTAGGATTAGGGTTAGGTTTAGGATTAGGGTTAGGTTTTGAGTTAGGGTTAGATTTAGGGTTAGGTTAGGGTTAGGGTTTGGTTTTTGATTAGGTTTAAGGTTAGGGTTAGGGTTTGGGTTTGGATTAGGGTTAGGTATAGTGTTAGGGTTAGGGTTTGGGTTTGGGTTAGCGTTAGGGTTAGGGTTAGGGTTAGGGTTAGGGTTAGGGTTAGGATTAGGGTTTGGGTTACAGTTAAGTTTACGGTTTGTGTGAGGATTTGGATTATGTTTAGGGTTAGGGTTAGGCTTTGGGTTAGGGTTAGGGTTAGGGTTAGGGTTTGGGTTTGGGTTTGGGTTAGGTTTAGGGTTAGGGTTAGGGTTAGGGTTAGGGTTAGGGTTAAGATAAGGGTTAGGGTTAGGGTTACTGTTAAGGCTAGGTTTTGGGTTATGGTTAGGGTTAGGGTTAGGTTTAGAGTTATGGTTAGGGTTAAGGTTAGGGTTAGGTTTTGGGTTAGGGTTAGGGTTTGGGTTAGGGTTAGGTTAGGGTTAGGGTTTCGGTTTGAGTTAGAGTTACGGTTACTTTTAGGCTTAGGATTAGGGATAGGGTTTCAGTTAGGGTTACGGTTAGTGTTTGGGTTAGGGTTAGGGTTAGGGTTAGGTTTTGGTTTAGGATTAGGTTTAGGGTTTCGGTTAGGGTTAGGTTAGGGTTAGGGTTTGCGTATGGGTTAGGGTTAGTTTTAGGGTTTGGGTTTGCGTTAGGGTTTGGGTTAGGGTTAGGTTTAGGCTTTGGTTTGTTTAGGGTTAGGGTTAGGTTTAGGGTTTAGGTTAGGGTTAGGGTTAGGGTTATGGTTAGGGTTAGGGCTAGGGGTTAGTGTTTAGGGTTTAGGCTTAGTGTTAGGTTTAGGGTTAGGGTTAGTGTTAGGGTTTGGGTTTGGGTTAGGTTTAGGTTTAGGCTTTGGTGTGGGTTAGGGTTACGGTTAGGGTTACGGTTTGGGTTAGGGTTAGGGTTAGGGTTTGGGTTTGTGTTAGGGTTAGCGTTAGGGTTAGGGTTACGGTTAGGGTTAGGGTTCGGTTTAGGATTAGGGTTAGCGTTAGGTTTGGGTTTTGGTTAGGTTTAGGGTTAGGGTTTTTTTTAGGGTTAAGGTTAGGATTAGGTTTAGGTTTTAGGTTAGGGTTAGAGTTAGGGTTTGGGTTCGGTTAGGGTTTGGGTTTGGGTTAGGGTTAGGTTTAGTGTTAGGGTTAGGGTTTGGTTTTGGGTTAGGGTTAGGGTTAGGGTTAAGGTTTGGGTTTGGGTTAGGGTTAGGGTTAGTGTTAGGGTTAGTGTTAGGTTTAGGTTTTGGGTTAGGGTTAGGGATAGGGTTAGTGTTAGGGTTAAGGTTAGGGTTTGGGTTAGGATTAGGGTTAGGGTTATAGTTACGGTTAGGGTTAGGGTTTGGGTTTGGGACAGTGTTAGGGTTAGGGTTAGGGTTAGGGTTACGGTTAGGGTTAGGGTTTGGGTTTGGATAGTGTTAGGGTTAGGGTTAGGGTTAGGATTTGGTTTGGGTTAGGGTTAGTGTTAGAGTTAAGGTTAGGTTTACGTTTTGTGTGAGGGATAGGTTTAGGGTTAAGGTTAGGGTTAAGGTTTGTGTTTGGGTTAGGGTAAGGGTTAGTTTTAGGGTTAGGGTTAGGGTTAGGGTTTGGGTTACAGTTAAGTTTACGGTTTGTGTGAGGATTTGGATTATGTTTAGGGTTAGGGTTAGGGTTTGGGTTAGGGTTAAGGTTAGGGTTAGGGTTAGGGTTAGGGTTTGGGTTTGGGTTTGGGTTAGGTTTAGGGTTAGCGTTAGGGTTAGGGTTAAGATAAGGGTTAGGGTTAGGGTTACTGTTAAGGCTAGGTTTTGGGTTACGGTTAGGGTTAGGGTTAGGTTTAGAGTTATGGTTAGGGTTAAGGTTAGGGTTAGGTTTTGGGTTAGGTTTAGGGTTTGGGTTAGGGTTAGGTTAGGGTTAGGGTTTCGGTTTGAGTTAGATTTACGGTTACTTTTAGGCTTAGGATTAGGGATAGGGTTTCAGTTAGGGTTACGGTTAGTGTTTGGGTTAGGGTTAGGGTTAGGGTTAGGATTTGGGTTAGGATTAGGTTTAGGGTTGGGTTTAGGTTTAGGGTTTCAGTTAGGGTTAGGTTAGAGTTAGGCTTTGCTTATGGGTTAGGGTTAGTTTTAGGGTTTGGGTTTGCGTTAGGGTTTGGGTTAGGTTTAGGTTTAGGCTTTGGTTTGTTTAGGGTTTGGGTTAGGTTTAGGGTTTAGGTTACGGTTAGGTTTAGGGTTATGGTTAGGGTTAGGGCTTGGGGTTAGGGTTTAGGGTTTAGGCTTAGTATTAGGTTTAGGGTTAGGGTTAGTGTTAGGGTTTGGGTTTGGGTTAGGGTTAGGTTTAGGCTTTGGTGTGGGTTAGGGTTAGGTTTAGGGTTACGGTTTGGGTTAGGGTTAGGGTTAGGTTTAGGTTTAGAGTTTGGGTTAGAGTTAGGGTTAAGGTTTGGGTTTGGGTTAGGGTAAGGGTTAGTGTTAGGGTTAGTGTTAGGTTTAGGTTTTGGGTTAGGATTAGGGATAGGGTTAGTGTTAGGGTTAGGGTTAGGGTTTGGGTTAGGATTAGGGTTAGCGTTAGGTTTGGGTTTTGGTTAGGTTTAGGGTTAGGGATGGGGTTAGGGTTTTTTTTAGGGTTAAGGTTAGGATTAGGTTTAGGTTTTAGGTTAGGGTTAGAGTTATGGTTAGGGGTTGGTTAGGGTTTGGGTTTGGGATAGTGTTAGGGTTAGGGTTAGGGTTAGGGTTACGGTTAGGGTTAGGGTTTGGGTTTTTGATAGTGTTAGGGTTAGGGTTAGGGTTAGGATTTGGTTTGGGTTAGGGTTAGTGTTAGAGTTAGGGTTAGGTTTTCGTTTTGTGTGAGGGTTAGGTTTAGGGTTAAGGTTAGGGTTAAGGTTTGTGTTTGGGTTAGGGTAAGGGTTAGTTTTAGGGTTAGGGTTAGTCTTTGGGTTTGGGTTAGGTTTAGGTTTAGTGTTACGTTTAGGTTGAGCGTTAGGGTTACCTTTAGGGTTAGGATTAGGTTTAGGTTTAGAGTTTGGGTTTGGGTTAGGGTTAGGGTTAATGTTAGGCTTAGGATTTGGGTTTTGGTTAGTGTTAGGATTGGGGTTAGGGTTAGGTTTTGGGTTTGATTTAGGGTTAGCGTTAGGTTTAGGGTTTGGGTTTGGGTTAGGGTTAGGGTTAGGATTAGGGTTAGGGTTGGGGATGATGTTAGGGTTAGGTTTAGGGATAGGGTTAGGGTTAGGGTTAGTGTTATGTTTAGGCTTTGGTTTAATGTTAGGGTGAACGTTAGGTTAGGGTTAGGGTTAGGATTAGGGATAGGGTTAGGGTTATGGTTTCGGATAGGTTTAGGGTTAGTGTTAGGGTTAGTGTTAGGTTTAGTGTAAAGGTTAGGGTTTGGTTTAGGGTTAGGTTTAGGTTTAGGGTTAGGGTTTGTGTTAGGGTTAGCGTTAGGGTTAAGGTTAGTGTTAGAGTTAGGTTGTGGATTAGGGTTAGGGTGAGGGTTAGAGTTAGGGTTAGATTTAGGGTTAGTGTTAGGGTTTGGGTTTCGGTTAGGTTTAGGGTTAGTGTTAGGGTTAGGGTAAGGGTTTGGGTTAGGGTTTGTTTTAGGTTTAGGGTTAGGTTTAGGGTTAAGGTTAGTGTTAGGGTTAGGTTTATGGTTAGGTTTAGGGTTTAGGTTTAGGTTTGGGATAGGGTTAGTGTTAGGGATAGGATTAGGATTTGCTTTGGGTTACGGTTAGGGTTACGGTTAGGTTTAGAGGTACGGTTTGTGTGACTGTTAGGGTTAGGTTTAGGGTTAGTGTTTGGGTTAGGTTTACGGTTAGGGTTATGCTTTTGGTTTGGGTTAGGGTTAGGGTTTGGGTTAGCATTAGGAAGGGTTAGGGTTTGGGTTAGGGTTGAGGTTAGGGTTAGGGTTGGGTTAGGGTTTGGGTTAGGGTTAGAGTTATGGTTTGGGTTTAGGATCGTGTTAGGGTTAGGGTTAGGAGTAGGATTTGGTTTGGGTTAGGGTTAGTGTCAGAGTTAGAGTTAGGGTTTGGGTTTGGATTTGGGTTAGGGTTAGAGTTAGGGTTAGGGTTAGGGTTAGGATTATGGTTAGGGTTAGTGTGATGGTTAGGGGTTGGGTTAGGGTTAGGATTAGGTTTAGTGTTTGGGTTAGGGTTAGGGTTAGGATTAGGTTTAGGGTTAGTTTTAGTGTAAGGGTTAGGGTTTGGTTAATATTACGGTGAGGTTTAGGGTTAGGGTTAGCTTTAGGATTAGGGATAGGGTTACAGTTTGGGTTTCGGACAGTTTTAGGGTTAGGGGTATGGTTAGTGTTAGGGTTAGTGTTAGGGTTAGGGTTGGTTGATGGTTAGGTTTAGGGTTAGGGTTAGGGTTTGAGTTAGGGTTTGGGTCAGGGTTAGAGTTAGGGTTAGGGTTAGGGTTAGGGTTAGGGTTAGGGTTAGGGTTTGAGTTTGGGTTTGAGTTATGGTTAGGTTTAGGTTTAGGGTTAGGAGTAGGGTTAGGGTTAGGTTTAGGGTTAAGGCTAGGTTTTGGTTTTGAGTTAGGGTAAGGGTTGGGATTTTGGTTAGGGTTAGGGTTTTGTTTGGGTTACGGTTAGGGTTAGGGTTAGGGTTAGGGTTTGGTTTTGCGTTAGGGGTAGGGCTCGTGTTTGGGTTTCGGTTACGGTTAGGGTTAGAGTTAGGGTTTGGGTTTGGGTTAGGATTAGGGTTAGGGTTAGCTTTAGGCTTTGTGATAGGGTTATGGTTAGGGTTAGGATTTGGGTTTGTTTTAGGGTTAGGGTTAGGGTTAGGGTTAGGATTTCTGTATGGGTTAGGGTTAGGGTTAGTGTTATGGTTATGTTTTGGTTTAGGGATAGAGTTAGGGTCAGTTTTAGGGTTAGGGTTTCGGTTTGGGTTAAAGTTAGTGTTAGGGTTTGGATTTGGGTTAGGGTTAGGTATAGTGTTAGGGTTAGGATTTGGGTTTGGGTTAGTGTTAGGGTTAGGTTTAGGGTTAAGGTCAGTGTTAGGGTTAGGGTTATGGTTAGGTTTAGGGTTTAGGTTTAGGTTTGGGATAGGGTTAGTGTTAGGGATAGGATTAGGATTTGGTTTGGGTTAGGGTTAGGGTTACGGTTAGGTTTAGAGGTACGGTTTGTGTGACGGTTAGGGATAGGTTTAGGGTTAGTGTTTGGGTTAGGTTTAGGGTTAGGGTTAGGTTTTTGGTTTGGGTTAGCATTACCTTTAGGGTTAGGGTTAGAGTTAGGGTTAGGGTTAGGTTTAAGGATAGGTTTTGGGTTAGGGTTAGGGTTAGGGTTAGGGTTAGGGTTAGGGTTAGAGTTAGGATTAGGTTTAGGTTTAGTGTTTGGGTTAGGTTTAGTTGTTGGTTAGTGTTAGATTTAGGGTTAGGGTTAGGGTTAGTGTTTGGGTTAGGGTTAGGGTTATGGTTTGGGTTAGGGTTATGGTTAGGGTTAGGGTTTGTGTTTGGGTTTGGGTTATGGTTAGGGTTATGGTTAGGTTTAGTGTGATGATTAGGGTTTTGGTTAGGGTTAGGGTTAGGGTTAGGGTTTGGATTTGGATTAGGGTAAGGTTTAGTGTTAGGGTTAGGGTTTGTGTTTCGGTTAGTGTTAGGGATAGGCTTAGGATTTGGTTTAGGTTTTGTGTTAGGGTTAGGTTTAGGGTTAGGGTTAGGTTTTGGCTTAGGGTTAGAGTTAGGGTTAGGTTTAGTGTGAGGGCTTGGTTTTCGTTAGGTTTAGCGTTCGGGTTTGGTTTTCGGTTAGGGTTAGGTTTAGGGTTAGGTTAGGGTTTGGGTTTGGGTTAGTATTAAGGTTAGATTTAGGTTTAGGGTTTGGGTTAGGGTTAGGGTTATGATTTGGGTATGGGTTAGGTTTAGGGTTAGGGTTAGGGTTAGGGTTTGGGTTTGGGTGAGGTTTAGGGTTAAGGTTAGGGTTTGGATTTGGGTTTAGATTAGGTTTAGGGTTAGGCTTAGGGTTAGGGTTAGGGTTAAGGTTAGGGTTAGAGTTAGGTTTTGAATTAGGGTTAGGGTGAGGGTTAGAGTTAGGGATAGGTTTAGGGTTAGTGTTAGGGTTTGGGTTTCGGTTAGGTTTAGGGTTAGTGTTAGGGTTAGGGTAAGGGTTTGGGTTAGGGTTTGGTTTAGGGTTAAGGTTAGGTTTAGGGTTAGGGTTGGGGTTGTGGTTTGGGTTAGGGTTAGGTTTAGGGTTAGGGTTAGGGTTAGGGTTAGGGTTAGGGTTAGGGTTAGGGTTGAGGTTAGGGTTAGGGTTGGGTTAGGGTTAGGGTTAGGGTTAGAGTTATGGTTTGGGTTTAGGATCGTGTTAGGGTTAGGGTTAGGAGTAGGATTTGGTTTGGGTTAGGGTTAGTGTCAGAGTTAGAGTTAGGGTTTGGGTTTGGATTTGGGTTAGGGTTAGAGTTAGGGTTACGGTTAGGGTTAGGATTATGGTTAGGGTTAGTGTGATGGTTAGGGCTTGGGTTAGGGTTAGGATTAGGTTTAGTGTTTGGGTTAGGGTTAGGGTTAGGATTAGGGTTACGGTTAGTGTTAGTGTAAGGGTTAGGGTTTGATTAATGTTAGGGTAAGGTTTAGGGTTAGGGTTAGCTTTAGGATTAGGGATAGGGTTACGGTTTGGGTTTCGGACAGGTTTAGGGTTAGGGGTATGGTTAGTGTTAGGGTTAGGGTTAGGGTTAGGGTTTGGTTGATGGTTAGGTTTAGGGTTAGGGTTAGGGTTTGGGTTATTGTTTGTGTCAGAGTTAGAGTTAGGGTTAGGGTTAAGGTTAGGTTTAGGGTTAGCGTTTGAGTTTGGGTTTGAGTTATGGTTAGGTTTAGGTTTAGGGTTAGGAGTAGGGTTAGGGTTAGGTTTAGGGTTAAGGCTAGGTTTTGGGTTTGAGTTAGGGTAAGGTTTGGGGTTTTGGTTAGGGTTAGGGTTTTGTTTGGGTTACGGTTAGGGTTAGGGTTAGGGTTAGGGTTTGGTTTTGCGTTAGGGTTAGGGTTCATGTTTGGGTTTCGGTTAGGGTTAGGGTTAGAGTTAGGGTTTGGGTTTGGGTTAGGATTAGGGTTAGGGTTAGGTTTAGGCTTTGTGTTAGGGTTATGGTTAGGGTTAGGATTTGGGTTTGTTTTAGGGTTAGGGTTAGGGTTAGGATTTCTGTATGGGTTAAGGTTAGGGTTTGTGTTAGCGTTAAGTTTTGGTTTAGGGATAGATTTAGGGTTAGTTTTAGGTTTACGGTTTGGGTTTGGGTTAAAGTTAGGGTTAGGGTTAGGGTTTGGATTTGGGTTAGGGTTAGGTATAGTGTTAAGGTTAGGATTTGGGTTTGGGTTAGTGTTAGTGTTAGGTTTAGGGTTAAGGTTAGTGTTATCGTTAGGGTTATGGTTAGGTTTAGGGTTTAGGTTTAGGTTTGGGATAGGGTTAGCGTTAGGGATAGGATTAGGATATGGTTTGGGTTAGGGTTAGGGTTACGGTTAGGTTTAGAGGTACGGTTTGTGTGACGGTTAGGGTTAGGGTTAGAGTTAGGGTTAGGGTTAGGTTTAAGGATAGGTTTTAGGTTAGGGTTAGGGTTAGGGTTAGTGTTAGGGTTAGGGTTAGGGTTAGGTTTAGGATTAGGTTTAGGGTTAGGGTTAGGGTTAGGGTTAGGGTTAGGGTTAGGGTTTGTGTTTGGTTTAGTTGTTGGTTAGTGTTACGTTTAGGGTTAGGGTTAGGGTTACTGTTTGGGTTAGGGTTAGGGTTAGGGTTTGGGTTAGGGTTATGATTAGGGTTAGGGTTTGTGTTTGGGTTAGGGTTAGGGTTAGGGTTATGGTTAGGTTTAGTGTGATGATTAGGGTTTTGGTTAGGGTTAGGGTTAGGGTTAGGGTTAGGGTTAGGTTTACGGTTAGTGTTAGGGTTGGGGTTTCGGTTAGGTTTAGGGTTAGTGTTAGGGTTAGGGTAAGGGTTTGGGTTAGGTTTTGGTTTAGGGTTAAGTTTAGGTTTAGGGTTAGGGTTAGGGTTTTGGTTTGGTTTAGGGTTAGGTTTAGGGTTAGGTTTTGGGTTAGGGTTGAGTTTAGGGTTAGGGTTGGGGATAGGGTTTGTGTTTGGGTTAGGTTTAGGGGTAGGATTTGGTTTAGGGTTAGGGTGAGGGGTAGGGTGAGGGGTTGTTTTAGCGTTAGTGTTAGGGTTAGGGTTAGGGTTTGGGTTAGCATTAGGTATAGGTTTAGGGTTAGAGTTAGGGTTATTGTTCGGGTTAAGGATAGGTTTTGGGTTAGGGTTAGGCTTAGGGTTACGGTTAGTGTTAGGGTTAGGATTTGGTTTAGGGTTAGGGTTAGGGTTAGAATTAGGGTTAGGGTTAGGGTTTGGGTTCGGTTTAGTTTTTGGTTAATGTTAGGTTTAGGGTTAGGGTAAGGGTTAGGGTTTCGCTTAGGGTTAGGATTAGGGTTTGGGTTAGCGTTACGTTTAGGGTTAGGATTTGTGTTTGGGTAAGGGTTAGTTTTAGGGTTTGGGTTTGCGTTACGGTTAGGTTTAAGGTTAGGTTTAGGCTTTGGTTTGGGTTAGGGTTAGGGTTAGGGTTAGGGTTTGGGTTTGGGTTAGGGTTAGGGTTTGGATTTGGATAAGGGTTAGGTATAGTGGTAGGGTTAGGGTTTGGGTTTGGGTAAGGGTTAGGGTTAGGTTTAGAGTTAATGTTAGGGTTAGGTTTAGGGTTAGGGTTAGGGTTTGGGATAGGGTTAGGGTTAGGTTTAGGGTTTCGGTTAGGGTTAGCTTAGGTTTAGGGTTTGTGTTTGGGTTAGGGTTAGGGTTAGGATTAAGGTCAGGATTAGTGTGATGGTTAGGGTTTGGGTTATGGTTACGTTTAGGGTTAAGTTTAGGGTTTGTGTTAGGGTTAGTGTTAGGGTTAGGGTTAGGGTTAGGGTTATGGTTAGGGTTAGGATTAGGGTTACGTTTAGGGTTAAGTTTAGGGTTTGTGTTAGAGTTAGTGTTAGGGTTAGGATTCTTGTTTGGGTTTGGGTTAGGGTTAGGGTTAGGGTTAGGTTTAGCGTTAGGGTTTGGCTTTGGGTTAGGGTTAGGGTTAGGGTTAGGGTTACGGTTTGGTTTTGGGTTTAGGCTGGGTTAGCATTAGAGTTTGTGTTAGGGTTAGGGTTAGTGTTATGGTTAGGGTTTGGGTTAGGTTTAGGGTGATTGTTAGGTTTAGGGTTAGGGTTAGGGTTAAGATTAGGGATAGGGTTAGTGTTAGTGTTAGTGTTAGGTTAAGGGTTAGGTTTAGGATTAGGGTTAGGTTTTGGGTTAGGGTTAGAGTTAGGGTTAGGGTTAGGGTTAGGGTTTGGTTTTGGGTTAGGTTTAGGGTTAGGGTTGAGTTTGGATTAGTGTTAGGTATAGTGTTAGGTTTAGGTTTTTGGTTAGGTTTAGGGCTAGGATTAGGTATAGGGTTAGGGTTAAGTTTAGGGTTAGGGTTAGGGTTAGGGTTAGGTTTTGGGTTACATTTAGTGTTACGGTTTGTGTGAGGGTTTGGATTAGGGTTAGGGTAAGGGTTAGAGTTTGGGTTAGGTTTAGTGTTAGGGTTAGGGTTAGGGTTAAGATTAGGGTTAGGGTTAGGGTTAGGGTTAGGGTTAAGGCTAGGTTTTGGGTTAGGTTTAGGGTTAATGTTATGGTTAGGGTTAGGGTTATGGTTAGGGTTACAGTTAGGGTTAGGTTTTGGGTTAGGTTTAGGGTTTGGGTTTGGTTTAGGGTTAGGTTTAGTTTAGGGTTTGGGTTAGAGTTAGGGTTAGGTTAGGGTTAGGATTAGTGTTAGGGTTAAGATTAGGGTTAGGGTTAGGTTTATGTTTAGGGTTTGAGTTAGCATTAGGGTTAGGGTTAGGGTTAGGTTTAGGGTTTGGGTTAGGGTTAGGTTAGGGTTAGGGTTTGGGTTTGGGTTAGTGTTAGTTTTAGGGTTTGGGTTTGCGTTAGGGTTAGGGTTAAGGTTAGGTATAGGCTTTGGTTTGGTTTAGGTTAGGGTTAGGGTTAGGGTTTGGGTTTGGGTTAGGATTAGGGTTAGGGTTAGCTTTAGGCTTTGTGTTAGGGTTATGGTTAGGGTTATGATTTGTGTTTGTTTTAGGGTTAGGGTTAGGGTTAGGGTTAGGATTTCTGTATGGGTTAGGGATAGGTTTAGTGTTAGCGTTAAGTTTTGGGTTAGGGATAGAGTTAGGGTTAGTTTTAGGGTTACGGTTTGGGTTTGGGTTAAAGTTAGGGTTAGGGTTAAGGTTTGGATTTGGGTTAGGGTTAGGTATAGTGTTGGGGTTAGGATTTGGGTTTGGGTTAGTGTTAGGGTTAGGTTTAGGGTTAAGGTTAGTGTTACGGTTAGGGTTATGGTTAGGTTTAGGGTTTAGGTTTAGGTTTGGGATAGGGTTAGGGTTAGGGATAGGATTAGGATTTGGTTTGGGTTATGGTTAGGGTTACGGTTATGTTTAGAGGTACGGTTTGTGTGACGGTTAGCGTTAGGGTTAGGGTTAGTGTTTGGGATAGGTTAAGGTTTAGGGTTTGATTTTGGGTTTGGGTTAGCATTACCTTTAGGGTTAGGGTTAGAGTTAGGGTTAGGGTTAGGTTTAAGGATAGGTTTTGAGTTAGGGTTAGAGTTAGGGTTAGGGTTAGGTTTAGGGTTAGGATTAGGTTTAGGGTTAGGGTTTGGATTAGGTTTAGTTGTTGGTTACTGTTAGGTTTAGGGTTAGGGTTAGGGTTAGGGTTAGGGTTCTGGTAAGGGTTAGGGTTAGGGTTTTTAGTTAGGGTTACGTTTAGGGTTAGGTTTGTGTTTGGGTTAGGGTTTGTTTTAGGGTTTGGGTTTGCGTTAGGGTTAGGGTTAATGTTAGGTTTAGTCTTTGTTTTGGGTTAGGGTTAGGGGTAGGGTTAGGGTTAGCATTTGGGTTTGTGTTAGAGTTAGGGTTAGGTTAGGGTTAGGGTTAGTGTTAGGGTTAGGGTTAGGGTTAGGATTATGGATAGGATAAGGGTTAAATTTAGGGTTAGGTTTAGGGTTTGTGTTAGGGTTAGTGTTAGGGTAAGGATTCTTGTTTGGGTTTGGGTTAGGGTTAGGGTTAGGGTTAGGGTTAGGGTTAGGGTTAGGGTTATGGTTTGGTTTTGGGTTTAGGCTGGGTTAGCGTTAGATTTAGTCTTAGGGTTAGGGTTAGTGTTATGGTTAGGGATTGGGTTAGGTTTAGGTTGATTGTTAGGTTTAGGGTTAGGGTTAGGATTAAGATTAGGGATAGGGTTAGTGTTAGTGTTAGGTTTAGGTTTAGGTTTAGGATTAGGTTTAGGTTTTGGGTTACGGTTAGAGTTAGGGTTAGGGTTAGGGTTAGGGTTTGGTTTTGTGTTAGGTTAGGGTTAGGTTTGGGGTTTGGGTTTGGATTAGGGTTAGGTATAGTGTTAGGTTTAGGGTTTGGGTTTGGGTTAGGGTTAGGGTTAGGTTTTGGGTTACATTTAGTGTTAGGGTTTTTGTGAGGGTTTGAATTAGGGTTAGGGTTAGGGTTAGAGTTTGGGTTAGGTTTAGGGTTAGGGTTAGGGTTAGGGTTAAGATTAGGGTTAGGGTTAAGGCTAGGTTTTGGGTTAGGGTTAGGGTTAATGTTAGGGTTAGGGTTAGGGTTATGGTTAGGGTTACAGTGAGGGTTAGGTTTTGGGTTAGGTTTAGGGTTAGGGTTTGTTTTATGGTTAGGTTTAGTTTTAGGGTTTGGGTTTGAGTTAGGGTTAGGGTTAGATTTAGGCTTAGTGTTAGGGCTAGGGTTTGGGTTAGGGTTACGGTTAGTGTTTGGGTTAGGTTTAGGTTTAGGGTTAGGGTTTGAGTTAGGATTAGGGTTAGGGTTAGGGTTAGGTTTAGGATTTGGGTTAAGGTTAGTTTAGGGTTAGCGTTTGGGTTTGGGTTAGTGTTTGTTTTAGGGTTTGGCCTTGCGTTAGGGATAGGGTTAAGGTTAGGTTTAGGCTTTGGTTTGGGATAGGGTTAGGGTTAGGGTTAGGGTTTGGGTTTGTTTTAGGGTTAGGTTTAGGGTTAGGTTTAGGGTTATTGTTAGGGTTTGGTTTTAGGTTAGGGTTAGGGTTTCGGTTTGGATTAGGTTTAAGTATAGTGTTAGGGTTACGGTTTGGGTTTGGGTTAGGGTTAGTGTTAGGGTTAGGGTGAATGTCAGGGTTAGGGTTAAGGTTAGGGTTAGGGTTTGGGATAGGGTTAGGGTCAGGGTTAGGGTTTGGGTTAGGGTTGAGTTTAGGGTTAGTGTTAGGGTTAGGCTTTGGGTTTGGGTTAGGGTTAGGGTTAGGGTTTGGGTAAGGGTTAAGGTTAGGGTTAGGGTTAGGGTATGGGTTTGTGTTAGGGTTAGGTTTAGGGTTAGGGTTAGGGTTTGGTTTATGGTTAGGGTCAGGGTTATGGTTTGGGTTAGGGTTAAGGTTAGGTTTAGGTTTAGGGTTAGGGTTTGGGTTTGGGTTAGATTTAAGGATAGGGTTAGGTTTAGGTTTTGGGTTAGTGTTAGTGTTAGGGATAGGGTTAGGGTTTCGGTTAGGGTTAAACTTAGGGTTAGGGTTTGTGTTTGGGTTAGGGTTAGGGTTAGGATTAAGGTTAGGGTTAGTTTGATGGTTAGGGTTTGGGTTTGGGTTAGGGTTAGGGTTAGGGTTAGGGTTAGGTTTTGGGTTTAGGTTAGGTTTAGTGTTAGGCTTAGGGTTAGGGTTAGGGTTAAGGTTAGTGTTAGAGGTAGGTTTTGGATTAGGGTTAGGGTGAGGGTTAGAGTTAGGGTTAGGTTTAGGGTTAGTGTTAGGGTTGGGGTTTCGGTTAGGTTTAGGGTTAGTGTTAGGGTTAGGGTAAGGGTTTGGGTTAGGTTTTGGTTTAGGGTTAAGTTTAGGTTTAGGGTTAGGGTTAGGGTTTTGGTTTGGTTTAGGGTTAGGTTTAGGGTTAGGTTTTGGGTTAGGGTTGAGTTTAGGGTTAGGGTTGGGGATAGGGTTTGTGTTTGGGTTAGGTTTAGGGTTAGGATTTGGTTTAGGGTTAGGGTTAGGGTTAGGGTTAGGGTTTGTTTTAGCGTTAGGGTTAGGGTTAGGGTTAGGGTTTGGGTTAGCATTAGGTATAGGTTTAGGGTTAGAGTTAGGGTTATTGTTCGGGTTAAGGATAGGTTTTGGGTTAGGGTTAGGCTTAGGGTTACGGTTATTGTTAGGGTTAGGATTTGGGTTAGGGTTAGGGTTAGGGTTAGAATTAGGGTTAGGGTTAGGGTTTGGGTTCGGTTTAGTTTTTGGTTAATGTTAGGTTTAGGGTTAGGGTAAGGGTTAGGGTTTCGCTTAGGGTTAGGATTAGGGTTTGGGTTAGCGTTACGTTTAGGGTTAGGATTTGTGTTTGGGTAAGGGTTAGTTTTAGGGTTTGGGTTTGCGTTACGGTTAGGTTTAAGGTTAGGTTTAGGCTTTGGTTTGGGTTAGGGTTAGGGTTAGGGTTAGGGTTTGGGTTTGGGTTAGGGTTAGGGTTTGGATTTGGATTAGGGTTAGGTATAGTGTTAGGGTTAGGGTTTGGGTTTGGGTTAGGGTTAGGGTTAGGTTTAGAGTTAATGTTAGGGTTAGGTTTAGGGTTAGGGTTAGGGTTTGGGCTAGGGTTAGGGTTAGGTTTAGGGTTTCGGTTAGGGTTAGCTTAGGTTTAGGGTTTGTGTTTGGGTTAGGGTTAGGCTTAGGATTAAGGTCAGGATTAGTGTGATGGTTAGGGTTTGGGTTATGGTTACGTTTAGGGTTAAGTTTAGGGTTTGTGTTAGGGTTAGTGTTAGGGTTAGGGTTAGGGTTAGGGTTATGGTTAGGGTTAGGATTAGGGTTACGTTTAGGGTTAAGTTTAGGGTTTGTGTTAGAGTTAGTGTTAGGGTTAGGATTCTTGTTTGGGTTTGGGTTAGGGTTAGGGTTAGGGTTAGGTTTAGCGTTAGGGTTTGGCTTTGGGTTAGGGTTAGGGTTAGGGTTAGGGTTACGGTTTGGTTTTGGGTTTAGGCTGGGTTAGCATTAGAGTTTGTGTTAGGGTTAGGGTTAGTGTTATGGTTAGGGTTTGGGTTAGGTTTAGGGTGATTGTTAGGTTTAGGGTTAGGGTTAGGGTTAAGATTAGGGATAGGGTTAGTGTTAGTGTTAGTGTTAGGTTAAGGGTTAGGTTTAGGATTAGGGTTAGGTTTTGGGTTAGGGTTAGAGTTAGGGTTAGGATTAGGGTTAGGGTTTGGTTTTGGGTTAGGTTTAGGGTTAGGGTTGAGTTTGGATTAGTGTTAGGTATAGTGTTAGGTTTAGGGTTTGGGTTTGGGTTAGGGTTAGGGTTAGGTATAGGGTTAGGGTTAAGTTTAGGGTTAGGGTTAGGGTTAGGGTTAGGTTTTGGGTTACATTTAGTGTTACGGTTTGTGTGAGGGTTTGGATTAGGGTTAGGGTAAGGGTTAGAGTGTGGGTTAGGTTTAGTGTTAGGGTTAGGGTTAGGGTTAAGATTAGGGTTAGGGTTAGGGTTAGGGTTAGGGTTAAGGCTAGGTTTTGGGTTAGGTTTAGGGTTAATGTTATGGTTAGGGTTAGGGTTATGGTTAGGGTTACAGTTAGGGTTAGGTTTTGGGTTAGGTTTAGGGTTTGGGTTTGGTTTAGGGTTAGGTTTAGTTTAGGGTTTGGGTTAGAGTTAGGGTTAGGTTAGGGTTAGGATTAGTGTTAGGGTTAAGATTAGGGTTAGGGTTAGGTTTATGTTTAGGGTTTGAGTTAGCATTAGGGTTAGGGTTAGGGTTAGGTTTAGGGTTTGGGTTAGGGTTAGGTTAGGGTTAGGGTTTGGGTTTGGGTTAGTGTTAGTTTTAGGGTTTGGGTTTGCGTTAGGGTTAGGGTTAAGGTTAGGTTTAGGCTTTGGTTTGGTTTAGGTTAGGGTTAGGGTTAGGGTTTGGGTTTGGGTTAGGATTAGGGTTAGGGTTAGCTTTAGGCTTTGTGTTAGGGTTATGGTTAGGGTTATGATTTGTGTTTGTTTTAGGGTTAGGGTTAGGGTTAGGGTTAGGATTTCTGTATGGGTTAGGGATAGGTTTAGTGTTAGCGTTAAGTTTTGGGTTAGGGATAGAGTTAGGGTTAGTTTTAGGGTTACGGTTTGGGTTTGGGTTAAAGTTAGGGTTAGGGTTAAGGTTTGGATTTGGGTTAGGGTTAGGTATAGTGTTGGGGTTAGGATTTGGGTTTGGGTTAGTGTTAGGGTTAGGTTTAGGGTTAAGGTTAGTGTTACGGTTAGGGTTATGGTTAGGTTTAGGGTTTAGG
>JAJHUQ010000044.1:882500-897500 GCA_035773235.1 Eospalax fontanierii | reverse complement strand
GGTTAGGTTTAGGTTTAGGGTTAGGGTTTGGGTTTGGGTTAGATTTAAGGATAGGGTTAGGTTTAGGTTTTGGGTTAGTGTTAGTGTTAGGGATAGGGTTAGGGTTTCGGTTAGGGTTAAACTTAGGGTTAGGGTTTGTGTTTGGGTTAGGGTTAGGGTTAGGATTAAGGTTAGGGTTAGTTTGATGGTTAGGGTTTGGGTTTGGGTTAGGGTTAGGGTTAGGGTTAGGGTTAGGTTTTGGGTTTAGGTTAGGTTTAGTGTTAGGCTTAGGGTTAGGGTTAGGGTTAAGGTTAGTGTTAGAGGTAGGTTTTGGATTAGGGTTAGGGTGAGGGTTAGAGTTAGGGTTAGGTTTAGGGTTAGTGTTAGGGTTGGGGTTTCGGTTAGGTTTAGGGTTAGTGTTAGGGTTAGGGTAAGGGTTTGGGTTAGGTTTTGGTTTAGGGTTAAGTTTAGGTTTAGGGTTAGTGTTAGGGTTTTGATTTGGTTTAGGGTTAGGTTTAGGGTTAGGTTTTGGGTTAGGGTTGAGTTTAGGGTTAGGGTTGGGGATAGGGTTTGTGTTTGGGTTAGGTTTAGGGTTAGGATTTGGTTTAGGGTTAGGGTTAGGGTTAGGGTTAGGGTTTGTTTTAGCGTTAGGGTTAGGGTTAGGGTTAGGGTTTGGGTTAGCATTAGGTATAGGTTTAGGGTTAGAGTTAGGGTTATTGTTCGGGTTAAGGATAGGTTTTGGGTTAGGGTTAGGCTTAGGGTTACGGTTATTGTTAGGGTTAGGATTTGGGTTAGGGTTAGGGTTAGGGTTAGAATTAGGGTTAGGGTTAGGGTTTGGGTTCGGTTTAGTTTTTGGTTAATGTTAGGTTTAGGGTTAGGGTAAGGGTTAGGGTTTCGCTTAGGGTTAGGATTAGGGTTTGGGTAAGCGTTCCGTAAAGGGTAAGGATTTGTGTTCGGGTAGGGGTAAGTTTTGGGGTATGGGTTTGCGTTACGGTTAGGTATAAGTAACGGTTTAGGCTTTGGTTAGGGTTAGGGTTAGGGTTAGGGTTAGGGTTTGGGTTTGGGTTAGGGTTAGGGTTTGGATTTGGATTAGGGTTAGGTATAGTGTTAGGGTTAGGGTTTGGGTTTGGGTTAGGGTTAGGGTTAGGTTTAGAGTTAATGTTAGGGTTAGGTTTAGGGTTAGGGTTAGGGTTTGGGCTTGGGTTAGGGTTAGGTTTAGGGTTTCGGTTAGGGTTAGCTTAGGTTTAGGGTTTGTGTTTGGGTTAGGGTTAGGCTTAGGATTAAGGTCAGGATTAGTGTGATGGTTAGGGTTTGGGTTATGGTTACGTTTAGGGTTAAGTTTAGGGTTTGTGTTAGGGTTAGTGTTAGGGTTAGGGTTAGGGTTAGGGTTATGGTTAGGGTTAGGATTAGGGTTACGTTTAGGGTTAAGTTTAGGGTTTGTGTTAGAGTTAGTGTTAGGGTTAGGATTCTTGTTTGGGTTTGGGTTAGGGTTAGGGTTAGGGTTAGGTTTAGCGTTAGGGTTTGGCTTTGGGTTAGGGTTAGGGTTAGGGTTAGGGTTACGGTTTGGTTTTGGGTTTAGGCTGGGTTAGCATTAGAGTTTGTGTTAGGGTTAGGGTTAGTGTTATGGTTAGGGTTTGGGTTAGGTTTAGGGTGATTGTTAGGTTTAGGGTTAGGGTTAGGGTTAAGATTAGGGATAGGGTTAGTGTTAGTGTTAGTGTTAGGTTAAGGGTTAGGTTTAGGATTAGGGTTAGGTTTTGGGTTAGGGTTAGAGTTAGGGTTAGGATTAGGGTTAGGGTTTGGTTTTGGGTTAGGTTTAGGGTTAGGGTTGAGTTTGGATTAGTGTTAGGTATAGTGTTAGGTTTAGGGTTTGGGTTTGGGTTAGGGTTAGGGTTAGGTATAGGGTTAGGGTTAAGTTTAGGGTTAGGGTTAGGGTTAGGGTTAGGTTTTGGGTTACATTTAGTGTTACGGTTTGTGTGAGGGTTTGGATTAGGGTTAGGGTAAGGGTTAGAGTTTGGGTTAGGTTTAGTGTTAGGGTTAGGGTTAGGGTTAAGATTAGGGTTAGGGTTAGGGTTAGGGTTAGGGTTAAGGCTAGGTTTTGGGTTAGGTTTAGGGTTAATGTTATGGTTAGGGTTAGGGTTATGGTTAGGGTTACAGTTAGGGTTAGGTTTTGGGTTAGGTTTAGGGTTTGGGTTTGGTTTAGGGTTAGGTTTAGTTTAGGGTTTGGGTTAGAGTTAGGGTTAGGTTAGGGTTAGGATTAGTGTTAGGGTTAAGATTAGGGTTAGGGTTAGGTTTATGTTTAGGGTTTGAGTTAGCATTAGGGTTAGGGTTAGGGTTAGGTTTAGGGTTTGGGTTAGGGTTAGGTTAGGGTTAGGGTTTGGGTTTGGGTTAGTGTTAGTTTTAGGGTTTGGGTTTGCGTTAGGGTTAGGGTTAAGGTTAGGTTTAGGCTTTGGTTTGGTTTAGGTTAGGGTTAGGGTTAGGGTTTGGGTTTGGGTTAGGATTAGGGTTAGGGTTAGCTTTAGGCTTTGTGTTAGGGTTATGGTTAGGGTTATGATTTGTGTTTGTTTTAGGGTTAGGGTTAGGGTTAGGGTTAGGATTTCTGTATGGGTTAGGGATAGGTTTAGTGTTAGCGTTAAGTTTTGGGTTAGGGATAGAGTTAGGGTTAGTTTTAGGGTTACGGTTTGGGTTTGGGTTAAAGTTAGGGTTAGGGTTAAGGTTTGGATTTGGGTTAGGGTTAGGTATAGTGTTGGGGTTAGGATTTGGGTTTGGGTTAGTGTTAGGGTTAGGTTTAGGGTTAAGGTTAGTGTTACGGTTAGGGTTATGGTTAGGTTTAGGGTTTAGGTTTAGGTTTGGGATAGGGTTAGGGTTAGGGATAGGATTAGGATTTGGTTTGGGTTATGGTTAGGGTTACGGTTATGTTTAGAGGTACGGTTTGTGTGACGGTTAGCGTTAGGGTTAGGGTTAGTGTTTGGGATAGGTTAAGGTTTAGGGTTTGATTTTGGGTTTGGGTTAGCATTACCTTTAGGGTTAGGGTTAGAGTTAGGGTTAGGGTTAGGTTTAAGGATAGGTTTTGAGTTAGGGTTAGAGTTAGGGTTAGGGTTAGGTTTAGGGTTAGGATTAGGTTTAGGGTTAGGGTTTGGATTAGGTTTAGTTGTTGGTTACTGTTAGGTTTTGGGTTAGGGTTAGGGTTAGGGTTAGGGTTCTGGTAAGGGTTAGGGTTAGGGTTTTTAGTTAGGGTTACGTTTAGGGTTAGGTTTGTGTTTGGGTTAGGGTTAGTTTTAGGGTTTGGGTTTGCGTTAGGGTTAGGGTTAAGGTTAGGTTTAGTCTTTGTTTTGGGTTAGGGTTAGGGGTAGGGTTAGGGTTAGCATTTGGGTTTGTGTTAGAGTTAGGGTTAGGTTAGGGTTAGGGTTAGTGTTAGGGTTAGGGTTAGGGTTAGGATTATGGATAGGATAAGGGTTAAATTTACGGTTAGGTTTAGGGTTTGTGGTAGCGTTAGTGTTAGGGTAAGGGTTCTTGGTTGGGGTTCGGCGAGGGTGAGGGATAGGGGTAGAGTTAGGGTTAGGGGTAGGGTTATGGTTTGGTTTTGGGTTTAGGCTGGGTTAGCGTTAGATTTAGTGTTAGGGTTAGGGTTAGTGTTATGGTTAGGGATTGGGTTAGGTTTAGGTTGATTGTTAGGTTTAGGGTTAGGGTTAGGATTAAGATTAGGGATAGGGTTAGTGTTAGTGTTAGGTTTAGGTTTAGGTTTAGGATTAGGTTTAGGTTTTGGGTTACGGTTAGAGTTAGGGTTAGGGTTAGGGTTAGGGTTTGGTTTTGTGTTAGGTTAGGGTTAGGTTTGGGGTTTGGGTTTGGATTAGGGTTAGGTATAGTGTTAGGTTTAGGGTTTGGGTTTGGGTTAGGGTTAGGGTTAGGTTTTGGGTTACATTTAGTGTTAGGGTTTTTGTGAGGGTTTGGATTAGGGTTAGGGTTAGGGTTAGAGTTTGGGTTAGGTTTAGGGTTAGGGTTAGGGTTAGGGTTAAGATTAGGGTTAGGGTTAAGGCTAGGTTTTGGGTTAGGGTTAGGGTTAATGTTAGGGTTAGGGTTAGGGTTATGGTTAGGGTTACAGTGAGGGTTAGGTTTTGGGTTAGGTTTAGGGTTAGGGTTTGTTTTATGGTTAGGTTTAGTTTTAGGGTTTGGGTTTGAGTTAGGGTTAGGGTTAGATTTAGGCTTAGTGTTAGGGCTAGGGTTTGGGTTAGGGTTACGGTTAGTGTTTGGGTTAGGTTTAGGTTTAGGGTTAGGGTTTGAGTTAGGATTAGGGTTAGGGTTAGGGTTAGGTTTAGGATTTGGGTTAAGGTTAGTTTAGGGTTAGCGTTTGGGTTTGGGTTAGGGTTAGTTTTAGGGTTTGGGTTTGCGTTAGGGTTAGGGTTAAGGTTAGGTTTAGGCTTTGGTTTGGGTTAGGGTTAGGGTTAGGGTTAGGGTTTGGGTTTGTTTTAGGGTTAGGTTTAGGGTTAGGTTTAGGGTTATTGTTAGGGTTTGGTTTTAGGTTAGGGTTAGGGTTTCGGTTTGGATTAGGTTTAAGTATAGTGTTAGGGTTACGGTTTGGGTTTGGGTTAGGGTTAGTGTTAGGGTTAGGGTGAATGTCAGGGTTAGGGTTAAGGTTAGGGTTAGGGTTTGGGATAGGGTTAGGGTCAGGGTTAGGGTTTGGGTTAGGGTTGAGTTTAGGGTTAGTGTTAGGGTTAGGCTTTGGGTTTGGGTTAGGGTTAGGGTTAGGGTTTGGGTAAGGGTTAAGGTTAGGGTTAGGGTTAGGGTATGGGTTTGTGTTAGGGTTAGGTTTAGGGTTAGGGTTAGGGTTTGGTTTATGGTTAGGGTCAGGGTTATGGTTTGCGTTAGGGTTAAGGTTAGGTTTAGGTTTAGGGTTAGGGTTTGGGTTTGGGTTAGATTTAAGGATAGGGTTAGGTTTAGGTTTTGGGTTAGTGTTAGTGTTAGGGATAGGGTTAGGGTTTCGGTTAGGGTTAAACTTAGGGTTAGGGTTTGTGTTTGGGTTAGGGTTAGGGTTAGGATTAAGGTTAGGGTTAGTTTGATGGTTAGGGTTTGGGTTTGGGTTAGGGTTAGGTTTAGGCTTTGGTGTGGGTTAGGGTTAGGGTTAGGGTTACGGTTTGGGTTAGGGTTAGGGTTAGGGTTTGGGTTTGTGTTAGGGTTAGCGTTAGGGTTAGGGTTACGGTTATGGTTAGGGTTCGGTTTAGGATTAGGGTTAGCGTTAGGTTTGGGTTTTGGATAGGTTTAGGGTTAGGGTTTTTTTTAGGGTTAAGGTTAGGATTAGGTTTAGGTTTTAGGTTAGGGTTAGAGTTAGGGTTAGGGTTCAGTTAGGGTTTGGGTTTGGGTTAGGGTTAGGTTTAGTGTTAGGGTTAGGGTTTGGTTTAGGGTTAGGGTTAGGGTTAGGGTTAGGGTTAAGGTTTGGGTTTGGGTTAGGGTTAGGGTTAGTGTTAGGGTTAGTGTTAGGTTTAGGTTTTGGGTTAGGGTTAGGGATAGGGTTAGTGTTAGGGTTAAGTTTAGGGTTTGGGTTAGGATTAGGGTTAGGGTTATAGTTACGGTTAGGGTTAGGGTTTGGGTTTGGGACAGTGTTAGGTTTAGGGTTAGGGTTAGGGTTACGGTTAGGGTTAGGGTTTGGGTTTTGGATAGTGTTAGGGTTAGGTTTAGGGTTAGGATTTGGTTTGGGTTAGGGTTAGTGTTAGAGTTAGGGTTAGGTTTACGTTTTGTGTGAGGGATAGGTTTAGGGTTAAGGTTAGGGTTAAGGATTGTGTTTGGGTTAGGGTAAGGGTTAATTTTTAGGGTTAGGGTTAGGGTTAGGGTTTGGGTTACAGTTAAGTTTACGGTTTGTGTGAGGATTTGGATTATGTTTAGGGTTAGGGTGAGGGTTTGGGTTAGGGTTAAGGTTAGGGTTAGGGTTAGGGTTTGGGTTTCGGTTTGGGTTAGGTTTAGGGTTAGGGTTAGGGTTAGGGTTAAGATAAGGGTTAGGGTTAGGGTTACTGTTAAGGCTAGGTTTTGGGTTACGGTTAGGGTTAGGGTTAGGTTTAGAGTTATGGTTAGGGTTAGGGTTAGGGTTAGGTTTTGGGTTAGTTTTAGGGTTTGGGTTAGGGTTAGGTTAGGGTTAGGGTTTCGGTTTGAGTTAGATTTTCGGTTACTTTTAGGCTTAGGATTAGGGATAGGGTTTCAGTTAGGGTTACGGTTAGTGTTTGGGTTAGGGTTAGGGTTAGGGTTAGGATTTGGGTTAGGATTAGGTTTAGAGTTGGGTTTATGTTTAGGGTTTCAGTGAGGGTTAGGTTAGGGTTAGGGTTTGGGAATGGGGTAGGGTTAGTTTTAGGGTGTGGGTTTGCGTTAGGGTTTGGGTTAGGATTAGGTTTAGGCTTTGTTTGTTTAGGGTTAGGGTTAGGTTTAGGGTTTAGGTTACGGTTAGGTTTAGGGTTATGGTTAGGTTTAGGGCTTGGGGTTATTGTTTAGGGTTTAGGCTTAGTGTTAGGTTTGGGTTAGGGTTAGGTTTAGGCTTTGGTTTGTTTAGGGTTAGGGTTAGGTTTAGGGTTTAGGTTAGGGTTAGGTTTAGGGTTATGGTTAGGGTTAGGTCTAGGGGTTAGTGTTTAGGGTTTAGGCTTAGTGTTAGGTTTAGGGTTAGGGTTAGTGTTAGGGTTTGGGTTTGGGTTAGGGTTAGGTTTAGGCTTTGGTGTGGGTTAGGGTTAGGGTTAGGGTTACGGTTTGGGTTAGGGTTAGGGTTTGGGTTTGTGTTAGGGTTAGCATTAGGGTTAGGGTTACGGTTAGGGTTAGGGTTCGGTTTAGGATTAGGGTTAGCGTTAGGTTTGGGTTTTGGTTAGGTTTAGGGTTAGGGTTTTTTTTAGGGTTAAGGTTAGGATTAGGTTTAGGTTTTAGGTTAGGGTTAGAGTTAGGGTTAGGGTTCGGTTAGGGTTTGGGTTTGGGTTAGGGTTAGGTTTAGTGTTAGGGTTAGGGTTTGGTTTTGGGTTAGGGTTAGGGTTAGGGTTAGGGTTAAGGTTTGGGTTTGGGTTAGGGTTAGGGTTAGTGTTAGGGTTAGTGTTAGGTTTAGGTTTTGGGTTAGGGTGAGGGATAGGGTTAGTGTTAGGGTTAAGGTTAGGGTTTGGGTTAGGATTAGGGTTAGGGTTATAGTTACGGTTAGGGTTAGGGTTTGGGTTTGGGACAGTGTTAGGGTTAGGGTTAGGGTTAGGGTTACGGTTAGGGTTAGGGTTTGGGTTTTGGATAGTGTTAGGGTTAGGGTTAGGGTTAGGATTTGGTTTGGGTTAGGGTTAATGTTAGAGTTAGGGTTAGGGTTAGGGTTAGGGTTATGGTTAGGGCTTGGGTTCGGGTTAGGGTTATTGTTAGCGTTTGGGTTAGGTTTAGAGTTATGATTTGAGTTAGGGTTAGCGTTATAGTTAGGATAAGGGTTAGGGTTTGTTTTAGGGATAGGGATAGGCATAGGTTTAGGGTTTGGGTTAAGGTTAGGGTTAGGGTCAGGGTTAGGGTTTTTGATAGGGTTAGGGTTAGGGTTAGGGTTAATGTTAGGATTAAGGTTAGGGTTAGTGTTAGGGTTAATTAGGGTTAGGGTTAGGGTTAGGGTTAGGGTTAGGGTTAGGGTTAGGGTTAGGGTTTGGGTTAGGGTTAGGGTTAGGGTTAGCATTAGTTTTAGGGTTAGGGTTTGGGTTTGGCTTAAGGTTAGGGTTAGGGTTAATGTTAGGATTAGGGTCAGGGTTTGGGTTAGGGTTAGGGTTAGGGTTTGGGTTAGGGTTAGCTTTAGGGTTAGGGTTTGGGTTAGGGATAGGGTTAGGATTAGGGTTAGGGTTTGGGTTTCGGTTAGGGCTTGGTTTAGGGTTAGGGTTAGTTTTAGGCTTAGTGTTCGGGTTAGGGTTATGGTTAGGGTTAGGGTTTGTGTTAGGGTTAGGGTTAGGGTTAGGGTAAGGGTTAGGTTTAGAATTAGGGTTTGGATTAGGTTTAGTGTTAGGGTTAGAGTTAGCGTTTGGTTTTCGGTTAGGGTTAGGTTTAGGGTTATAGTTAGGATTAGGGTTAGGTTTTGGGTTAGGGTTAGGTTTAGGATTAGGATTAATGTTAGGATTAGGGTTAGGGTTAGGGTTAAGGTTTGGGTTAGAGTTAGGGTGAGGGTTAGGGTTAGGTTTAGGGTTAGGCTTAGGGTTAGGGTTAGGTTTAGGTTTAGGGGTAGGTTGAGGGTTCGGGTTAGGATTAGGGTTAGGTTTTGGGTTTGGGTGAGGTTTAGGGTTAGTTTTAGGGTTTCATTTGGTTTAGGGTTCGGGTTCCGGTTAGGTTTAGGGTTTGGTTAGGGTTAGGGTTAGGGTTAGGGTTAGGGTTAGGGTTAGGATTTGGGTTTGGATTAGTTTTAGGTTTAGGGTTAGGGTTTGGTTTCTGTTAGATTAAGTGTTAGGGTTAGGGTTATTGTTTGGTTTAGGTTTAGGGTTAGGGTTAGGGTTTGGTTGAGGGTTAGGCTTAGGGTTAGGGTTAGGGTTAGGGTTAGGGTTAGGGTTAGGGTTAGGGTTTGGTTTATGGTTAGGGTCAGGGTTATGGTTTGGGTTAGGGTTAAGGTTAGGTTTAGGTTTAGGGTTAGGGTTTGGGTTTGGGTTAGAATTAAGGATAGGGTTAGGTTTAGGTTTTGGGTTAGTGTTAGTGTTAGGGATAGGGTTAGGGTTTCGGTTAGGGTTAAACTTAGGGTTAGGGTTTGTGTTTGGGTTAGGGTTAGGGTTAGGATTAAGGTTAGGGTTAGTTTGATGGTTAGGGTTTGGGTTTGGGTTAGGGTTAGGTTTAGGCTTTGGTGTGGGTTAGGGTTAGGGTTAGGGTTACGGTTTGGGTTAGGGTTAGGGTTAGGGTTTGGGTTTGTGTTAGGGTTAGCGTTAGGGTTAGGGTTACGGTTATGGTTAGGGTTCGGTTTAGGATTAGGGTTAGCGTTAGGTTTGGGTTTTGGATAGGTTTAGGGTTAGGGTTTTTTTTAGGGTTAAGGTTAGGATTAGGTTTAGGTTTTAGGTTAGGGTTAGAGTTAGGGTTAGGGTTCGGTTAGGGTTTGGGTTTGGGTTAGGGTTAGGTTTAGTGTTAGGGTTAGGGTTTGGTTTAGGGTTAGGGTTAGGGTTAGGGTTAGGGTTAAGGTTTGGGTTTGGGTTAGGGTTAGGGTTAGTGTTAGGGTTAGTGTTAGGTTTAGGTTTTGGGTTAGGGTTAGGGATAGGGTTAGTGTTAGGGTTTAGTTTAGGGTTTGGGTTAGGATTAGGGTTAGGGTTATAGTTACGGTTAGGGTTAGGGTTTGGGTTTGGGACAGTGTTAGGGTTAGGGTTAGGGTTAGGGTTACGGTTAGGGTTAGGGTTTGGGTTTTGGATAGTGTTAGGGTTAGGGTTAGGGTTAGGATTTGGTTTGGGTTAGGGTTAGTGTTAGAGTTAGGGTTAGGTTTACGTTTTGTGTGAGGGATAGGTTTAGGGTTAAGGTTAGGGTTAAGGATTGTGTTTGGGTTAGGGTAAGGGTTAATTTTTAGGGTTAGGGTTAGGGTTAGGGTTTGGGTTACAGTTAAGTTTACGGTTTGTGTGAGGATTTGGATTATGTTTAGGGTTAGGGTTAGGGTTTGGGTTAGGGTTAAGGTTAGGGTTAGGGTTAGGGTTTGGGTTTCGGTTTGGGTTAGGTTTAGGGTTAGGGTTAGGGTTAGGGTTAAGATAAGGGTTAGGGTTAGGGTTACTGTTAAGGCTAGGTTTTGGGTTACGGTTAGGGTTAGGGTTAGGTTTAGAGTTATGGTTAGGGTTAAGGTTAGGGTTAGGTTTTGGGTTAGTTTTAGGGTTTGGGTTAGGGTTAGGTTAGGGTTAGGGTTTCGGTTTGAGTTAGATTTTCGGTTACTTTTAGGCTTAGGATTAGGGATAGGGTTTCAGTTAGGGTTAGGTTAGGGTTAGGGTTTGCGAATGGGTTAGGGTTAGTTTTAGGGTTTGGGTTTGCGTTAGGGTTTGGGTTAGGATTAGGTTTAGGCTTTGTTTGTTTAGGGTTAGGGTTAGGTTTAGGGTTTAGGTTACGGTTAGGTTTAGGGTTATGGTTAGGTTTAGGGCTTGGGGTTATTGTTTAGGGTTTAGGCTCAGTGTTAGGTTTGGGTTAGGGTTAGGTTTAGGCTTTGGTTTGTTTAGGGTTAGGGTTAGGTTTAGGGTTTAGGTTAGGGTTAGGTTTAGGGTTATGGTTAGGGTTAGGGCTAGGGGTTAGTGTTTAGGGTTTAGGCTTAGTGTTAGGTTTAGGGTTAGGGTTAGTGTTAGGGTTTGGGTTTGGGTTAGGGTTAGGTTTAGGCTTTGGTGTGGGTTAGGGTTAGGGTTAGGGTTACGGTTTGGGTTAGGGTTAGGGTTTGGGTTTGTGTTAGGGTTAGCATTAGGGTTAGGGTTACGGTTAGGGTTAGGGTTCGGTTTAGGATTAGGGTTAGCGTTAGGTTTGGGTTTTGGTTAGGTTTAGGGTTAGGGTTTTTTTTAGGGTTAAGGTTAGGATTAGGTTTAGGTTTTAGGTTAGGGTTAGAGTTAGGGTTAGGGTTCGGTTAGGGTTTGGGTTTGGGTTAGGGTTAGGTTTAGTGTTAGGGTTAGGGTTTGGTTTTGGGTTAGGGTTAGGGTTAGGGTTAGGGTTAAGGTTTGGGTTTGGGTTAGGGTTAGGGTTAGTGTTAGGGTTAGTGTTAGGTTTAGGTTTTGGGTTAGGGTGAGGGATAGGGTTAGTGTTAGGGTTAAGGTTAGGGTTTGGGTTAGGATTAGGGTTAGGGTTATAGTTACGGTTAGGGTTAGGGTTTGGGTTTGGGACAGTGTTAGGGTTAGGGTTAGGGTTAGGGTTACGGTTAGGGTTAGGGTTTGGGTTTTGGATAGTGTTAGGGTTAGGGTTAGGGTTAGGATTTGGTTTGGGTTAGGGTTAATGTTAGAGTTAGGGTTAGGGTTAGGGTTAGGGTTATGGTTAGGGCTTGGGTTCGGGTTAGGGTTATTGTTAGCGTTTGGGTTAGGTTTAGAGTTATGATTTGAGTTAGGGTTAGCGTTATAGTTAGTATAAGGGTTAGGGGTTGTTTTAGGGATAGGGATAGGCATAGGTTTAGGGTTTGGTTTAAGGTTAGGGTTAGGGTCAGGATTAGGGTTTTTGATAGAGTTAGGGTTAGGGTTAGGGTTAATGTTAGGATTAAGGTTAGGGTTAGTGTTAGGGTTAATTAGGGTTAGGGTTAGGGTTAGGGTTAGGGTTAGGGTTAGGGTTAGGGTTAGGGTTTGGGTTAGGGTTAGGGTTAGGGTTAGGGTTAGCATTAGTTTTAGGGTTAGGGTTTGGGTTTGGCTTAAGGTTAGGGTTAGGGTTAATGTTAGGATTAGGGTCAGGGTTTGGGTTAGGGTTAGGGTTAGGGTTTGGGTTAGGGTTAGCTTTAGGGTTAGGGTTTGGGTTAGGGATAGGGTTAGGATTAGGGTTAGGGTTTGGGTTTCGGTTAGGGCTTGGTTTAGGGTTAGGGTTAGTTTTAGGCTTAGTGTTCGGGTTAGGGTTATGGTTAGGGTTAGGGTTTGTGTTAGGGTTAGGGTTAGGGTTAGGGTAAGGGTTAGGTTTAGAATTAGGGTTTGGATTAGGTTTAGTGTTAGGGTTAGAGTTAGCGTTTGGTTTTCGGTTAGGGTTAGGTTTAGGGTTATAGTTAGGATTAGGGTTAGGTTTTGGGTTAGGGTTAGGTTTAGGATTAGGATTAATGTTAGGATTAGGGTTAGGGTTAGGGTTAAGGTTTGGGTTAGAGTTAGGGTGAGGGTTAGGGTTAGGTTTAGGGTTAGGCTTAGGGTTAGGGGTAGGTTTAGGTTTAGGGTTAGGTTTAGGGTTCGGGTTAGGGTTAGGGTTAGGTTTTGGGTTTGGCTTAGGTTTACCCTTGGGTTAGTTTTAGGGTTTCATTTGGTTTAGGGTTCGGGTTCGGGTTAGGGATAGGGTTTGGTTAGGGTTAGGGTTAGGGTTAGGGTTAGGGTTAGGGTTAGGATTTGGGTTTGGATTAGTTTTAGGTTTAGGGTTAGGGTTTGGTTTCTGTTAGATTAAGTGTTAGGGTTAGGGTTATTGTTTGGTTTAGGTTTAGGGTTAGGGTTAGGGTTAGGCTTTGGTTGAGGGTTAGGCTTAGTGTTAGGGGTTAGGGGTTAGGATATTGGGTGTCAAATGACAAAATTGATATGTTCCTCCTGCTGCAGTCTCTACACGTAGTCCTCAGCGTCCTAATTTGGAACCCTGTGGACTTCATTCCCACATCCTCACTCTTCCAAGTGATGTCATGCACTTGCAACTATCCTTTTTTTGAAGTCAGAGCGCTGGAATTCCACCTCAAGGGACCAGGAGGCTCAATGCAGCTGCAGGACGACATGTGGCACACATTGTCTTTCCATGTTCTTATGCAGGACTTGGCTTGCACAGTGACAGCAAGTAAGGGAGTAGAAGGACATGCCTACTACCTCAGCTTAGTCCCCTCTCCACCCCTCTGCTTCTCTTCTCTGTCCCCACAGCTTGCACTTCTATACAGCCTACCTGGCAGGAGACCTAGAGGGACATCATTAAGAACAGAAGCTGTATTCTGGATGGCAGGGTCCACTATGAACTGCTCTCTGAGACCTGACAAGGAGCATGTTGCCACAGATTATTCAGGGCTCCTCGTGAACAAACTTCTCCCTCACAGATTTCTTGCTTGGCACAGAGATTACTGGAGTCTCATTGGGCTTCTTACAATTGTGCACTGTGGCCTAGATGGAGGATAAAACCCCCTTACAAACTGAGAAAAACTGTCCTGCAAGGTATGCCTAGTCTAGAACTTGATAAAGCCCACCTTAGAGGAAGTGAGTGCCATCAATTTGAGTATTCTCTGGCTGTCCAGGCTGTTTGAAGCCCAGGACAAACATTGTCTCAGGGAAAAGCAGAGCCTTCCTAAGACCTGCATAGGAGTCCTGACCTCCCCTCTGCTTCGACATTGTCACCCACCTTTTCATTACGGAGTCCAGTCCCTGACAGGAAGCGGTGTGACTTGCAGATTTGAAGAATGTAGAGACAAACAGATAGTTCCCATTCTGGGCATCTCTTGACAGATAGCTCAACGACTTCTTCACTTTGTCTGCATTCTGTAGATTAACCTGCACAGCTCAGTAAGTATACGGGATATTTTCTGGTCATCCTTAGGAAGGAGAGAGGAAGGAAGTTTCAAACTTGTAAACTCTGTCAGATTTCTCAATCATATGTTGCCATACACTCAGGTGAAAAATGGTAATTTCCTCAATATTCTCTCTCTATCTCCCTGTCTCACTCACTTTCTCTATCTGTTTCTCGCTCTCTCTAACACACACACACACTCACACGCATACATACACAGACACACACACACAAAAGATGAACATGGGTGGACCAGGGGATTACAAAGTTTACCTGAAAGGTACTCATCATTGTCTCCTGTGTGACCCAGTGCATAAACCGCCAGATGCTCTGGGCTACAGCGAGCACTCAGTGTCTCCAGAAGTGGCCAAGGCACCTATTCCTGGTGTTTCTGGTCCTCAGTCTCCAGAAGAAGAGAACGAGGATTAACATATCCTGCTCTGGTCATTGTATGCAGACAAGTGAGTCAGTTCAGATTGCTACAGACCTGTAGTTACTAGGTAACTACAAGATTCTGAGTTCTCTTTCATCTGATGTCATAGAGGTGAGGTCACTTCCTGGGATCCTCTGACATAGCCTCTTCCTTATATAGCAGTGCTTGCACTGCTAAGTACTCTCCTGCCCCCTGTCCATGTGGACAGTTCCATCAGTATGCCCATTCCACCACACCCACCCAACTGGCTGGGTATGCCTGGCTTCAGCAACCTCTCAACTCTGAGGAAATTCCGCTAGATTCCAACCTATCCTGCTATACCTATCTGACAGCAAAGCATTATTTGGCTTACACTTCCATGTCACAATCCATTTCGGAGTGTAGTCAGCTCAAGAACTCAAGAAAAGAGTATTAAAAGCACAAGCTACTTGTTCAAAGGCGGCACACTACACAAGACTCTCAAGGAACGCAAACATGATGTAGTAAGCACAAATAGACATCTACCAAGTATGAAGAACTTACAGAAATAAGCACTCTCACAATTATGAAATTGGATTGAATGGATAGCTTAGAGGGCAAACTTCTTGTAATTCAATCATGTTTATCTGAGTTTGAATTCTAGAACCCAGGATAATGACTGGCCTCAGGAAGCAGACTTGGAATCCCAGCATCTGGGAGGCAGACACAAAAGAACCCTGGGCTTCCAGTCATGCTAAAACACTGAGTTATAAGTCAGTGAGTAACTTTGTCTCATTAAAAAGTGGATGAGAACCTGAGAACACTAACCAAAAGTTTAATCTTTGCATTTAGGCAAATATGAGCCTAAACAGAGACACACACACACAGAAACACACACACAGGCACACACAAGAACATCATTCCAGTGTTACTCATGAAGCCTGTTCGAGTGCTTAGAACATACCATTGAAAATGACCACTTGCCTCGCATTGCTGTAGAAGGGGAGATTTAACATAATGCAGAGACTGTTGACAAGTTTCAACCACAGTTGTATACTAAAGATTTTGAGAGCAGGAGAACATCTTCCGAAACCACACTTTATCATCCATCCAGGAGCTCCCATCCTAACATATCTCCCAGGGATGAAGAGCATGCAGTTTTGCAGGTCACTGAATACACTCGTCTTGTAAGTGGATTCTAGGAAGGGTAGGGATCTGCAATAGCAAGAAGCAGTGGCAAAAGGTCATCGACCATCTGAGCATTCCTACACAGTTCACGTCAGTGTGGTTTATGTTTAGCTCTGATGTCAACTGTCTGCTGTCATCTGGAAAACCGACTGATGTATAAACAGAGTAATACACAGTAGTCATGTCTTTTGGTTGTTGAGTATCTGTGCAAAGTGTGTGCAACTGTTTGTCATCCCAAATGGCACAGTATCTAATGTGGGTAGTTTGTTGTGTGTAAGAAGGAGGCGAAAAACCTATCACAAATTATGTTTCTGGAAAAGCCCAAGGACATGACAGTCATATCC
>JAJHUQ010000044.1:870000-875000 GCA_035773235.1 Eospalax fontanierii | reverse complement strand
TTAGGGTTAGGGTTAGGGTTTCGAATAGGGTTAGGGTTAGGGTTAGATTTAGGGTTAGGGTTTCGTTTTGGGTTAGCATTATGTTTAGGGTTTGTGTTAGGTTTTGTATTGGGTTAGGGTTATGGTTAGGGTTAGGTTTAGGGTTTGGGTTATGGTTAGGTGTAGGTTTAGGGTAAGGGTTAGGTTTAGAATTAGGTTTTGGTTTAGGGTTAGGGTTAGGGTTACGTTTTGGGTTAGGGTTAGGGTAGGCTTAGGATTAGGGTTTGGGTTTCGTTAGCGTTAGGTTTAGGGTTAGGTTTAGGTGTAGGTTTAGGTTTAGGGTTAGGGTTAGGGTTAGGATTAGGGTTTGGGTTTGGGTTAGGGTAAGGGTTAGTGTTAGGTTTAGTGTTAGTGTTAGGGTTTGGTTTATGGTTAGGGTTAGGGTTAGGGTTAGGATTAGGTTTATGGTTAGGGTTAGGGTTAGTTTAGTGTTAGTGTTATGTTTTGGGTTAGGTTAAAGTTAGGGGTTGGGGTTAGGGTTTGGGTTTGGGTTAGGTTTAGGGTTAGGGTTAGAGTTTGGGTTAAGGTTAGAGTTAGTGTTAGGCTTAGGGTTTGGGTTAGGGTTAGGGTTAGTTTTAGGGTTAGGGCTGTTTTAGGCTTAGGTTTATGGTTAGGTGTTAGGGGTTAGGGGTTAAGGTAAGGCTTAGAGTTAGGTTTTGGGTTAGGGTTAGGGTCAGGGTTAGGGTTAGGGTTTGGGTTAGGGTTAGGGTTAGGCTTAGGGTTATGGTTAGGTTTAGGGTTTTGGTTTGGGTTAGGGTTAGGGTTAGGGTTTGGTGTAGGGTTAGACTTATGGTTAGGGTTACAGTTTGTGTTAGGTTTTGGGTTAGGGTTAGGCTTTGGTTTTGCGTAAGGTTTAGCGTTTGGTTTAGGTTTAGGGTTAGGGTTAGTATTAGGGTTAGCGTTTCTTTTAGGGTTAGGGTTAAGGTTAGGGTTAGGGTAAGGTTTTGGGTTAGAGTTACGTTTAGAGTTAGGTTTTGGGTTTACGTTAGGGTTACGTTTAGGGTTAGGGTTAGGGTTTGGTTTTGGATTAGGGTTAGGGTTAGTGTTTATGTTAGGATTAGGGTTAGGTATAGGGTTAGGGTTTGTGTTAGGTTTAGGTTTAGGGTTTGGGTTATGGTTATGGTCTCGGTTTGGTTTAGGGTTAGGGTTAGGGTTAGGGTTTGGGTTAGGGTTAGGGTTAGGTTAAGGGTTTGGGTTAGGGTTAGGGTTAGGGTTATGGTTTGGATTTGGATTAGGGTTAGCGTTAGGGTTAGGGTTAGGGTTAGGGTTAGGGTTAGCGTTAATGTTAGGATTAGTGTTAGGGTTAGGGTTAGGGTTAGGGTTTGATTTAGGGTTAGGGTTAGAGTTAGGGTTAGGATTAGGGTTAGGGTTAGGGTTAGGACTTGGTTTAGGGTTAGGGTTATAGTTAGGATTAGGGTTAGGGTTTGGCTTAGGGTTAGGGTTAGGGTTAGGGTTTATATTAGGATTAGGGTCAGGGTTAGGGTTAGGGTTAGGGTTAGGGTTAGGGTTAGGGTTAGGGTTTCGGTTTGGATTAGCGTTAGGTTTAGGGTTAGTGTTAGGTTTTGGATTGGGTTAGGTTTAGGGTTAGGGTTTGGGTTAGGGTTAGGGTTAGGGTTAGCGTTTGGATTTGGGTGAGGGTTAGGGTTAGGGTTAGGGTTAGGGTTAGGGTTAGCGTTAATGTTAGGATTAGTGTTAGGGTTAGGGTTAGGGTTAGGGTTTGATTTAGGGTTAGGGTTAGAGTTAGGGTTAGGATTAGGGTTAGGACTTGGTTTAGGGTTAGGGTTATAGTTAGGATTAGGGTTAGGGTTTGGCTTAGGGTTAGGGTTAGGGTTAGGGTTTATATTAGGATTAGGGTCAGGGTTAGGGTTAGGGTTAGGGTTAGGGTTAGGGTTAGGGTTAGGGTTAGGGTTTCGGTTTGGATTAGCGTTAGGTTTAGGGTTAGTGTTAGGTTTTGGATTGGGTTAGGTTTAGGGTTAGGGTTTGGGTTAGGGTAAGGGTTTGTGTTAGTGTTAGGTTTAGGTTTAGGGTTAGGTTTAGGATTAGGGTTTGGGTTAGGGTTAGGGTTAGGGTTAGTGTTATGGTTTGGTTTTGGATTGGGTTAGGTTTAGGGTTATTGTTTGGGTTAGGGTTAGGGTCTGAGTTATGGTTAGGGTTAGGGTTAGGATTAGGGTTTGGGTTTGGTTAGGGTTAGGTTTAGGGATAGGATTAGGGTTACGGTAAGGGTTAGGTTTAGGGTTAGGGTTAGGGTTTGTGTTTGGTTTAGGGTAAGGGTTTGGTTTAGGGTTAGTGTTAGTGTTAGGGTTTGGGTTAGGGTTATGGTTAGGGTTTGGGTTTGGGTTAGGTTTAAGGTTAGGGTTAGGGTTTCGTTTGGGTTAGGGTTAGGGTTAGGATTAGGGTTTGGTTTCTGTTAGGGTTTGGGTTAGGGTAGGGGTTTGTGTTAGTGTTAGGTTTAGGTTTAGGGTTAGCGTTAGGGTTAGGGTTTGTTTTAGGGTTAGGTTTAGGGTCAGGTTTAGGGTTAGGTTTTCGATTTGGGTTAGGGTTAGGTTTAGTGTTATGGTTAGGTTTTGGATTGGGTTAGGATTAGGGTTATTGTTATGGTTAGGGTTAGGTTTTCGGTTATGGTTAGGGTTAGGGTTAGGATTAGGGTTTGGGTTTGGTTAGGGTTAGGTTCAGGGTTAGGGTTAGGGTTAGGGTAAGGGTTAGGTTTAGGGTTAGGGTTAGGGTTTGTGTTTGGGTTAGGGTAAGGTTTAGGGTTAGGGTTAGTGTTAGGGTTTGTTTTAAGGTTAGGGTTAGGGTTAAGGTTTGGTTTTGGGTTAGGTTTAGGGTTTGGGTTAGGGTTTCCTTTTTGTTAGGGTTAGGGTTAGGGTTAGGGTTAGGTTTAGGGGTTAGGGTTAGGGTTACTTTTAGGATTAGGGTTAGGGCTTGGGTTCGGGATAGGGTTAGGGTTAAGGTTTCGTTTGGGTTAGGGTTAGGCTTAGGTTTAGGGTTTGGGGTAGGGTTAGGGTTTGGGTTTGGTTTAGGTTTAGGGTTAGAGTTATGGTTAGGGTTATGGTTAGGGTTAGGGTTTGGGTTAGGGTTAGGGTTAGGGTTTGGTTTTGATTTAGGGTTAAGGTTAGGGTTAGGGTCAGGGTTAGGGTTTGGGTTTGGGTTTGGGTTAGGGTTAGGGTTAGGTTTAGGTTTATGGTTAGGGTTAGGTTAGGGTTAGGGTTAGGGTTAGGTTTAGGGTTAGAGTTAGGGTTTGGGTTAGGGTTAGATTTAGAATCTGGGTTAGGATTAGGGTTAGGGTTAACGTTATGGTTTGGGTTTGATTTAGGGTTAGTTTTAGGGTTAGGGTATGCTTTTGGGTTACGGTTAGGTTTTGGATTAGGGTTAGGGTTTGGTTTAGAATTAGGGTTAGGGTTAGGGTTAGGGTTAATGTTAGGGTTTGGGTTTGATTTAGGGTTAGGTTTAGGGTTAGCGTTTGGGTTAGAGTTAAGTTTAGGGTTAGCGTTAGAGTTATGGTTAGGGTTAGGGTTAGTGTTTGGTTTAGGTTTAGGGTTAGGGTTAGGATTAGGGTTAGCATTTCTTTTAGGGTTAGGGTTAGGGTTAGGGTTAGGGTAAGGTTTTGGGTTAGTGTTAGGGTTACGTTTAGAGTTAGGTTTTGGGTTTACGTTAGGGTTAGGTTTAGGGGTAGGGTTAGGGTTTGGTTTTGGGTTAGGGTTAGGGTTAGGTTTAGGGTTTATTTTAGGATTAGGGTTAGGTATACGGTTAGGGTTTGTGTTAGGTTTAGGTTTAGGGTTTGGGTTATGGTTATGGTTTCAGTTTGGTTTAGGGTTAGGGTTAGGGTTAGGGTTTGGGTTAGGGTTAGGGTTAGGGTTAGGGTAAGGTTTGGGTTAGGGTTAGGGTTAGGGTTATGGTTTGGATTTGGGTTAGGATTAGGGTTAGGGCTAGGGTTAGGGTTTGCGTTACGGTTACGGTTAGGATTTGGTTTAGGTTTAGGGTTATAGTTAGGATTAGGGTTAGCGTTTCTTTTAGGGTTAGGGTTAGGGATAGGGTTAGATTTAGAATTTGGGTTAGGATTAGGGTTAGGGTTAACGTTATGGTTTGGGTTTGATTTAGGGTTAGTTTTAGGGTTAGGGTATGCTTTTGGGTTACGGTTAGGTTTTGGTTTAGGGTTAGGGTTTGGTTTAGACTTCGGGTTAGGGTTAGGGTTAGGGTTAATGTTAGGGTTTGGGTTTGATTTAGGGTTAGGTTTAGGGTTTGGGTTTGGGTTAGGTTTAGGGTTAATGTTAGGATTACGGTTAGGGTTAAGGTTATGGTTAATGTTTAGTTTAGGGTTACGGATAATGTGATGGTTAGGGTTATGGTTAGGGTTAGGGTTTGGGTTAGGGTTAGGGTTAGGGTAACGGTTTTGGTTGGGGTTAGTGTTAGGGTTAGTGTTAGGGTCAGGGTTAGGGATAGGGATTGGGTATGGGTTAGGGTTAGTGTTAGGGTTAGGGTTTGGTTTAGGGTTAGGGTTAGGATTTGGGTTAGTGTTAGGCTTATAGCTAGCATTAGGGTTAGGATTTGATTTACGGTTAGTGTTAGGGATAGGTTTAGGTTTTAGGTTAGTGTTAAGGTTAGGGTTAGGGCTTGGGTTAGGGTTAGGGTTAGGCTTAGGTTTAGGGTTAGGTTTAGGGTTTGGGTTTGGGTTAGGGATAGTTTTGGGGTTAGGCTTTGGTTTTGGGTTAGGGTTAGGGTTTGGTTTAGGGTTAGTGTTAGGATTATTGTTTTTGTTAGGTTTAGGGTTAGGGTTAGGGTTTGGGATAGCGTTAGGGTTAGGGTTAGGGTTTGGGTTAGGTTTAGGGTAAGGGTTAGGGTGAGGGTTTGGTTTTGTGTTAGGGTTAGGGTTAGGGTTAGGGTTTGTGTTAGGTTTAGTGTTAGGATTTGGGTTATGCTTATGCTTTTGGTTTGGTTTAGGGTTAGGGTTAGGGTTATGGTTA
>JAJHUQ010000044.1:857500-865000 GCA_035773235.1 Eospalax fontanierii | reverse complement strand
TAAGGTTTAGGGTTAGGGTTAGTGTTAGTGTTAGAGTTTGGGTTTGTGTTAGGGTTAGGGGTAGGTTTAGGATTAGTGTTAGGGTTCGTTTTAGCGTTAGGGTTAGGTTTTGGGTTAGGGTTAGTGTTAAGGTTAGGGTTAGTGTTAGGGGAAGGGTTTGGGTTTGGCTTAGGTTTAGGTTTAGTGTTAGGGTTTCATTTGGTTTAGGGTTAGGGTTAGGGTTAGGGTTAGGGTTTGGGTTAGGTTTAGGGTTTGGGTTAAGGTTAGGGTTTGGGTTTGGGTTAGGGTTAGGTTTATGGTTATGTTTAGGATTAGGGTTGGGGTTGCATTTGGGTTAGGGTTAGGGTTAGGGTTATTGTTTTGGTTAGATTTAGGGTTAGGGTTAGCGTTAGGGTTTGGGTAAGGTTAGGGTTAGGGTTAGGTTTAGGGTTAGGGTTAGGGTTAGGGTTAGGGTTTGGTTTTGGGTTTGGGTTAGGGTAAGGGATAGGGTTAGGGTTAGTGTTAGTGTCAGTGTCAGGGTTTGGGTATGGGTTAAGGTTAGAGTTAGAGTTAGGGTTAGGGTTAGGGTTTGGGTTAGGGCTAGGGTTATGGTTAAGTTTAGGGTTTGGGTTATGGTTAGGGTTAGGGTTAAGCTTACGGTTAGAGTTAGGTTTAATGTTAATATTAGGGTTAGGGTTAGGGTTAGGGTTTGGTTTAGGGTTAGGTTTAGGTTTAGGATTAGCATTAAGTTTAGGTTTAGGGTTAGGATTAGGGTTAGGGTTAGGGTTTGGGTTAGGATTTGGTTTAGGGTTAAGGTTAGGGTTAGGGTTAGGGTTTGGGTTAGGGTTTGGTTTTGGGTTAGGGTTAGGTTTAGGGTTAGGGTAAAGTTTAGGTTTAGGGTTAGGATTAGGGTTAGGGTTAGGGTTTGGGTTAGGATTTGGTTTAGGGTTAAGGTTAGGGTTAGGGTTAGGGTTTGGGTTAGGGTTTGGTATTGGGTTTGGGTTAGGTTTAGGGTTAGGGTTAGGGTTAGGGTTAGGGTTAGGGTTAATGTTAGGATTAGGGTTAGGGTTTGGGTTAGAGTTAAGGATGGGTTAGGGTTAGGGTTACGATTAGGCTTAGGGTTAGGTTTAGGTTTATTTTTAGACTTTGGTTTAGGGTTAGCTTTACAGGTAGGATTAGGGTTAGGGTTTGGGTTAGGTTTACGCTTAGGTTTAGGGTTAATGTTAGGATGAGAGTCAAGGTTTGGATTAGGGTTAGAGTTAGGGTTTGGGTTCGATTTAGCGTTGGTGTTAGGGTTTGTGTTAGGAATAGGTTTAGGGTTAGTGTTAGGGTTAGGGTTAGGGTTAGGGTTATGGTTTGGTTTTGGGTTAGGGTTAGGTTTAGGGTTAGGGTAAAGTTTAGGTTTAGGGTTAGGGTTAGGGTTTGTGTTTGGGTTAGGTTAAGGTTTAGGGTTAGGGTTAGTGTTAGTGTTAGAGTTTGGGTTTGAGTTAGCATTAGGCGTAGGGTTAGGATTAGTGTTAGGATTTGTTTTAGCGTTAGGGTTAGGTTTTGGGTTAGGGTTAGGGTTAGTGTTAGGGTTAGGGTTTGGGTTTGGGTTAGGTTTAGTTTTAGGGTTAGGGTTTCATTTGGATTAGGATTAGGTTTAGGATAAGATTTGGGTTAGGTTTAGGGTTAGGGTTAGGGTTAGGGTTTAGGTTTGGGTTAGGGTTAGGTTTAGGGTTTGGGTTTGGGTTAGGTTTAGGTTTAGGTTTAGGGTTTCATTTGGTTTAGGGTTAGGGTTTGGGTTAGGTTTAGGTTTAGGTTTAGGGTTTGGGTTAGGTTTAGGTTTAGGTTTAGGGTTAGGGTTAGGTTTTGGGTTAGGGTTAGTGTTAGGGTTAGGTTTAGGGTTAGGGTTAGGGTTAGGGTTAGGTTTTGGTTTTGGGTTATGGTAAGGGTTAGGGTTAGGGTGTTATTTTCTGGGTTTGGGGTTGGGTTAGGGTTCGGTTTAGGTTTAGGGTTAGGTTTAGGGTTCGGGTTAGGTTTAGGGTTAGGGTTTGGGTTTGGGTTAGGTTTAGGTTTAGTTTTAGGGTTTCGTTTGGTTTAAGGTTCGGGTTCGGGTTAGGGTTAGAGTTTGGTTAGGGTTAGGGTTAGGGTTAGGGTTAGGGTTAGAGTTTGCGTTTGGATTAGGTTTAGGTTTAGGGTTAGGGTTTGGTTTCTGTTAGATTAAGGGTTAGGGTTATTGTTTAGTTTAGGTTTAGGGTTAGGGTTAGGGTTAGGGTTTGGTTGAGGGTTAGGCTTAGTGTTAGGGGTAAGGGGTTAGGATATTGGGTGTCAAATGACAAATTTGATCTGTTCCTCCTGCTGCAGTTTCTCCACGTAGTCCCCAGCGTCCTAATTTGGAACCCTGTGACCTTCATTCCCACATCCTCACTCTTCCAAGTGATGTCATGCACATGCAACTATCCTTTCCTTGAAGTCAGAGCGCTGGAATTCCACCTCAAGGGACCAGGAGGCTCAATGCAGCTGCAGGACGACATGTGGCACACATTGTCTTTCCATGTTCTTATGCAGGACTTGGCTTGCACAGTGACAGCAAGTAAGGGAGTAGAAGGACATGCCAACTACCTCAGCTTAGTCCCCTCTCCACCCCTCTGCTTCTCTTCTCTGTCCCCACAGCTTGCACTTCTAAACAGCCTACCTGGCAGGAGACCTAGAGGGACATCATTAAGAACAGAAGCTGTATTCTGGATGGCAGGGTCCACTATGAACTGCTCTCTGAGACCTGACAAGGAGCCTGTTGCCACAGATTTTTCAGGGCTCCTCGTGAACAAACTTCTCCCTCACAGATTTCTTGCTTGGCACAGAGATTACTGGAGTCTCATTGGGCTTCTTACAATTGTGCACTGTGGCCTAGATGGAGGGTAAAACCCCCTTACAAACTGAGAAAAACTGTCCTGCAAGCTATCCCTAGTCTAGAACTTGATAAAGCCCACCTTAGAGGAAGTGAGTGCCATCAATTTGAGTATTCTCTGGCTGTCCAGGCTGTTTGAAGCCTAGGACAAACATTGTCTCAGGCAAAGCAGAGCCTTCCTAAGACCTGAATAGGAGTCCTGACCTCCCCTCTGCTTCGACATTGTCACCCACCTTTTCATTACGGAGTCCAGACCCTGACAGGAAGCGGTGTGACTTGCAGATTTGAAGAATGTAGAGACAAACAGATAGTTCCCATTCTGGGCATCTCTTGGCAGATAGCTCAACAACTTCTTCACTTTGTCTGCATTCTGTAGATTAACCTGCACAGCTCAGTAAGTATACGGGATATTTTCTGGTCATCCTTAGGAAGGAGAGAGGAAAGAAGTTTCAAACTTGTAAACTCTGTCAGATTTCTCAATCATATGTTGTCATACACTAAGGTGAAAAATGGTAATTTCCTCAATATTCTCTCTCTATCTCCCTGTCTCACTCACTTTCTCTCTCTGTTTCTCGCTCTCTCTAACACACACACACACTCACACGCATACATACACAGACACACACACACAAAAGACGAACATGGGTGGACCAGGGGATTACAAAGTTTACCTGAAAGGTACTCATCATTGTCTCCTGTGTGACCCAGTGCATAAACCGCCAGATGCTCTGGGCTACAGCGAGCACTCAGTGTCTCCAGAAGTGGCCAAGGCACCTATTCCTGGTGTTTCTGGTCCTCAGTCTCCAGAAGAAGAGAACGAGGATTAACATATCCTGCTCTGGTCATTGTATGCAGACAAATGAGTCAGTTCAGATTGCTACAGACCTGTAGTTACTAGGTAACTACAAGATTCTGAGTTCTCTTTCATCTGATGTCATAGAGGTGAGGTCACTTCCTGGGATCCTCTGACATAGCCTCTTCCTTATATAGCAGTGCTTGCACTGCTAAGTACTCTCCTGCCCCCTGTCCATGTGGACAGTTCCATCAGTATGCCCATTCCACCACACCCACCCAACTGGCTGGGTATGCCTGGCTTCAGCAACCTCTCAGCTCTGAGGAAATTCCGCTAGATTCCAACCTATCCTGCTATACCTATCTGACAGCAAAGCATTATTTGGCTTACACTTCCATGTCACAATCCATTTCGGAGTGTAGTCAGCTCAAGAACTCAAGAAAAGCGTATTAAAAGCACAAGCTACTTGTTCAAAGGCGGCACACTACACAAGACTCTCAAGGAACGCAAACATGATGTAGTAAGCACAAATAGACATCTATCAAGTATGAAGAACTTACAGAAATAAGCACTCTCACAATTATGAAATTGGATTGAATGGATAGCTTAGAGGGCAAACTTCTTGTAATTCAATCATGTGGGTCTGAGTTTGAATTCTAGAACCCAGGATAATGACTGGCCTCAGGAAGCAGACTTGGAATCCCAGCATCTGGGAGGCAGACACAAGAGAACCCTGGGCTTCCAGCCATGCTAAAACACTGAGTTATAAGTCAGTGAGTAACTTTGTCTCATTAAAAAGTGGATGAGAACCTGAGAACACTAACCAAAAGTTTAATCTTTGCATTTAGGCAAATATGAGCCTAAACAGAGACACACACACACAGAAACACACACACAGGCACACACAAGAACATCATTCCAGTGTTACTCATGAAGCCTGTTCGAGTGCTTAGAACATACCATTGAAAATGACCACTTGCCTCGCATTGCTGTAGAAGGGGAGATTTAACATAATGCAGAGACTGTTGACAAGTTTCAACCACAGTTGTATACTAAAGATTTTGAGAGCAGGAGAACATCTTCCGAAACCACACTTTATCATCCATCCAGGAGCTCCCATCCTAACATATCTCCCAGGGATGAAGAGCATGCAGTTTTGCAGGTCACTGAATACACTCGTCTTGTAAGTGGATTCTAGGAAGGGTAGGGATCTGCAATAGCAAGAAGCAGTGGCAAAAGGTCATCGACCATCTGAGCATTCCTACACAGTTCACGTCAGTGTGGTTTATGTTTAGCTCTGATGTCAACTGTCTGCTGTCATCTGGAAAACCGACTGATGTATAAACAGAGTAATACACAGTAGTCATGTCTTTTGGTTGTTGAGTATCTGTGCAAAGTGTATGCAACTGTTTGTCATCCCAAATGGCACAGTATCTAATGTGGGTAGTTTGTTGTGTGTAAGAAGGAGGCGAAAAACCTATCACAAATTATGTTTCTGGAAAAGCCCAAGGACATGACAGTCATATCCAACATGAGGCAATCTGGACACTGGGGGAAGACCAGAGAAGAGCATTGCTTAGAATGCATGAGCCCTGGATTCCCCAAAAGAAAAGGAGGAACAAAAGCAGATAACAGGTCCAAGGATCCAGAAGGGGATGGGAGGAGGGCTTGATGAAGGCCACCAAACTACACACTGAGTCACCAGTTTCTGGTGAGCTGTATAAGTTCTAGGCGGTAAAGTCCTACGCAAATGAATTGAGGGAGGGAGACTGAGATCGAAAGAGACCTTGTATGAAAGTACCATTTCTTCTCATCAGTTCTATGGTATCTAAAGGCCAAACAGCTCCCCAGCTCAAAGTAGGTCCAGGAAGTTCCAAGAATTTTTCCAAAAAAAACTCGTTCCAGGCTTTTAAAAATATATCAATGAAAACAAAGCCAGGGTAAGTATGAACTACCCTAATGTCAGATAACCCGAGACTGTCTTTTCACTGAACCAACCCTAGGCACCTAGCAAACCGTTCTACCCCTGCACTCCCAGAATGGCACTTACAGTGCTCACTTCACTTACAGTTGCAGAACTTGAGATCACTGTGCAGAATGGTTTCTGTGGCATCTTAAGCATGCACTGCATATCTGCCTCAGCATTGGCCAAGTGTTCTTCGCTTGGTGACCAAAGTGAGGTTGAGAACCTCTCAGCCTGGGAACTCCAGCGTGAGGCAGAGATGTGGCTGTGTAATGCACATGTCAAGCAGCTCAATGATAAAATTGATCTGTTCCTCCTGCTGCAGGCTCTCCACCTAGTCCCCAGTGGGTTTGGGTTTGGGTTTGGGTTAGGTTTAGGGTTAGGGTTAGGGTTTCGTTTGGGTTAGGGTTAGGGTTAGGGTTAGGGTTTGGGTTCGGCTTAGGGTTAGGGTTAGGGTTAGGGTAAGGGTTAGGAATTGGGTTAGGGTTAGGGTTAGGTTTAGAGTTAGGGTTAGGGTTTGGTTTTGGTTTAGGGTTAGGTTTGGGGTTAGGGTTAGGGTTTGGGTTTGGATTAGGGTTAGGCTTAGGTTTAGGTTTAGGGTTAGGGTTAGGGTTAGGGTTAGGTTTAGTGTTAGGGTTAGGGTTTGGATTAGGTTAGGTTTAGGGTTAGGATTAGGGTTACGGTTAGCTTTTCGGTTAGTGTTAGGGTTAGGGTTAGGATATGGGATTGGGTTAGGGTTAGCGTTTCAGTTATGGTTATGGTTAGTGTTAGGGTTAGCGTTTCGGTTTGGGCTAGCATTAGGTTTAGTGTGAGATTTAGTATTAGGGTTAGGGTTAGGGTTAGGGGTAGTTTTTGGTTTTGGTTTAAGGTAAGGGTTAGGGTTAGGGTTAGGGTTTGGGTTTGGGTTAGGTTTAGGGTTAATGTTAGGATTACGGTTAGGGTTAAGTTTATGGTTAATGTTTAGGTTAGGGTTACGGATAATGTGATGGTTAGGGTTATGGTTAGGGTTAGGGTTTGGGTTAGGGTTAGGGTTAGGGTAACGGTTTTGGTTGGGGTTAGGGTTAGGGTTAGTGTTAGGGTCAGGGTTAGGGATGGGGATTGGTTATGGGTTAGTGTTAGTGTTAGGGTGAGGGTTTGGGTTGGGGTTAGGGTTAGGATTTGGGTAAGTGTTAGGCTTATAGCTAGCATTAGGGATAGGATTTGATTTACGGTTAGGGTTAGGGATAGGTTTAGGGTTTAGGTTAGTTATAGGGTTAGGGTTAGGGCTTGGGTTAGGGTTAGGGTTAGGCTTAGGTTTAGGGCTAGGTTTAGGGTCTGGGTTTGGGTTAGGATTAGTTTTGGGGTTAGGCTTTGGTTTTGGGTTAGGGTTAGGGTTTGGTTTAGGGTTAGTGTTAGGATTATTGTTTTTGTTAGGTTTAGGGTTAGGGTTAGGGTTTGGGATAGGGTTAGGGTTAGGGTTAGGGTTAGGGTTTGGGTTAGGTTTAGGGTAAGGGTTAGGGTGAGGGTTTGGTTTTGTGTTAGGGTTAGGGTTAGGGTTAGGGTTTGTGTTAGGTTTAGTGTTAGGGTTTGGGTTATGCTTATGCTTTTGGTTTGGTTTAGGGTTAGGGTTAGGGTTATGGTTAGGGTTAGGGTTAGGGTTTGTGTTAGAGTTAGGGTTAGGGTTAGGGTTAGTGTTAATGTTAGGGTTAGGGTTAGGGTTAGGATTAGGGTTAGGGTTAGGGTTAGGTTGAGGATTTGGTTTAGGGTTAGCTTTACAGTTAAGATTAGGGTTAGGGTTTGGGTTAGCGTAATGCTTAGGGTTAGGGTTAATGTTAGGATGAGAGTCAGGGTTAGGGTTAGGGTTAGGGTTAGGGTTTGGGTTAGGTTTAGCGTTAG
>JAJHUQ010000044.1:810000-852500 GCA_035773235.1 Eospalax fontanierii | reverse complement strand
GGTTAAGGATGGGTTAGGGTCAGGGTTAGGATTAGAATTTGGGTTAGGGTTAGGGTTAGGGTTAGGTTTAGGATTTGGTTTAGGGTTAGCTTTACAGTTAGGTTTAGGGTTAGGGTTTGGGTTATGGTTACGCTTAGGGTTAGGGTTAACGTTAGGATGAGAGTCAGCGTTACGGTTAGGGATAGGGTTAGGTTTTGGGTTAGGTTTCGCGTTAGGGTTAGGGTTTGTGTTAGGGATAGGTTTAGGGTTAGGGTTAGGGTTAGGGTTTGGGTTTGAGTTAGGTTTAGGGTTAGGTTTAGGGTAAAGTTTAGGTTTAGGGTTAGGGTTAGGTTTTGTGTTTGGGTTAGGTTAAGGTTTAGGGTTAGGGTTAGTGTTAGTGTTAGAGTTTGGGTTTGTGCTAGGGTTAGGGGTAGGTTTAGGATTAGTGTTAGGATTTGTTTTAGCGTTAGGGTTAGGTTTTGGGTTAGGTTAGGTTTAGGGTTAGGGATAGGGTTAGGGTTTGGGTTTGGGTTAGGTTTAGTTTTAGTGTTAGGGTTTCATTTGGATTAGGATTAAAGATAGGTTTAGGATTTGGGTTAGGTTTAGGGTTAGGGTTAGGTTTAGGATTAGGATTAATGTTAGGATTAGGGTTAGGGTTAGGGTTAAGGTTAGGGTTAGGGTTAGGGTTAGGGTTATAGTTAGGATTAGGGTTAGGTTTTGTTTTAGGGTTAGGTTTAGGATTAGGATTAATGTTAGGATTAGGGTTAGGGTTAAGGTTAAGGTTTGGGTTAGAGTTAGGGTGAGGGTTAGGGTTAGGTTTAGGGTTAGGCTTAGGGTTAGGGTTAGGTTTAGGTTTAGGGTTATGTTTAGGGTTCGGGTTAGGGTTAGGGTTAGGGTTTGGTTTTGTGTTAGGTTTAGGGTTAGTTTTAGGGTTTCATTTGTTTTAGGGTTCGGGTTCGGTGTAGTGTTATGGTTTGGTTAGTGTTAGGGTTAGGGTTATGGTTAGGGTTAGGGTGAGGATTTGGGTTTGGATTAGTTTTAGGTTTAGGGTTAGGGTTTGGTTTCTGTTAGATTAAGGGTTAGGGTTAGGGTTATTGTTTGGTTTAGGTTTAGGGTTAGGGTTAGGGTTAGGGTTTGGTTGAGGGTTAGGCTTAGTGTTAGGTGTTAGGGGTTAGGATATTGGGTGTCAAATGACAAAATTGATCTGTTCCTCCTGCTGCAGTCTCTCCACGTAGTCCTCAGCGTCCTAATTTGGAACCCTGTGGCCTTCAATCCCACATCCTCACTCTTCCAAGTGATGTCATGCACTTGCAACTATCCTTTCTTTGAAGTCAGAGAGCTGGAATTCCACCTCAAGGGACCAGGAGGCTCAATGCAGCTGCAGGACGACATGTGGCACACATTGTCTTTCCATGTTCTTATGCAGGACTTGGCTTGCAAAGTGACAGCAAGTAAGGGAGTAGAAGGACATGCCTACTACCTCAGCTTAGTCCCCTCTCCACCCCTCTGCTTCTCTTCTCTGTCCCCACAGCTTGCACTTCTATACAGCCTACCTGGCAGGAGACCTAGAGGGACATCATTAAGAACAGAAGCTGTATTCTGGATGGCAGGGTCCACTATGAACTGCTCTCTGAGACCTGACAAGGAGCCTGTTGCCACAGATTATTCAGGGCTCCTCGTGAACAAACTTCTCCCTCACAGATTTCTTGCTTGGCACAGAGATTACTGGAGTCTCATTGGGCTTCTTACAATTGTGCACTGTGGCCTAGATGGAGGGTAAAACCCCCTTACAAACTGAGAAAAACTGTCCGGCAAGGTATGCCTAGTCTAGAACTTGATAAAGCCCACCTTAGAGGAAGTGAGTGCCATCAATTTGAGTATTCTCTGGCTGTCCAGGCTGTTTGAAGCCCAGGACAAACATTGTCTCAGGGAAAAGCAGAGCCTTCCTAAGAGCTGAATAGGAGTCCTGACCTCCCCTCTGCTTCGACATTGTCACCCACCTTTTCATTACGGAGTCCAGTCCCTGACAGGAAGCGGTGTGACTTGCAGATTTGAAGAATGTAGAGACAAACAGATATTTCCCATTCTGGGCATCTCTTGACACATAGCTCAACAACTTCTTCACTTTGTCTGCATTCTGTAGATTAACCTGCACAGCTCAGTAAGTATACGGGATATTTTCTGGTCATCCTTAGGAAGGAGAGAGGAAGGAAGTTTCAAACTTGTAAACTCTGTCAGATTCTTAAATCATATGTTGCCCTACACTAAGGTGAAAAATGGTAATTTCCTCAATATTCTCTCTCTATCTCCCTGTCTCACTCACTTTCTCTCTCTGTTTCTCGCTCTCTCTAACACACACACACACTCACACGCATACATACACAGACACACACACACAAAAGACGAACATGGGTGGACCAGGGGATTACAAAGTTTACCTGAAAGGTACTCATCATTGTCTCCTGTGTGACCCAGTGCATAAACCGCCAGATGCTCTGGGCTACAGCGAGCACTCAGTGTCTCCAGAAGTGGCCAAGGCACCTATTCCTGGTGTTTCTGGTCCTTAGTCTCCAGAAGAAGAGAACGAGGATTAACATATCCTGCTCTGGTCATTGTATGCAGACAAATGAGTCAGTTCAGATTGCTACAGACCTGTAGTTACTAGGTAACTACAAGATTCTGAGTTCTCTTTCATCTGATGTCATAGAGGTGAGGTCACTTCCTGGGATCCTCTGACATAGCCTCTTCCTTATATAGCAGTGCTTGCACTGCTAAGTACTCTCCTGCCCCCTGTCCATGTGGACAGTTCCATCAGTATGCCCATTCCACCACACCCACCCAACTGGCTGGGTATGCCTGGCTTCAGCAACCTCTCAACTCTGAGGAAATTCCGCTAGATTCCAACCTATCCTGCTATACCTATCTGACAGCAAAGCATTATTTGGCTTACACTTCCATGTCACAATCCATTTCGGAGTGTAGTCAGCTCAAGAACTCAAGAAAAGAGTATTAAAAGCACAAGCTACTTGTTCAAAGGCGGCACACTACACAAGACTCTCAAGGAACGCAAACATGATGTAGTAAGCACAAATAGACATCTACCAAGTATGAAGAACTTACAGAAATAAGCACTCTCACAATTATGAAATTGGATTGAATGGATAGCTTAGAGGGCAAACTTCTTGTAATTCAATCATGTGGATCTGAGTTTGAATTCTAGAACCCAGGATAATGACTGGCCTCAGGAAGCAGACTTGGAATCCCAGCATCGGGGAGGCAGACACAAGGGAACCCTGGGCTTCCAGCCATGCTAAAACAGTGAGTTATAAGTCAGTGAGTAACTTTGTCTCATTAAAAAGTGGATGAGAACCTGAGAACACTAACCAAAAGTTTAATCTTTGCATTTAGGCAAATATGAGCCTAAACAGAGACACACACACACACAGAAACACACACACAGGCACACACAAGAACACCATTCCAGTGTTACTCATGAAGCCTGTTCGAGTGCTTAGAACATACCATTGAAAATGACCACTTGCCTCGCATTGCTGTAGAAGGGGAGATTTAACATAATGCAGAGACTGTTGACAAGTTTCAACCACAGTTGTATACTAAAGATTTTGAGAGCAGGAGAACATCTTCCGAAACCACACTTTATCATCCATCCAGGAGCTCCCATCCTAACATATCTCCCAGGGATGAAGAGCATGCAGTTTTGCAGGTCACTGAATACACTCGTCTTGTAAGTGGATTCTAGGAAGGGTAGGGATCTGCAATAGCAAGAAGCAGTGGCAAAAGGTCATCGACCATCTGAGCATTCCTACACAGTTCACGTCAGTGTGGTTTATGTTTAGCTCTGATGTCAACTGTCTGCTGTCATCTGGAAAACCGACTGATGTATAAACAGAGTAATACACAGTAGTCATGTCTTTTGGTTGTTGAGTATCTGTGCAAAGTGTGTGCAACTGTTTGTCATCCCAAATGGCACAGTATCTAATGTGGGTAGTTTGTTGTGTGTAAGAAGGAGGCGAAAAACCTATCACAAATTATGTTTCTGGAAAAGCCCAAGGACATGACAGTCATATCCAACATGAGGCAATCTGGACACTGGGGGAAGACCAGAGAAGAGCATTGCTTAGAATGCATGAGCCCTGGATTCCCCAAAAGAAAAGGAGGAACAAAAGCAGATAACAGGTCCAAGGATCCAGAAGGGGATGGGAGGAGGGCTTGATGAAGGCCACCAAACTACACACTGAGTCACCAGTTTCTGGTGAGCTGTATAAGTTCTAGGCGGTAAAGTCCTACGCAAATGAATTGAGGGAGGGAGACTGAGATCTAAAGAGACCTTGTATGAAAGTACCATTTCTTCTCATCAGTTCTATGGTATCTAAAGGCCAAACAGCTCCCCAGCTCAAAGTAGGTCCAGGAAGTTCCAAGAATTTTTCCAAAAAAAACTCGTCCCAGGCTTTTAAAAATATATCAATGAAAACAAAGCCAGGGTAAGTATGAACTACCCTAATGTCAGCTAACCCGAGACTGTCTTTTCACTGAACCAACCCTAGGCACCTAGCAAACCGTTCTACCCCTGCACTCCCAGAATGGCACTTACAGTGCTCACTTCACTTACAGTTGCAGAACTTGAGATCACTGTGCAGAATGGTTTCTGTGGCATCTTAAGCATGCACTGCATATCTGCCTCAGCATTGGCCAAGTGTTCTTCGCTTGGTGACCAAGGTGAGGTTGAGAACCTCTCAGCCTGGGAACTTCAGCGTGAGGCAGAGATGTGGCTGTGTAATGCACATGTCAAGCAGCTCAATGATAAAATTGATCTGTTCCTCCTGCTGCAGGCTATCCACCTAGTCCCCAGTGGGTTTGGGTTTGGGTTTCGGTTAGGTTTAGGGTTAGGGTTAGGGTTTCGTTTGGGTTAGGGTTAGGGTTAGGGTTAGGGTTTGGGTTCGGCTTAGGGTTAGGGTTAGGGTTAGGGTAAGGGTTAGGAATTGGGTTAGGGTTAGGGTTAGGTTTAGAGTTAGGGTTAGGGTTTGGTTTTGGGTTAGGGTTAGGTTTAGGGTTAGGGTTAGGGTTTGGGTTTGGATTAGGGTTAGGGTTAGGTTTAGGTTTAGGGTTAGGGTTAGGGTTAGGTTTAGGGTTAGGGTTAGGGTTTGGATTGGGTTAGGTTTAGGGTTAGGATTAGGGTTACGGTTAGCTTTTCGGTTAGTGTTAGGATATGGGTTTGGGTTAGGGTTAGCGTTTCGGTTATGGTTATGGTTAGGGTTAGGGTTAGGGTTTCGGTTTGGTCTAGCATTAGGTTTAGTGTGAGATTTAGTATTAGGGTTAGGGTTAGGGTTAGGATTAGTTTTTCGTTTTGGATTAAGGTAAGGGTTAGGGTTAGGTTTAGGGTTTGGGTTTGGGTTAGGGTTAGGGTTAATGTTAGGATTACGGTTAGGGTTAAGGTTATGGTTAATATTTAGGTTAGGGTTACGGATAATGTGATGGTTAGGGGTATGGTTAGGGTGAGGGGTTGGGTTAGGGTTAGGGTTAGGGTAACGGTTTGGGGTGGGGTTAGTGTTAGGGTTAGTGTGGGGGTCAGGGCTAGGGAAAGCGAGTGGGTATGGGTTAGGGTTAGTGTTAGGGTTAGGGTTTGGGTTAGGTTTAGGGTTAGGGCTTGGGTTTGGCTTAGGTTTAGGGTTAGGTTTAGGGTAAAGTTTAGGTTTAGGGTTAGGGTTAGGGTTTGTGTTTGGGTTAGGTTAAGATTTAGGGTTAGGGTTAGTGTTAGTGTTAGAGTTTGGGTTTGTGTTATGGTGAGGGGTAGGTTTAGGATTAGTGTTAGGGTGTGTTTTAGCGTTAGGGTTAGGTTTTGGGTTAGGTTAGGGTTAGGGTTAGGGTTAGGGTTAGGGGTAGGGTTTGGGTTAGGGTTAGGGTTAGGGTTAGGGTTTGGGTTTGGGTTAGGTTTAGGGTTAGGGGTAGGGTTACGGTTTGGGTTTGGGTTAGGTTTAGTTTTAGTGTTAGGGTTTCATTTGGATTAGGATTAGGGTTAGGTTTAGGATTTTGGTTAGGTTTAGGGTTAGGGTTAGGGTAAAGGTTTGGGTTAGGGTTAGGGTTATGGTTAGGGTTAGGTTTAGGGTTAGGGTTTGGGTTAGGTTTAGGATTAGGGTTAGGGATAAAGTAAGGGTAAGGGTTACGTTTTGGGTTAGGGTTTGGGTTAGGTTTAGGATTAAGGTTAGGGTTAGGGTTAGGGTTAGGATTAGGTTTAGGATTAGGGTTAGGGTTAGGGTTTGGGTTAGGGTAAGGGTTACGGTTAGGGTTAGGGTTTGGGTTAGGTTTAGGGTTAGGGTTAGGGTTAGGGTTAGGGTTAGGATTAGGGTTAGCGTTAGGTTAGGGTTAGGCTTTGGGTTTGGGTTATGTTTAGGGTTAGGGTTGGGGTTAGGGTTAGGGTTAATGTTAGGATTAGGCTTAGGGTTACGGTTAGGGTTAAGGATGGGTTAGGGTCAGGGTTAGGGTTAGAATTAGGGTTAGGGTTAGGGTTAGGGTTAGGTTTAGGATTTGGTTTAGGGTTAGCTTTACAGTTAGGTTTAGGGTTAGGGTTTGGGTTATGGTTACGCTTAGGGTTAGGGTTAACGTTAGGATGAGAGTCAGCGTTAGGGTTAGGGATAGGGTTAGGGTTTGGGTTAGGTTTAGCGTTAGGGTTAGGGTTTGTGTTCGGGATAGGTTTAGGGTTAGGGTTAGGGTTAAGGTTTCGGTTTGGGTTAGGTTTAGGGTTAGGTTTAGGGTAAAGTTTAGGTTTAGGGTTAGGGTTAGGGTTTGTGTTTGGGTTAGGTTAAGGTTTAGGGTTAGGGTTAGTGTTAGTGTTAGAGTTTGGGTTTGTGTTAGGGTTAGGGGTAGGTTTAGGATTAGTGGTAGGGTTTGTTTTAGCGTTAGGGTTAGGTTTTGGGTTAGGTTAGGGTTAGGGTTAGGGTTAGTGTTAGGGTTTGGGTTTGGGTTAGGTTTAGGGTTAGGGGTAGGGTTAGGGTTTGGGTTTGGGTTAGGTTTAGTTTTAGTGTTAGGGTTTTATTTGGATTAGGATTAAAGATAGGTTTAGGATTTGGGTTAGGTTTAGCGTTAGGGTTAGGGTAAGGGTTTGGGTTAGGTTTAGGGTTATGGTTAGGGTTAGGTTTAGGGTTAGCGTTAGAGTTAGGTTTAGGATTAGGTTTAGTGTTTGAGTAAGGGTAAGGGTTACGTTTAGGGTTAGGGTTTGGGTAAGGTTTAGGATTAAGTTTAGGGTTAGGGTTAGGGTTAGGATTAGGTTTAGGATTAGGGTTAGGGTTTGGGTTAGGGCAAGGGTTACGTTTAGGGTTAGGGTTTGGGTTAGGTTTAGGGTTAGGGTTAGTGTTAGGGTTAGGGTTAGGATTAGGTTTAGGCTTAGGGTTTGGGTTAGGGTTAGCTTTAGGGTTAGGGTTAGGGTTTGGGTTAGGGTTAGGGTTAGGGTTAGGTTTAGGTTTAGGGTTAGGGTTAGGGTTTGGGTTAGGGTTAGTGTTAGGGTTAGGTTTAGGGATAAGGTTTCATTTTTTGTTAGGGTTAGGGTTAGGGTCAGGGTTTGGGTTAGGTTTAGGGTTAGGGTTAGGGTTAGGGTTAGGGTTAGGGTTAGGGTTTGGATTAGGTTTAGGGTTAGGGTTAGGGTTAGGGTTAGGGTTAGGGTTAGGGTTAGGGTTAGGGTTAGGGTTAGGGTTTGGATTTGGTTTAGGGTTAGGGTTAGGGTTAGGGTTAGGGTTTGTGTTAGGTTTAGGGTTAGGGTTTCATTTGGGTTAGGGTTAGGGTTAGGGTTAGGGTTAGGGTTAGGGTTTGGGTTAGGTTTAGGGTTAGGGTTAAGGTTAGGGTTTGGGTTTGGGTTAGGGTTAGGTTTAGGGTTAGGGTTTCATTTGGGTTAGGGTTAGGGTTAGGATTAGGGTTTGGGTTAGGTTTAGGGTTAGGGTTAGGATTAGGGTTAGGGTTAGGGTTTGGGTTAGGTTTAGGGTTAGGGTTAGGGTTAGGGTTAGTGTTAGGGTTAGGGTTGGGGTTAGGGGTAGGGTTAGGGTTAAGTTTAGGGTTTGGGTTATGGTTAGGAATAGGGTTAAGTTTACGGTTAGGGTTAGGGTTAATGTTACGATTAGGGTTAGGTTAGGGTTAGGGTTAGGGTTTGGTTTTGGGTTAGGGTTAGGTTTAGGATTAGGGTTAAGGTTAGGGTTAGGGTTAGGATTAGGGTTAGGGTTAGGGTTAAGGTTAGGATTTGGTTTAGGGTTAGCGTTATACATAGTATTAGTGTTAGGGTTTGGGTAAGCGTTAATGTTAGGGTTTGGGTTAATGTTAGGATTAGGGTTAGGGTTAGGATTAGGATTTGGGTTAGGGTTAGGGTTAGGGTTAAGGTTAGGCTTTTGGTTTGGGTTAGGGTTAGGATTTGTGTTAGAGTTAGGTTTAGGGTTAGGTATAGGCTTTGGGTTTGGGTTAGGTTTAGGGTTAGCGTTAGGGTTAGGCTTTGGGTTTTGGTTAGGTTTAGGTTTAGGGTTAGGGTTTGGGTTTGGGTTAGGTTTAGGGTTAGGGTTAGGGTTAGGGTTAGATTTAATGTTAGGATTAGGCTTAGGGTTAAGGATGGGTTAGGGTCAGGGTTAGGGTTAGAATTAGGGTTATGGTTAGGGTTAGGGTTAGGTTTAGGATTTGGTTTAGGGTTAGCTTTACAGTTAGGATTAGGGTTAGGGTTTGGGTTATGGTTACGCTTAGGGTTAGGGTTAACGTTAGGATGAGAGTCAGCGTTAGGGTTAGGGTTAGGGTTAGGGATTGGGTGAGGTTTAGCGTTAGGGTTAGGGTTTGTGTTAGGGATATGTTTAGGGTTAGGGTTAGGGTTAGGGTTTGGGTTTGGGTTAGGTTTAGGGTTAGGTTTAGGGTAAAGTTTAGGTTTAGGGTTAGGGTTAAGGTTTGTGTTTGGGTTAGGTTAAGGTTTAGGGTTAGGGTTAGTGTTAGTGTTAGAGTTTGGGTTTGTGTTAGGGTTAGGGGTAGGTTTAGGATTAGTGTTAGGGTTTGTTTTAGCGTTAGGGTTAGGTTTTGGGTTAGGTTAGGGTTAGGGTTAGGGTTAGGGTTAGGGTTAGGGGTAGGGTTTGGGTTTGGGTTAGGGTTAGGGTTAGGGTTAGGGTTTGGGTTTGGGTTAGGTTTAGGGTTAGGGGTAGGGTTAGGGTTTGGGTTTGGGTTAGGTTTAGTTTTAGTGTTAGGGTTTCATTTGGATTAGGATTAAAGATAGGTTTAGGATTTGGGTTAGGTTTAGGGTTAGGGTTAGGGTAAGGGTTTGGGTTAGGGTTAGGGTTATGGTTAGGGTTAGGTTTAGGGTTAGGGTTTGGGTAAGGTTAAGGATTAGGGTTAGGGTTTGAGTAAGGGTAAGGGTTACGTTTAGGGTTAGGGTTTGGGTAAGGTTTAGGGTTAGGGTTAGGGTTAGGGTTAGGGTTAGGGTTAGGATTAGGTTTAGGATTAGGGTTAGGGTTTGGGTTAGGGTAAGGGTTACGTTTAGGGTTAGGGTTTGGGTTAGGTTTAGGGTTAGGGTTAGTGTTAGGGTTAGGGTTAGGATTTGGTTTAGGCTTAGGGTTTGGGTTAGGGTTAGCTTTAGTGTTAGGGTTAGGGTTTGGGTTAGGGTTAGGGTTAGGGTTAGGTTTAGGTTTAGGGTTAGGGTTAGGGTTTGGGTTAGGGTTAGTGTTAGGGTTAGGTTTAGGGATAGGGTTTCATTTTTTGTTAGGGTTAGGGTTAGGGTCAGGGTTTGGGTTAGGTTTAGGGTTAGGGTTAGGGTTAGGGTTAGGGTTAGGGTTAGGATTTGAATTAGGTTTAGGGTTAGGGTTAGGGTTAGGGTTAGGGTTAGGGTTAGGGTTTGTGTTAGGTTTAGGGTTAGGGTTTCATTTGGGTTAGGGTTAGGGTTAGTGTTAGGGTTAGGGTTTGGGTTAGGTTTAGGGTTAGGGTTAAGGTTAGGGTTTGGGTTTGGGTTAGGGTTAGGTTTAGGGTTAGGGTTTCATTTGGGTTAGGGTTAGGGTTAGGATTAGGGTTTGGGTTAGGTTTAGGGTTAGGGTTAGGATTAGGGTTAGGGTTAGGGTTTGGGTTAGGTTTAGGGTTAGGGTTAGGGTTAGGGTTAGGGTTAGGGTTAGGGTTGGGGTTAGGGGTAGGGTTAGGGTTAAGTTTAGGGTTTGGGTTATGGTTAGGAATAGGGTTAAGTTTACGGTTAGGGTTAGGGTTAATGTTACGATTAGGGTTAGGTTAGGGTTAGGGTTAGGGTTTGGTTTTGGGTTAGGGTTAGGTTTAGGATTAGGGTTAAGGTTAGGGTTAGGGTTAGGATTAGGGTTAGGGTTAGGGTTAAGGTTAGGATTTGGTTTAGGGTTAGCGTTATACATAGTATTAGTGTTAGGGTTTGGGTAAGCGTTAATGTTAGGGTTTGGGTTAATGTTAGGATTAGGGTTAGGGTTAGGATTAGGGTTAGGGTTAGGGTTAGGGTTAGGGTTAGGGTTAAGGTTAGGCTTTTGGTTTGGGTTAGGGTTCCTATTTGGGTTAGAGTTAGGTTTAGGGTTAGGTATAGGCTTTGGGTTTGGGTTAGGTTTAGGGTTAGCGTTAGGGTTAGGCTTTGGGTTTTGGTTAGGTTTAGGTTTAGGGTTAGAGTTTGGGTTTGGGTTAGGTTTAGGGTTAGGGTTAGGGTTAGGGTTAGATTTAATGTTAGGATTAGGCTTAGGGTTAAGGATGGGGTAACGTCAGGGTTAGGGGTAGAATTAGGGTTAGGGTTAGGGTTAGGGTTAGGTTTAGGTTTTGGTTTAGGGTTAGCTTTACAGTTAGGTTTAGGGTTAGGGTTTGGGTTATGGTTACGCTTAGGGTTAGGGTTAACGTTAGGATGAGAGTCAGCGTTAGGGTTAGGGTTAGGGTTAGGGATTGGGTGAGGTTTAGCGTTAGGGTTAGGGTTTGTGTTAGGGATATGTTTAGGGTTAGGGTTAGGGTTCGGGTTTGGGTTTGGGTTAGGTTTAGGGTTAGGTTTAGGGTAAAGTTTAGGTTTAGGGTTAGGGTTAGGGTTTGTGTTTGGGTTAGGTTAAGGTTTAGGGTTAGGGTTAGTGTTAGTGTTAGAGTTTGGGTTTGTGTTAGGGTTAGGGGTAGGTTTAGGATTAGTGTTAGGGTTTGTTTTAGCGTTAGGGTTAGGTTTTGGGTTAGGTTAGGGTTAGGGTTAGGGTTAGGGTTAGGGTTAGTGTTAGGGGTAGGGTTTGGGTTTGGGTTAGTGTTAGGGTTAGGGTTAGGGTTTGGGTTTGGGTTAGGTTTAGGGTTAGGGGTAGGGTTAGGGTTTGGGTTTGGGTTAGGTTTAGTTTTAGTGTTAGGGTTTCATTTGGATTAGGATTAGGGTTAGGTTTAGGATTTCGGTTAGGTTTAGGGTTAGGGTTAGTGTAAGGATTTGGGTTAGGGTTAGGGTTATGGTTAGGGTTAGGTTTAGGGTTAGGGTTAGAGTTAGGTTTATGATTAGGGTTAGGGTTTGAGTAAGGGTAAGGGTTACGTTTAGGGTTAGGGTTTGGGTTAGGTTTAGGATTAAGGTTAGGGTTAGGGTTAGGGTTAGGATTAGGTTTAGGATTAGGGTTAGGGTTTGGGTTAGGGTAAGGGTTACGTTTAGGGTGAGGGTTTGGGTTAGGTTTAGGGTTAGTGTTAGGGTTAGGTTTAGGGTTAGGATTAGGGTTAGGGTTAGGGTTAGGGTTAGGCTTTGGGTTTGGGTTATGTTTCGGGTTAGGGTTAGGGTTAGGGTTAGGGTTAATGTTAGGATTAGGCTTAGGGTTACGGTTAGGGTTAAGGATGGGTTAGGGTCAGGGTTAGGGTTAGAATTAGGGTTAGGGTTAGGGTTAGGGTTAGGCTTTGGGTTTGGGTTATGTTTCGGGTTAGGGTTAGGGTTAGGGTTAGGGTTAATGTTAGGATTAGGCTTAGGGTTACGGTTAGGGTTAAGGATGGGTTAGGGTCAGGGTTAGGGTTAGAATTAGGGTTAGGGTTAGGGTTAGGTTTAGGTTTAGGATTTGGTTTAGGGTTAGCTTTACAGTTAGGTTTAGGGTTAGGGTTTGGGTTATGGTTACGCTTAGGGTTAGGGTTAACGTTAGGATGAGAGTCAGCGTTAGGTTTAGGGATAGGGTTAGGGTTTGGGTTAGGTTTAGCGTTAGGGTTAGGGTTTGTGTTAGGGATAGGTTTAGGGTTAGGGTTAGGGTTGAGGTTTGGGTTTGGGTTAGGTTTAGGGTTAGGTTTAGGGTAAAGTTTAGGTTTAGGGTTAGGGTTAGGGTTTGTGTTTGTGTTAGGTTAAGGTTTAGGGTTAGGGTTAGTGTTAGTGTTAGAGTTTGGGTTTGTGTTAGGGTTAGGGGTAGGTTTAGGATTAGTGTTAGGGTTTGTTTTAGCGTTAGGGTTAGGTTTTGGGTTAGGTTAGGGTTAGGGTTAGGGTTAGGGTTAGGGTTAGGGTTTGGGTTTGGGTTAGGGTTAGGGTTAGTGTTAGGGTTTGGGTTTGGGTTAGGTTTAGGGTTAGGGGTAAGGTTAGGGTTTGGGTTTGGGTTAGGTTTAGTTTTAGTGTTAGGGTTTCATTTGGATTAGGATTAAAGATAGGTTTAGGATTTGGGTTAGGTTTAGGGTTAGGGTTAGGGTAAGGGTTTGGGTTAGGGTTAGGTTATGGTTAGGGTTAGGTTTAGGGTTAGGGTTAGAGTTAGGTTTAGGATTAGGGTTAGGGTTTGAGTAAGGGTAAGGGTTACGTTTAGGGTTAGGGTTTGGGTAAGGTTTAGGATTAAGTTTAGGGTTAGGGTTAGGGTTAGGATTAGGTTTAGGATTAGGTTTAGGGTTTGGGTTAGGGTAAGGGTTACTTTTAGGGTTAGGGTTTGGGTTAGGTTTAGGGTTAGGGTTAGTGTTAGGGTTAGGGTTAGGATTAGGTTTAGGCTTAGGGTTTGGGTTAGGGTTAGCTTTAGGGTTAGGGTTAGGGTTTGGGTTTGGGTTAGGATTAGGGTTAGGGTTAGGTTTAGGGTTAGGATTTGTGTTAGGATTAGGGTTATAATTAGGATTAGGTTTAGGATTTGGCTTATGTTTAGGGTTAGGTTTAGGGTTAATGTTAGGTTTAGGGTTAGGGTTACTGTTAGGGTTACGGTTTGGATTAGGGTTAGGGTTATGGTTAGGATTAGGGTTAGGATTAGGGTTTGGGTTAGGTTTAGGGTTAGGGTTTGGGTTTGGGTTAGGGTCAGGTTTAGGGTTAGGGTTTGATTTTTCGTTAATGTTAGGTTTATGTTTAGTATTTGTGTTAGGGTTAGGGTTATGGTTAGGGTTTTGGTTAGGGTTAGGGTTTGGTTTAGGGTTAGGGTTTGGTTTTGGGTTAGGGTTAGGGTTAGGTTTAGGGTTAGGGTTTGTGTTAGGTTTAGGTTTCGGGTTTGGGTTATGGTTATGGTTTCTGTTTGGTTTAGGGTTAGGGTTTTGGTTACGGTTAGGGTTAGGGTTTGTGTTAGGTTTAGGTTTAGGTTTTGGGTTATGGTTATGGTTTCGGTTTGGTTTAGGGTTAGGGTTAGGGTTAGTGTAAAGTTTAGGTTTAGGGTTAGGGTTAGAGTTGGGTTAGGTTTAGGTTTAGGTTTAGGGTTAGGGTTAGGGTTAGGGTTTGGGTTTGTGTTAGTGTTAGGGTAAGGTTTAGGGTTAGGGTTAGGGTTAGTGTTAGGTTTTGGGTTTGGGTTAGGGTAAGGGATCGGGTTAGGGTTAGTGTTAGTGTTAGGGTTTGGGTATGGGTTAATTTAGAGTTAGGGTTAGGGTTATGGTTAGGTTTTGTGTTAGGGTTAGGGTTAGGGTTAGGGTTATGGTTTGGGTTAGGGGTACGGTTAGGGTTAAGTTTAGAGTTTGGTTTATGGTTAGGGTTAGAGTTAAGGTTACGGTTAGGGTTAGGGTTAATGTTACGATTAGGGTTAGGGTTAGGGTTAGGGTTAGGGTTAGGGTTTGGTTTAGGGTTAGGGTTAGGTTTAGGATTAGGGTTAAGGTTAGGGTTACAGTAAGGTTTAGGGTTTGGGTTAGGGTTTGGGTTAGTATTTGGTTTAGGGTTAGCGTTATACTTAGTATTAGTGTTAGGGTTTGGGGGAGGGTTAATGTTAGGGTTTGGGTTAATGTTAGGATTAGGGTTAAGGTTAGGGTAAGGGTTAGGGTTAAGGTTAGGCTTTGGGTTTGGGTTAGGGTTAGGGTTAGGGTTTGTGTGAGGGTTAGGTTTAGGGTTAGGTTTAGGCTTTGTGTTTGGGTTAGGTTTAGGATTAGGGTTAGGGTTAGGCTTTGGGTTTGGGTTAGGTTTAGGGTTAGGGTTAGTGTTTGTGTTTGGGTTAGGTTTAGGGTTAGGGTTAAGGTTAGGGTTAGGGTTAATGTTAGGATTAGGGTTAGGGTTAGGTTTAGGGTTAAGGATGGGTTAGGGTTAGGGTTAGGGTTAGGATTTGTGTTAGGATTAGGGTTATAATTAGGATTAGGTTTCGGATTTGGCTTATGTTTAGGGTTATGTTTAGGGTTAATGTTAGGTTTAGGGTTAGGTTTACTGTTAGGGTTACGGTTTGGATTAGGGTTAGGGTTATGGTTAGGATTAGGGTTAGGGTTAGGGTTTGGGTTAGGTTTAGGGTTAGGGTTTGGGTTTGGGTTAGGGTCAGGTTTAGGGTTAGGGTTTGATTTTTCGTTAATGTTAGGTTTATGTTTAGTATTTGTGTTAGGGTTAGGGTTATGGTTAGGGTTTTGGTTAGGGTTAGGGTTTGGTTTAGGGTTAGGGTTTGGTTTTGGGTTAGGGTTAGGGTTAGGTTTAGGGTTAGGGTTTTTGTTAGGTTTTAGTTTCGGGTTTGGGTTATGGTTAAGGTTTCGGGTTGGTTTAGGGTTAGGGTTTTGGTTACGGTTAGTGTTAGGGTTTGTGTTAGTTTTAGGATTAGGGTTAAGGTTATGGTTATGGTTTCGGTTTGGTTTAGGGTTAGGGTTAGGGTTAGTGTAAAGTTTAGGTTTAGGGTTAGGGTTAGAGTTGGGTTAGGTTTAGGTTTAGGTTTAGGGTTAGGGTTAGGGTTAGGGTTTGGGTTAGTGTTAGTGTTAGGGTAAGGTTTAGGGTTAGGGTTAGGGTTAGTGTTAGGTTTTGGGTTTGGGTTAGGGTAAGGGATCGGGTTAGGGTTAGTGTTAGTGTTAGGGTTTGGGTATGGGTTAATTTAGAGTTAGGGTTAGGGTTATGGTTAGGTTTTGTGTTAGGGTTAGGGTTAGGGTTAGGGTTATGGTTTGGGTTAGGGGTACGGTTAGGGTTAAGTTTAGAGTTTGGTTTATGGTTAGGGTTAGAGTTAAGGTTACGGTTAGGGTTAGGGTTAATGTTACGATTAGGGTTAGGGTTAGGGTTAGGGTTAGGGTTAGGGTTTGGTTTAGGGTTAGGGTTAGGTTTAGGATTAGGGTTAAGGTTAGGGTTACAGTTAGGTTTAGGGTTTGGGTTAGGGTTTGGGTTAGTATTTGGTTTAGGGTTAGCGTTATACTTAGTATTAGTGTTAGGGTTTGGGTTAGGGTTAATGTTAGGGTTTGGGTTAATGTTAGGATTAGGGTTCAGGTTAGGGTTAGGGTTAGGGTTAAGGTTAGGCTTTGGGTTTGGGTTAGGGTTAGGGTTAGGGTTTGTGTGAGGGTTAGGTTTAGGGTTAGGTTTAGGCTTTGTGTTTGGGTTAGGTTTAGGATTAGGGTTAGGGTTAGGCTTTGGGTTTGGGTTAGGTTTAGGGTTAGGGTTAGTGTTTGTGTTTGGGTTAGGTTTAGGGTTAGGGTTAAGGTTAGGTTTAGGGTTAATGTTAGGATTAGGGTTAGGGTTAGGTTTAGGGTTAAGGATGGGTTAGGGTTAGGGTTAGGATTAGGGTTAGGGTTAGGTTTAGGGTTAGGTTTAGGATTTGTTTTAGGTTTAGCTTTACAGGTAGGATTAGGGTTAGGGTTAGGGTTAGGGTTAGGGTTAAGGTTAGGCTTTTGGTTTGGGTTAGGGTTAGGGTTTGTGTTAGAGTTAGTTTTAGGGTTAGGTTTAGGCTTTGGGTTTGGGTTAGGTTTAGGGTTAGGGTTAGGGTTAGGCTTTGGGGTTGGGTTAGGTTTAGGGTTAGGGTTAGGGTTTGGGTTTGGGTTAGGTTTAGGGTTAGGGTTAGGGTTAGGGTTAGGGTTAATGTTAGGATTAGGCTTAGGGTTACGGTTAGGGTTAAGGATGGGTTAGGGTCAGGGTTAGGGTTAGAATTAGGGTTAGGGTTAGGGTTAGGGTTTGGTTTAGGATTTGGTTTAGGGTTAGCTTTACAGTTAGGATTAGGGTTAGGGTTTGGGTTATGGTTACGCTTAGGGTTAGGGTTAACGTTAGGATGAGAGTCAGCGTTAGGGTTAGGGTTAGGGTTTGGGTTTGGGTTAGGTTTAGGGTTAGGATTAGGGTTTGTGTTAGGGATAGGTTTAGGGTTAGGGTTAGGGTTAAGGTTAGGGTTAGGGTTTGGGTTTGGGTTAGGTTTAGGGTTAGGTTTAGGGTAAAGTGTAGGTTTAGGGTTAGGGTTAGGGTTTGTGTTTGGGTTAGGTTAAGGTTTAGGGTTAGGGTTAGTGTTAGTGTTAGAGTTTGGGTTTGTGTTAGGGTTAGGGGTAGGTTTAGGATTAGTGTTAGGGTTTGTTTTAGCGTTAGGGTTAGGTTTTGGGTAAGGTTATGGTTACGGTTAGGGTTAGGGTTAGGGGTAGGGTTTGGGTTTGGGTTAGGGTTAGGGTTAGGGTTAGGGTTTGGGTTTGGGTTAGGTTTAGGGTTAGGGGTAGGGTTAGGGTTTGGGTTTGGGTTAGGTTTAGTTTTAGTGTTAGGGTTTCATTTGGATTAGGATTAGGGTTAGGTTTAGGATTTCGGTTAGGTTTAGGGTTAGGGTTAGGGTAAGGGTTTGGGTTAGGGTTAGGGTTATGGTTAGGGTTAGGTTTAGGGTTAGGGTTAGATTTAGGTTTAGGATTAGTGTTAGGGTTTGAGTAAGGGTAAGGGTTACGTTTAGGGTTAGGGTTTGGGTTAGGTTTAGGATTAAGGTTAGGGTTAGGGTTAGGGTTAGGATTAGGTTTAGGATTAGGTTTAGGGTTTGGGTTAGGGTAAGGGTTACTTTTAGGGTTAGGGTTTGGGTTAGGTTTAGGGTTAGGGTTAGTGTTAGGGTTAGGGTTAGGATTAGGTTTAGGCTTAGGGTTTGGGTTAGGGTTAGCTTTAGGGTTAGGGTTAGGGTTTGGGTTTGGGTTAGGATTAGGGTTAGGGTTAGGTTTAGGGTTAGGATTTGTGTTAGGATTAGGGTTATAATTAGGATTAGGTTTAGGATTTGGCTTATGTTTAGGGTTAGGTTTAGGGTTAATGTTAGGTTTAGGGTTAGGGTTACTGTTAGGGTTACGGTTTGGATTAGGGTTAGGGTTATGGTTAGGATTAGGGTTAGGATTAGGGTTTGGGTTAGGTTTAGGGTTAGGGTTTGGGTTTGGGTTAGGGTCAGGTTTAGGGTTAGGGTTTGATTTTTCGTTAATGTTAGGTTTATGTTTAGTATTTGTGTTAGGGTTAGGGTTATGGTGAGGGTTTTGGTTAGGGTTAGGGTTTGGTTTAGGGTTAGGGTTTGGTTTTGGGTTAGGGTTAGGGTTAGGTTTAGGGTTAGGGTTTGTGTTAGGTTTAGGTTTCGGGTTTGGGTTATGGTTATGGTTTCTGTTTGGTTTAGGGTTAGGGTTTTGGTTACGGTTAGGGTTAGGGTTTGTGTTAGGTTTAGGTTTAGGTTTTGGGTTATGGTTATGGTTTCGGTTTGGTTTAGGGTTAGGGTTAGGGTTAGTGTAAAGTTTAGGTTTAGGGTTAGGGTTAGAGTTGGGTTAGGTTTAGGTTTAGGTTTAGGGTTAGGGTTAGGGTTAGGGTTTGGGTTAGTGTTAGTGTTAGGGTAAGGTTTAGGGTTAGGGTTAGGGTTAGTGTTAGGTTTTGGGTTTGGGTTAGGGTAAGGGATCGGGTTAGGGTTAGTGTTAGTGTTAGGGTTTGGGTATGGGTTAATTTAGAGTTAGGGTTAGGGTTATGGTTAGGTTTTGTGTTAGGGTTAGGGTTAGGGTTAGGGTTAGGGTTAGGGTTAGGGTTAGGGTTAGGGTTAAGTTTAGAGTTTGGTTTATGGTTAGGGTTAGAGTTAAGGTTACGGTTAGGGTTAGGGTTAATGTTACGATTAGGGTTAGGGTTAGGGTTAGGGTTAGGGTTAGGGTTTGGTTTAGGGTTAGGGTTAGGTTTAGGATTAGGGTTAAGGTTAGGGTTACAGTAAGGTTTAGGGTTTGGGTTAGGGTTTGGGTTAGTATTTGGTTTAGGGTTAGCGTTATACTTAGTATTAGTGTTAGGGTTTGGGGGAGGGTTAATGTTAGGGTTTGGGTTAATGTTAGGATTAGGGTTAAGGTTAGGGTAAGGGTTAGGGTTAAGGTTAGGCTTTGGGTTTGGGTTAGGGTTAGGGTTAGGGTTTGTGTGAGGGTTAGGTTTAGGGTTAGGTTTAGGCTTTGTGTTTGGGTTAGGTTTAGGATTAGGGTTAGGGTTAGGCTTTGGGTTTGGGTTAGGTTTAGGGTTAGGGTTAGTGTTTGTGTTTGGGTTAGGTTTAGGGTTAGGGTTAAGGTTAGGGTTAGGGTTAATGTTAGGATTAGGGTTAGGGTTAGGTTTAGGGTTAAGGATGGGTTAGGGTTAGGGTTAGGGTTAGGATTTGTGTTAGGATTAGGGTTATAATTAGGATTAGGTTTCGGATTTGGCTTATGTTTAGGGTTATGTTTAGGGTTAATGTTAGGTTTAGGGTTAGGTTTACTGTTAGGGTTACGGTTTGGATTAGGGTTAGGGTTATGGTTAGGATTAGGGTTAGGGTTAGGGTTTGGGTTAGGTTTAGGGTTAGGGTTTGGGTTTGGGTTAGGGTCAGGTTTAGGGTTAGGGTTTGATTTTTCGTTAATGTTAGGTTTATGTTTAGTATTTGTGTTAGGGTTAGGGTTATGGTTAGGGTTTTGGTTAGGGTTAGGGTTTGGTTTAGGGTTAGGGTTTGGTTTTGGGTTAGGGTTAGGGTTAGGTTTAGGGTTAGGGTTTTTGTTAGGTTTAGGTTTCGGGTTTGGGTTATGGTTATGGTTTCTGTTTGGTTTAGGGTTAGGGTTTTGGTTACGGTTAGGGTTAGGGTTTGTGTTAGGTTTAGGTTTAGGTTTTGGGTTATGGTTATGGTTTCGGTTTGGTTTAGGGTTAGGGTTAGGGTTAGTGTAAAGTTTAGGTTTAGGGTTAGGGTTAGAGTTGGGTTAGGTTTAGGTTTAGGTTTAGGGTTAGGGTTTGGGTTAGTGTTAGTGTTAGGGTAAGGTTTAGGGTTAGGGTTAGGGTTAGTGTTAGGTTTTGGGTTTGGGTTAGGGTAAGGGATCGGGCTAGGGTTAGTGTTAGTGTTTGGGTTTGGGTATGGGTTAATTTAGAGTTAGGGTTAGGGTTATGGTTAGGTTTTGTGTTAGGGTTAGGGTTAGGGTTAGGGTTATGGTTTGGGTTAGGGGTACGGTTAGGGTTAAGTTTAGAGTTTGGTTTATGGTTAGGGTTAGAGTTAAGGTTACGGTTAGGGTTAGGGTTAATGTTACGATTAGGGTTAGGGTTAGGGTTAGGGTTAGGGTTAGGGTTTGGTTTAGGGTTAGGGTTAGGTTTAGGATTAGGGTTAAGGTTAGGGTTACAGTTAGGTTTAGGGTTTGGGTTAGGGTTTGGGTTAGTATTTGGTTTAGGGTTAGCGTTATACTTAGTATTAGTGTTAGGGTTTGGGTTAGGGTTAATGTTAGGGTTTGGGTTAATGTTAGGATTAGGGTTCAGGTTAGGGTTAGGGTTAGGGTTAAGGTTAGGCTTTGGGTTTGGGTTAGGGTTAGGGTTAGGGTTTGTGTGAGGGTTAGGTTTAGGGTTAGGTTTAGGCTTTGTGTTTGGGTTAGGTTTAGGATTAGGGTTAGGGTTAGGCTTTGGGTTTGGGTTAGGTTTAGGGTTAGGGTTAGTGTTTGTGTTTGGGTTAGGTTTAGGGTTAGGGTTAAGGTTAGGTTTAGGGTTAATGTTAGGATTAGGGTTAGGGTTAGGTTTAGGGTTAAGGATGGGTTAGGGTTAGGGTTAGGATTAGGGTTAGGGTTAGGTTTAGGGTTAGGTTTAGGATTTGTTTTAGGTTTAGCTTTACAGGTAGGATTAGGGTTAGGGTTAGGGTTAGGGTTAGGGTTAAGGTTAGGCTTTTGGTTTGGGTTAGGGTTAGGGTTTGTGTTAGAGTTAGTTTTAGGGTTAGGTTTAGGCTTTGTGTTTGGGTTAGGTTTAGGGTTAGGGTTAGGGTTAGGCTTTGGGGTTGGGTTAGGTTTAGGGTTAGGGTTAGGGTTTGGGTTTGGGTTAGGTTTAGGGTTAGGGTTAGGGTTAGGTTTAGGGTTAATGTTAGGATTAGGCTTAGGGTTACGGTTAGGGTTAAGGATGGGTTAGGGTCAGGGTTAGGGTTAGAATTAGGGTTAGGGTTAGGGTTAGGGTTTGGTTTAGGATTTGGTTTAGGGTTAGCTTTACAGTTAGGATTAGGGTTAGGGTTTGGGTTATGGTTACGCTTAGGGTTAGGGTTAACGTTAGGATGAGAGTCAGCGTTAGGGTTAGGGTTAGGGTTAGGGTTTGGGTTAGGTTTAGCGTTAGGATTAGGGTTTGTGTTAGGGATAGGTTTAGGGTTAGGGTTAGGGTTAAGGTTAGGGTTAGGGTTTGGGTTTGGGTTAGGTTTAGGGTTAGGTTTAGGGTAAAGTGTAGGTTTAGGGTTAGGGTTAGGGTTTGTGTTTGGGTTAGGTTAAGGTTTAGGGTTAGGGTTAGTGTTAGTGTTAGAGTTTGGGTTTGTGTTAGGGTTAGGGGTAGGTTTAGGATTAGTGTTAGGGTTTGTTTTAGCGTTAGGGTTAGGTTTTGGGTAAGGTTAGGGTTACGGTTAGGGTTAGGGTTAGGGGTAGGGTTTGGGTTTGGGTTAGGGTTAGGGTTAGGGTTAGGGTTTGGGTTTGGGTTAGGTTTAGGGTTAGGGGTAGGGTTAGGGTTTGGGTTTGGGTTAGGTTTAGTTTTAGTGTTAGGGTTTCATTTGGATTAGGATTAGGGTTAGGTTTAGGATTTCGGTTAGGTTTAGGGTTAGGGTTAGGGTAAGGGTTTGGGTTAGGGTTAGGGTTATGGTTAGGGTTAGGTTTAGGGTTAGGGTTAGATTTAGGTTTAGGATTAGTGTTAGGGTTTGAGTAAGGGTAAGGGTTACGTTTAGGGTTAGGGTTTGGGTTAGGTTTAGGATTAAGGTTAGGTTTAGGGTTAGGGTTAGGATTAGGTTTAGGATTAGGGTTAGGGTTTGGGTTTGGGTAAGGGTTACGTTTAGGGTTAGGGTTTGGGTTAGGTTTAGGGTTAGGGTTAGGGTTAGGTTTAGGGTTAGGATTAGGGTTATGGTTAGGGTTAGGGTTAGGCTTTGGGTTTGGGTTATGTTTAGGGTTAGGGTTAGGGTTAGGGTTAGGGTTAATGTTAGGATTAGGCTTAGGGTTACGGTTAGGGTTAAGGATCGGTTAGGGTCAGGGTTAGGGTTAGAATTAGGGTTAGGTTTAGGGTTAGGGTTAGGTTTAGGATTTGGTTTTGGGTTAGCTTTACAGTTAGGTTTAGGGTTAGGGTTTGCGTTATGGTTACGCTTAGGGTTAGGGTTAACGTTAGGATGAGAGTCAGCGTTAGGGTTAGGGATAGGGTTAGGGTTTGGGTTAGGTTTAGCGTTAGGGTTAGGGTTTGTGTTAGGGATAGGTTTAGGGTTAGGGTTAGGGTTAGGGTTTGGGTTTGGGTTAGGTTTAGGGTTAGGTTTAGGGTAAAGTTTAGGTTTAGGGTTAGGGTTAGGGTTTGTGTTTGGGTTAGGTTAAGGTTTAGGGTTAGGGTTAGTGTTAGTGTTAGAGTTTGGGTTTGTGTTAGGGTTAGGGGTAGGTTTAGGATTAGTGTTAGGGTTTGTTTTAGCGTTAGGGTTAGGTTTTGGGTTAGGTTAGGGTTAGGGTTAGGGTTAGGGTTAGGGGTAGGGTTTGGGTTTGGGTTAGGGTTGGGGTTAGTGTTAGGGTTTGGGTTCCGGTTAGGTTTAGGGTTAGGTTTAGGGTTAGGGTTTGGGTTTGGGTTAGGTTTAGTTTTAGTGTTAGGGTTTCATTTGGATTAGGATTAAAGATAGGTTTAGGATTTGGGTTAGGTTTAGGGTTAGGGTTAGGGTAAGGTTTTGGGTTAGGGTTAGGGTTATGGTTAGGGTTAGGTTTAGGGTTAGGGTTAGAGTTAGGTTTAGGATTAGGGTTAGGATTTGAGTTAGGGTAAGGGTTACGTTTAGGGTTAGGGTTTGGGTAAGGTTTAGAATTAAGTTTAGGGTTAGGGTTAGGGTTAGGATTAGGTTTAGGATTAGGGTTAGGGTTTGGGTTAGGGTAAGGGTTACGTTTAGGGTTAGGGTTTGGGTTAGGTTTAGGGTTAGGGTTAGTGTTAGGGTTAGGGTTAGGATTAGGTTTAGGCTTAGGGTTTGGTTTAGGGTTAGCTTTAGGGTTAGGGTTAGGGTTTGGGTTAGGGTTAGGGTTAAGGTTAGGTTTAGGTTTAGGGTTAGGGTTAGGGTTAGGTTTAGGATTTGTTTTAGGTTTAGCATTACAGGTAGGATTAGGGTTAGGGTTTGGGTTAGGGTTACGCTTAGTGTGAGGGTTAATGTTAGGATGAGAGTCAGGGTTAGGGTTAGGGTTAGGGTTAGGGTTAGGGTTAAGGTTAGGCTTTTGGTTTGGGTTAGGGTTAGGGTTTGTGTTAGAGTTAGTTTTAGGGTTAGGTTTAGGCTTTGGGTTTGGGTTAGGTTTAGGGTTAGGGTTAGGGTTAGGGTTTGGGTTTGGGTTAGGTTTAGGGTTAGGGTTAGGGTTAGGGTTAGGGTTAATGTTAGGATTAGGCTTAGGGTTACGGTTAGGGTTAAGGATGGGTTAGGGTCAGGGTGAGGGTTAGAATTAGGGTTAGGGTTAGGGTTAGGGTTTGGTTTAGGATTTGGTTTAGGGTTAGCTTTACAGTTAGGATTAGGGTTAGGGTTTGGGTTATGGTTACGCTTAGGGTTAGGGTTAACGTTAGGATGAGAGTCAGCGTTAGGGTTAGGGTTAGGGTTAGGGTTTGGGTTAGGTTTAGCGTTAGGGTTAGGGTTTGTGTTAGGGATAGGTTTAGGGTTAGGGTTAGGGTTAAGGTTAGGGTTAGGGTTAGGGTTTGGGTTTGGGTTAGGTTTAGGCTTAGGGTTAGGGTAAAGTTTAGGTTTAGGGTTGGGGTTAGGGTTTGTGTTTGGGTTAGGTTAAGGTTTAGGGTTAGGGTTAGTGTTAGTGTTAGAGTTTGGGTTTGTGTTAGGGTTAGGGGTAGGTTTAGGATTAGTGTTAGGGTTTGTTTTAGCGTTAGGGTTAGGTTTTGGGTTAGGTTAGGGTTAGGGTTAGGGTTAGGGTTAGGGTTAGTGGTAGGGTTTGGGTTTGGGTTAGGGTTAGGGTTAGGGTTAGGGTTTGGGTTTGTGTTAGGTTTAGGGTTAGGGGTAGGGATAGGGTTTGGGTTATGGTTACGTTTAGTTTTAGTGTTGGGGTTTCATTTGGATTAGGATTAGGGTTAGGTTTAGGATTTCGGTTAGGTTTAGGGTTAGGGTTAGTGTAAGGGTTTGGGTTAGGGTTAGGGTTATGGTTAGGGTTAGGTTTAGGGTTAGGGTTAGATTTAGGTTTAGGATTAGTGTTAGGGTTTGAGTAAGGGTAAGGGTTACGTTTAGGGTTAGGGTTTGGGTTAGGTTTAGGATTAAGGTTAGGTTTAGGGTTAGGGTTAGGATTAGGTTTAGGATTAGGGTTAGGGTTTGGGTTAGGGTAAGGGTTACGTTTAGGGTTAGGGTTTGGGTTAGGTTTAGGGTTAGGGTTAGGGTTAGGTTTAGGGTTAGGATTAGGGTTATGGTTAGGGTTAGGGTTAGGCTTTGGGTTTGGGTTATGTTTAGGGTTAGGGTTAGGGTTAGGGTTAGGGTTAATGTTAGGATTAGGCTTAGGGTTACGGTTAGGGTTAAGGATGGGTTAGCGTCAGGGTTAGGGTTAGAATTAGGGTTAGGCTTAGGGTTAGGGTTAGGTTTAGGATTTGGTTTTGGGTTAGCTTTACAGTTAGGTTTAGGGTTAGGGTTTGCGTTATGGTTACGCTTAGGGTTAGGGTTAACGTTAGGATGAGAGTCAGCGTTAGGGTTAGGGATAGGGTTAGGGTTTGGGTTAGGTTTAGCCTTAGGGTTATGGTTTGTGTTAGGGATAGGTTTAGGGTTAGGGTTAGGGTTAGGGTTTGGGTTTGGGTTAGGTTTAGGGTTAGGTTTAGGGTAAAGTTTAGGTTTAGGGTTAGGGTTAGGGTTTGTGTTTGGGTTAGGTTAAGGTTTAGGGTTAGGGTTAGTGTTAGTGTTAGAGTTTGGGTTTGTGTTAGGGTTAGGGGTAGGTTTAGCATTTGTGTTAGGGTTTGTTTTAGCGTTAGGGTTAGGTTTTGGGTTAGGTTAGGGTTAGGGTTAGGGTTAGGGTTAGGGGTAGGGTTTGGGTTTGGGTTAGGGTTAGGGTTAGTGTTAGGGTTTGGGTTTGGGTTAGGTTTAGGGTTAGGGGTAGGGATAGGGTTTGGGTTTGGGTTAGGTTTAGTTTTAGTGTTAGGGTTTCATTTGGATTAGGATTAAAGATAGGTTTAGGATTTGGGTTAGGTTTAGGGTTAGGGTTAGGGTAAGGGTTTGGGTTAGGGTTAGGGTTATGGTTAGGGTTAGGTTTAGGGTTAGGGTTAGAGTTAGGTTTAGGATTAGGGTTAGGGTTTGAGTAAGGGTAAGGGTTATGTTTAGGGTTAGGGTTTGGGTAAGGTTTAGGATTAAGTTTAGGGTTAGGGTTAGGCTTAGGATTAGGTTTAGGATTAGGGTTAGGGTTTGGGTTAGGGTAAGGGTTACGTTTAGGGTTAGGGTTTGGGTTAGGTTTAGGGTTAGGGTTAGTGTTAGGGTTAGGGTTAGGATTAGGTTTAGGCTTAGGGTTTGGGTTAGGGTTAGCTTTAGGGTTAGGGTTAGGGTTTGGGTTTGGGTTAGGATTAGGGTTAGGGTTAGGTTTAGGGTTAGGATTTGTGTTAGGATTAGGGTTATAATTAGGATTAGGTTTAGGATTTGGCTTATGTTTAGGGTTAGGTTTAGGGTTAATGTTAGGATTAGGGTTAGGGTTACTGTTAGGGTTACGGTTTGGATTAGGGTTAGGGTTATGGTTAGGATTAGGGTTAGGGTTAGGGTTTGGGTTAGGTTTAGGTTTAGGGTTAGGGTTTGGGTTTGGGTTAGGGTCAGGTTTAGGGTTAGGGTTTGATTTTTCGTTAATGTTAGGTTTATGTTTAGTATTTGTGTTAGGGTTAGGGTTATGGTTAGGGTTGTGGTTAGGGTTAGGGTTTGGTTTAGGGTTAGGGTTTGGTTTTGGGTTAGGGTTAGGGTTAGGTTTAGGGTTAGGGTTTGTGTTAGGTTTAGGTTTAGGGTTTGGGTTATGGTTATGGTTTCTGTTTGGTTTAGGGTTAGGGTTTGGGTTACGGTTAGGGTTAGGGTTTGTGTTAGGTTTAGGTTTAGGGTTTGGGTTATGGTTATGGTTTCGGTTTGGTTTAGGGTTAGGGTTAGGGTTAGTGTAAAGTTTAGGTTTAGGGTTAGGGTTAGGGTTTGTGTTTGGGTTAGGTTAAGGTTTAGGGTTAGGGTTAGGGTTAGTGTTAGTGTTGGAGATTGGGTTTGGCTTAGGGTTAGGGGTAGGGGTAGGATTAGTGTTAGGGTTTGTTTTAGCGTTAGGGTTAGGTTTTGTGTTAGGGTTAGGGTTAGGGTTAGGGTTAGGGTTAGGGTTAGGGTTAGGGTTTGGGTTTGGCTTAGGTTTAGGTTTAGGGTTAGGGTTTCATTTGGTTAGGGTTAGGGTTAGGGTTTGGTTAGGTTTAGGGTTAGGTTTAGGGTTAGGGTTTGGGTTTGGTTATTGTTAGGTTTAGGGTTACGTTTAGGGTTTGGTTTTGGGTTAGGTTTAGGTTTAGGGTTAGGGTTTCATTTGGGTACGGGTTAGGGTTAGGGTTAGGGTTTGGGTTAGGTTTACGGTTAGGGTTAGGATTAGTGTTTGGGTTTGGGTTAGGGTTAGGTTTAGGGTTAGGTTTAGGGTTTGGGTTTGGGTTAGGGTTAGGGTTAGGGTTAGGGTTAGGTTTAGGTTTAGCGTTAGGGTTAGGGTTAGGGTTTGGGTTAGGGTTAGTGTTAGGGTTAGGTTTAGGGTTAGGGTTAGGGTTAGTGTTAGGTTTTGGGTTTGGGTTAGGGTAAGGGATCGGGTTAGGTTTAGTGTTAGTGTTAGGGTTTGGGTATGGGTTAAGGTTAGATTTAGAGTTAGGGTTAGGGTTATGGTTAGAGTTTGTGTTAGGGTTAGGGTTAGGGTTAGGGTTATGGTTTGGGTTAGGGGTACGGTTAGGGTTAAGTTTAGAGTTTGGGTTATGGTTAGGGTTATAGTTAAGGTTACGGTTAAGGTTAGGGTTAATGTTACGATTAGGGTTAGGGTTAGGGTTAGGGTTAGGGTTAGGGTTTGGTTTAGGGTTACGGTTAGGTTCAGGATTAGCGTTAAGGTTAGGGTTACGGTTAGGTTTAGTGTTAGGGTTAGGGTGTGGGTTAGTATTTGGTTTAGGGTTAGCGTTATACTTAGTATTAGTGTTAGGGTTTGGGTTAGGGTTAATGTTAGGGTTTGGGTTAATGTTAGGATTAGGGTTAAGGTTAGGGTTAGGGTTAGGGATAAGGTTAGGCTTTGGGTTTGGGTTAGGGTTAGGGTTAGGGTTTGTGTGAGGGTTAGGTTTAGGGTTAGGTTTAGGCTTTGTGTTTGGGTTAGGTTTAGGATTAGGGTTAGGGTTAGGCTTTGGGTTTGGGTTAGGTTTAGGGTTAGGGTTAGTGTTTGTGTTTGGGTTAGGTTTAGGGTTAGGGTTAAGGTTAGGGTTAGGGTTAATGTTAGGATTAGGGTTAGGGTTAGGGTTAGGGTTAAGGATGGGTTAGGGTTAGGGTTAGGTTTAGGGTTAGGGTTAGGTTTAGGGTTAGGTTTAGGATTTGTTTTAGGTTTAGCTTTACAGGTAGGATTAGGGTTAGGGTTTGGGTTAGGGTTACGCTTAGTGTTAGGGTTAATGTTAGGATGAGAGTCAGGGTTAGGGTTAGGGTTAGGGTTAGGGTTAGGGTTAGGGTTAAGGTTAGGCTTTTGGTTTGGGTTAGGGTTAGGGTTTGTGTTAGAGTTAGTTTTAGGGTTAGGTTTAGGCTTTGGGTTTGGGTTAGGTTTAGGGTTAGGGTTAGGGTTAGGCTTTGGGGTTGGGTTAGGTTTAGTGTTAGGGTTAGGGTTTGGGTTTGGGTTAGGTTTAGGGTTAGGGTTAGGGTTAGGGTTAGGGTTAATGTTAGGATTAGGCTTAGGGTTACGGTTAGGGTTAAGGATGGGTTAGGGTCAGGGTTAGGGTTAGAATTAGGGTTAGGGTTAGGGTTAGGGTTTGGTTTAGGATTTGGTTTAGGGTTAGCTTTACAGTTAGGATTAGGGTTAGGGTTTGGGTTATGGTTACGCTTAGGGTTAGGGTTAACGTTAGGATGAGAGTCAGCGTTAAGGTTAGGGTTAGGGTTAGGGTTTGGGTTAGGTTTAGCGTTAGGGTTAGGGTTTGTGTTAGGGATAGGTTTAGGGTTAGGGTTAGGGTTAAGGTTAGGGTTAGGGTTAGGGTTAGGGTTAGGGTTAAGGATGGGTTAGGGTCAGGGTTAGGGTTAGAATTAGGGTTAGGGTTAGGGTTAGGGTTTGGTTTAGGATTTGGTTTAGGGTTAGCTTTACAGTTAGGATTAGGGTTAGGGTTTGGGTTATGGTTACGCTTAGGGTTAGGGTTAACGTTAGGATGAGAGTCAGCGTTAGGGTTAGGGTTAGGGTTAGGGTTTCGGTTAGGTTTAGCGTTAGGGTTAGGGTTAGGGTTAGGGTAAAGTTTAGGTTTATGGTTAGGGTTAGGGTTTGTGTTTGGGTTAGGTTAATGTTTAAGTTTAGGGTTAGTATTATTGTTAGAGTTTGGGTTTGTGTTAGGGTTACGGTTAGGTTTAGGATTAGTGTTAGGGTTTGTTTTAGCGTTAGGGTTAGGTTTTGGGTTAGGGTTAGGGTTAGGGTTAGGGTTAGGGTTCGGTGTAGGGTTTGGGTTTGTGTTAGGTTTAGGTTTAGTGTTAGGGTTTCATTTGGTTTAGGGTTAGGGTTAGGGTTAGGGTTTGGGTTAGGTTTAGGGTTAGGGTTAAGGTTAGGGTTTGGGTTTCTGTTAGGGTTAGGTTTAGGGTTAGGTTTAGGGTTAGGGTTAGGGTTGAATTTGGGTTAGGGCTAGGGTTAGGGTTATTGTTTTGGCTAGATTTAGGTTTAGGGTTAGAGTTAGGGTCTGGGTTTGGGTTTGGTTTAGGTTTAGGGTTAGGGTTTAATTTGGGTTAGGGTAAGGGTTAGGGTTATGGTTTGGGTTAGGTTTAGGGTTAGGATTAGTGTTAGGGTTAGGGTTAGGGTTTGCGTTAGATTTAGGGTTAGGGTTAGGGTTAGGGTTTGGTTTTGGGTTAGGTTTAGGTTGAGGGTTAGGCTTTCATTTGGGTAAGGGTTAGGGTTAGGGTTAGGGTTTATGTTAGGTTTAGGGTTAGGGTTAGGGTTAGTGTTCGGTTTCGGTTAGGGTTAGGTTTAGGGTTTCGCTTTGGGTTAGGGTTAGGGTTAGGGTTAGGTTTGGGTTTAGGGTTAGGTTTATGGTTAGGGTTTGGGTTAGGGTTAGTGTTAGGTTTAGGTTTAGGTTTAGGGTTTCATTTGGGTTAGGGTTAGGGTTAGTGTCAGGGTTTGGGTTAGGGTTAGTGTTAGGGTTAGGGTTAGGGTTAGGGTTAGGGTTTGGATTAGGTTTAGGGTTAGGTTTAGGGTTTCATTTGGGTTAGGGTTAGGGTTAGGGTTAGGGTTTGGGTTAGGTTAAGGTTAGGGTTAGGTTTAGGGTTAGGGTTAGGGTTAGAGTTTGGTTTTGGGTTTGGGTTAGGGTAAGGGATAGGGTTAGGGTTAGTGTTAGTGTTAGGGTTTGGGTATGGGTTAAGGTTAGAGTTAGAGTTAGGGTTAGGGTTATGGTTAGGCTTTGTGTTAGAGTTAGGGTTAGGGTTAGGGTTAGGGTTAGGGTTTGGGTTAGGGGTAGGGTTATGGTTAAGTTTAGGGTTTGGGTTATGGTTAGGGTTAGGGTTAATGTTACTATTAGGGTTAGGGTTAGGGTTAGGGTTTGGTTTATGGTTAGGGTTATGTTTAGCATTAGGATTAAGTTTAGGGTTAGGATTAGGATTAGGGTTAGGGTTAGGGTTTGGGTTAGGATTTGGTTTAGGGTTAGCGTTATACTTAGTATTAGTGTTAGGGTTTGGGTTAGGGTTAATGTTAGGGTTAGGGTTAGGGTTAGGGTTAGGGTTAAGGTTAATGTTAGGGTTTGGGTTAATGTTAGGATTAGGGTTAAGGTTAGGGTTAGGGTTAGGTTTAAGGTTAGGCTTTGGGTTTGGGTTAGGGTTAGGGTTTGTGTTAGGGTTAGGTTTAGGGTTAGGTTTAGGCTTTGTGTTTGGGTTAGGTTTAGGATTAGGGTTAGGGTTAGGCTTTGAGTTTGGGTTAGGTTTAGGGTTAGGGTTACTGTTAGTGTTTGGGTTAGGTTTACGGTTAGGGTTAAGGTTAGGGTTAGGGTTAATGTTAGGTTTAGGGTTAGGGTTAGGGTTAGGGTTAAGGATGGGTTAGGGTTAGGGTTAGGATTAGGGCTAGGGTTAGGTTTAGGGTTAGGTTTAGGATTTGTTTTAGGTTTAGCTTTACAGGTAGGATTAGGGTTAGGGTTTGGGTTAGGGTTACGCTTAGTGTTAGGGTTAATGTTAGGATGAGAGTCAGGGTTAGGGTTAGGGTTAGGGTTAGGGTTAGGGTTAGGGTTAGGGTTAAGGTTAGGCTTTTGGTTTGGGTTAGGGTTAGGGTTTGTGTTAGAGTTAGTTTTAGGGTTAGGTTTAGGCTTTGGGTTTGGATTAGGTTTAGGGTTAGGGTTAGGGTTAGGGTTTGGGGTTGGGATAGGTTTAGGGTTAGGGTTAGGGTTTGGGTTTGGGTTAGGTTTAGGGTTAGGGTTAGGGTTAGCGTTAGCGTTAGGTTTAATGTTAGGATTAGGCTTAGGGTTACGGTTAGGGTTAAGGATGGGTTAGGGTCAGGGTTAGGGTTAGAATTAGGGTTAGGGTTAGGGTTAGGGTTTGGTTTAGGATTTGGTTTACGGTTAGCTTTACAGTTAGGATTAGGGTTAGGGTTTGGGTTATGGTTACGCTTAGGGTTAGGGTTAACGTTAGGATGAGAGTCAGCGTTAGGGTTAGGGTTAGGGTTAGGGTTTGGGTTAGGTTTAGCGTTAGGGTTAGGGTTTGTGTTAGGGATAGGTTTAGGGTTAGGGTTAGGGTTAAGGTTAGGGTTAGGGTTAGGGTTTGGGTTTGGGTTAGGTTTAGGGTTAGGGTTAGGGTAAAGTTTAGGTTTAGGGTTAGGGTTAGGGTTTGTGTTTGGGTTAGGTTAATGTTTAAGTTTGGGGTTAGTATTATTTTTAGTGTTTGGGTATGTGTTAGGGTTCCGGTTAGGTTTAAAATTAGTGTTAGGGTTTGTTTTAGCGTTAGGGTTAGGTTTTGGGTTAGGGTTAGGGTTAGGGTTAGGGTTAGGGGTCGGTGTAGGGGTTGGGGTTGGGTCAGGTGTAGGTTTAGTGGTAGGGTTTCATTTGGTTTAGGGTTAGGGTTAGGGTTAGGGTTTGGGTTAGGTTTAGGGTTAGGGTTAAGGTTAGGGTTTGGGTTTCGGTTAGGGTTAGGTTTAGGGTTAGGTTTAGGGTTAGGGTTAGGGTTGCATTTGGGTTAGGGTTAGGCTTAGGGTTATTGTTTTGGTTAGATTTAGGGTTAGGGTTAGAGTTAGGCTTTGGGTTTGGGTTAGGTTTAGGTTTAGGGTTAGGGTTTAATTTGGGTTATGGTTAGGTTTAGGGGTATGGTTTGGGTTAGGTTTAGGGTTAGGATTAGTGTTAGGGGTAGGGTTAGGGTTTGGGTTAGATTTAGGGTTAGGGTTAGGGTTAGGGTTTGGTTTTGGGTTAGGTTTAGGTTGAGGGTTAGGCTTTCATTTGGGTAAGGGTTAGGGTTAGGGTTAGGGTTTATGTTAGGTTTAGGGTTAGGGTTAGGGTTAGTGTTTGGTTTCTGTTAGGGTTAGGTTTAGGGTTTCGCTTTGGGTTAGGGTTAGGGTTAGGGTTAGGTTTGGGTTTAGGGTTAGGTTTATGGTTAGGGTTTGGGTTAGGGTTAGTGTTAGGGTTAGGTTTAGGTTTAGGGTTTCATTTATGTTAGGGTTAGGGTTAGTGTCAGGGTTTGGGTTAGGTTTAGTGTTAGGGTTAGGGTTAGGGTTAGGGTTAGGGTTTGGATTAGGTTTAGGGTTAGGTTTAGGGTTTCATTTGGGTTAGGGTTAGGGTTAGGGTTAGGGTTTGGGTTAGGTTAAGGTTAGGGTTAGGTTTAGGGTTAGGGTTAGGGTTAGGGTTTGGTTTTGGGTTTGGGTTAGGGTAAGGGATAGGGTTAGGGTTAGTGTTAGTGTTAGGGTTTGGGTATGGGTTAAGGTTAGAGTTAGAGTTAGGGTTAGGGTTATGGTTAGGCTTTGTGTTAGAGTTAGGGTTAGGGTTAGGGTTAGGGTTAGGGTTTGGGTTAGGGGTAGGGTTATGGTTAAGTTTAGGGTTTGGGTTATGGTTAGGGTTAGGGTTAATGTTACTATTAGGGTTAGGGTTAGGGTTAGGGTTTGGGTTAGGATTTGGTTTAGGGTTAGCGTTATACTTAGTATTAGTGTTAGGGTTTGGGTTAGGGTTAATGTTAGGGTTTGGGTTAATGTTAGGATTAGCGTTAGGGTTAGGGTTAGGGTTAGTGTTAGGGTTAGGGTTAAGGTTAGGCTTTGGGTTTGGGTTAGGGTTAGGGCTTGTTTTAGGGTTAGGTTTAGGGTTTGGTTTAGGCTTTCGGTTTGGGTTAGGTTTAGGGTTAGGGTTAGGGTTAGTCTTTGGGTTTGGGTTAGGTTTAGGGTTAGGGTTAGGGTTTGGGTTTGGGGTTGGTTTAGGTTTAGGGTGAGGGTTAGGGTTAGGGTTGGGGTTAGGGTTAATGTTAGCATTAGGGTTAGGGTTAGGGGTAGGGTTAAACATGGGTTAGGGTTAGGGTTAGGAATAGGGTTAGGATTAAGTTTAGGGTTAAGTTTAGGATTTGGTTTAGGGTTAGCTTTACAGATAGGATTAGGGTTAGGGTTTGGGTTAGGGTTACGCTTAGGTTTACGGTTAATATTAGGATGAGAGTCAGGGTTAGGTTTAGGGTTAGGGTTAGGGTTTGGGTTAGATTTAGCGTTGGGGTTAGGGTTTGGGTTAGGATTAGGTTTAGGGTTTGTGTTAGGGTTAGGTTTGGGGTTATGGTTTTTTGTTTGGTTTAGGGTTAGGTTTAGGGTTAGGGTAAAGTTTAGGTTTAGGGTTAGGGTTAGGGTTTGTGTTTGGGTTAGGTTAAGGTTTAGGGTTAGGGTTAGTGTTAGTGTTAGAGTTTGGGTTTGAGTTAGGGTTAGGGGTAGGGTTAGGATTAGGGTTAGGATTTGTTTTAGCCTTAGGGTTAGGTTTTGGGCTAGGGTTAGGGTTAGGATTAGGGTTAGATTTAGGGTTTGGGTTTGGGTTAGGTTTAGGTTTAGGGTTAGGGTTTCATTTGGGTTAGGATTAGGGTTAGGTTTAGGATTTGGTTTAGGTTTAGGGTTATGGTTTGGGTTTGGGTTAGGGTTAGGTTTAGGGTTAGGTTTAGGGTTTGGGTTTGGGTTAGGTTTAGGTTTAGGTTTAGGGTTTCATTTGGTTTAGGGTTAGGGCTTTGGTTAGGGTTTGGGTTAGGTTTAGGTTTAGGTTTAGGGTTAGGGTTAGGGTTAGGGTTTGGGTTAGGGTTAGTGTTAGGGTTAGGTTTATGGTTAGGCTTAGGGTTAGGGTTAGGGTTTGGTTTTGGGTTATGGTAAGGGTTAGGGTTAGGGTTAGTGTTAGGGTTTGGGTTTGGGTTAGGGTTAGGGTTAGGGTTAGGTTTAGGGTTACGGTTACGGTTAGTGTTAGTGAATGGTTTAGGGTTACTGTTATGTTTTTAGTTAGGCTTAGTGTTAGGGGTTTGGGTTAGGGTTAGGTTAATGTTAGATCTAGTATTAGTTTTAGTGTTAGGGTTAGGATTAGTGTTAGGGTTAGTGTTTGGGTTAGGTTTAGGGTTAGGCTTAGTATTTGGTTTAAGGTTAGGGTTATAGTTAGGATTAGGGTTAGGGTTTCGGTTAGGGATAGGGTTAGGGTTAATGTTAGGATTAGGGTTAGGGTTAGGGTTAGGGTTAGGGTAAGTGTTTGGGTTAGGGTTAGGTTTACGTTTAGGGTTAGGGTTAGGGTTTGGGTTCGGCTTAGGTTTAGGTTTAGGATTAGGGTAAGGGTTAGGAATTGGGTTAGGGTTAGCGTTAGGGTTAGAGTTAGGGTTAGGGTTTGGTTTTGGGTTAGGATTTGGTTTAGGGTTAGGTTTAGGGTTTGGGTTTGGGTTAGGGTTAGGGTTAGGGTTAGGTTTAGGTTTAGGGTTAGGGTTAGGGTTAGGTTTAGGGTTAGGTTTAGGGTTTGGATTGGGTTAGGTTTAGGGTTACGATTAGGGTTACGGTTAGCTTTTCGGTTAGTGTTAGTGTTAGGGTTAGGGTTTGGGTTTGTGTTAGGTTTAGTGTTTCGGTTATGGTTATGGTTAGGGTTAGGTTTAGGGTTTCGGTTTGGGCTAACGTTAGGTTTAGTGTTAGATTTAGTATTAGGGTTAGGGTTATGGTTAAGATTAGGATTTGGGTTAGGTTTAGGTTTTGGTTTAGGGTTAGGTTTACAATTAGGGTTAGGGTTAGGATAAGGGTTACGGTTAGCGTTTCGGTGAGGGTTAGAGTTAGGTTTAGGGTTTGGGTTTGGGTTAGGGTTAGGTTTAGTGTTAGATGTGGTATTAGGGTTGGGGCCAGGGTTAGGTTTAGGGTTAGGGTTTGGGTGAGGGTTAGGGTTAGGGTTAGGGTTATAGTTAGGATTAGGGTTATTGTTCGGGTTAGGGTTAAGGTTAGGGTTAGGGTTAATGTTGGGATTAGGTTTAGGGTTAGGGTTATGGTTAAGGTTTGGATTAGGGTTAGGGATAGTGTGAGAGTTTGGGGTAGGGTTAGGGTAACGGTTGGGGTGAGGGTTAGGGTTAGGGTTAGGGTTTGGGTTATGGTAAGGGTTAGGTTTAGGTTTTGGGTTAGGGTTAGGGTTATAGTAAGGATTAGGGTTAGGGTTTGGGTTAGGGTTAGGGTTAGGGTTAGGGTTAATGTTAGGATTATGGTTAGGGTTATGGTTATGGTTAATGTTTAGGTTAGGGTTACGGATAATGTGATGGTTAGGGTTATGGTTAGGGTTAGGGTTTGGGTTAGGGTTAGGTTTAGGGTAACGGTTTGGTTTGGGGTTATTGTTAGGGTTAGTGTTAGGGTCAGGGTTAGGGATAGGGATTGGGTATGGGTTAGGGTTAGTGTTAGGGTTAGGGTTTGGGTTAGGGTTAGGGTTAGGATTTGGGTTAGTGTTAGGCTTATAGCTAGGATTAGGGTTAGGGTTTGATTTACGGTTAGAGTTAGGAATAGGTTTAGGGTTTAGGTTAATGTTAGGGTTAGGGTTAGGGTTTGGGTTAGGGTTAGGGTTAGGCTTAGGGTTAGGGTTAGGTTTAGGGTTTGGGTTTGGGTTAGGGTAAGTTTTGGGGTTAGGCTTTGGTTTTGGGTTAGGGTTAGGGTTTGGTTTAGGGTTAGGGTTAGGGTTATTGTTTTTGTTAGGTTTAGGGTTAGGGTTAGGGTTTGGGATAGGGTTAGGGTTAGGGTTAGGGTTTGGGTTAGGTTTAGGGTAAGGGTTAGGGTGAGGGTTTGGTTTTGTGTTAGGGTTAGTGTTAGGGTTAGGGTTTGTGTTAGGTTTAGTGTTAGGGTTTGGGTTATGGTTATGCTTTTGTTTTGGTTTAGGGTTAGGGTTAGGGTTATGGTTAGGGTTAGGGTTAGGGTTTGTGTTAGGGTTAGGGTTAGGGTTAGGGTTAATGTTAGGATTAGGGTTAGGGTTAGGGTTAGGGTTTGTGTTAGGGTTAGGGTTAGGGTTAGGGTTAATGTTAGGATTAGGGTTAGGGTTAGGGTTAGGGTTAAGGATGGGTTAGGGTTAGGGTTAGGGTTAGGTTGAGGATTTGATTTAGGGTTAGCTTTACAGTTAAGATTAGGGTTAGGGTTTGGGTTAGCGTTATGCTTAGGGTTAGGGTTAATGTTAGGATGAGAGTCAGGGTTAGGGTTAGGGTTAGGGTTAGGGTTTGGGTTAGGATTAGGGTTAGATTTAGGGTTTGTGTTAGGGTTAGGTTACGTGTTACGGTTAGGGTTAGTCTTAGTGTTAGAGATTGGGTTTGGGTTAGGGTTAGGGGTAGGGTTAGGATTAGTGTTAGGGTTTGTTTTAGCGTTAGGGTTAGGTTTTGTGTTAGGGTTAGGGTTAGGGTTAGGGTTAGGGGTAGGGTTTATGTTTGGGTTAGGTTTAGGTTTAGGGTTAGGGTTTCATTTGGTTAGGGTTAGGGTTAGGGTTTGGTTAGGTTTAGGGTTAGGTTTAGGGTTAGGGTTTGGGTTTGGTTATTGTTAGGTTTAGGGTTAGGTTTAGGGTTTGGTTTTGGGTTAGGTTTAGGTTTAGGGTTAGGGTTTCATTTGCGTACGGGTTAAGGCTAGGGTTAGGGCTTGGGTTAGGTTTACGGTTAGGGTTAGGATTAGTGTTTGGGTTTCGGTTAGGGTTAGGTTTAGGGTTAGGTTTAGGGTTTTGGTTTGGGTTAGGTTTAGGGTTAGGGTTAGGTTTAGGTTTAGCGTTAGGGTTAGGGTTAGGGTTTGGGTTAGGGTGAGTGTTAGGGTTTGGTTTAGGGTTAGGGTTAGGGTTAGTGTTAGGTTTTGGGTTTGGGTTAGGGTAAGGGATCGGGTTAGGATTAGTGTTAGTGTTAGCGTTTGGGTATGGGTTAAGGTTAGATTTAGAGTTAGGGTTAGGGTTATGGTTAGGGTTTGTGTTAGGGTTAGGGTTAGGTTTAGGGTTATGGTTTGGGTTAGGGGTACGGTTAGGGTTAAGTTTAGAGTTTGGGTTATGGTTAGGGTTAGAGTTAAGGTTACGGTTAGGGTTAGGGTTAATGTTACGATTAGGGTTAGGGTTAGGGTTAGGGTTAGGGTTAGGGTTAGTGTTAGGGTTAGGGTTAAGGTTAGGCTTTGGGTTTGGGTTAGGGTTAGGGCTTGTTTTAGGGTTAGGTTTAGGGTTTGGTTTAGGCTTTCGGTTTGGGTTAGGTTTAGGGTTAGGGTTAGGGTTAGTCTTTGGGTTTGGGTTAGGTTTAGGGTTAGGGTTAGGGTTTGGGTTTGGGGTTGGTTTAGGTTTAGGGTGAGGGTTAGGGTTAGGGTTGGGGTTAGGGTTAATGTTAGCATTAGGGTTAGGGTTAGGGGTAGGGTTAAACATGGGTTAGGGTTAGGGTTAGGAATAGGGTTAGGGTTAAGTTTAGGGTTAAGTTTAGGATTTGGTTTAGGGTTAGCTTTACAGATAGGATTAGGGTTAGGGTTTGGGTTAGGGTTACGCTTAGGTTTACGGTTAATATTAGGATGAGAGTCAGGGTTAGGTTTAGGGTTAGGGTTAGGGTTTGGGTTAGATTTAGCGTTGGGGTTAGGGTTTGGGTTAGGAATAGGTTTAGGGTTAGTGTTAGGGTTAGGGTTAGGGTTATGGTTTTTTGTTTGTTTTAGGGTTAGGTTTAGGGTTAGGGTAAAGTTTTGATTTAGGGGTTGGGTTAGGGTTTGTGTTTGGGTTAGGTTAAGGTTTAGGGTTAGGGTTAGTGTTAGTGTTAGATTTTGGGTTTGAGTTAGGGTTAGGGGTAGGGTTAGGATTAGGGTTAGGATTTGTTTTAGCCTTAGGGTTAGGTTTTGGGCTAGGGTTAGGGTTAGGATTAGGGTTAGATTTAGGGTTTGGGTTTGGGTTAGGTTTAGGTTTAGGGTTAGGGTTTCATTTGGGTTAGGATTAGGGTTAGGTTTAGGATTTGGTTTAGGTTTAGGGTTATGGTTTGGGTTTGGGTTAGGGTTAGGTTTAGGGTTAGGGTTAGGGTTTGGGTTTGGGTTAGGTTTAGGTTTAGGTTTAGGGTTTCATTTGTTTTTGGGTTAGGGCTTTGGTTAGGGTTTGGGTTAGGTTTAGGTTTAGGTTTAGGGTTAGGGTTAGGGTTAGGGTTTGGGTTAGGGTTAGTGTTAGGGTTAGGTTTATGGTTAGGGTTAGGGTTAGGGTTAGGGTTTGGTTTTGGGTTATGGTAAGGGTTAGGGTTAGGGTTAGTGTTAGGGTTTGGGTTTGGGTTAGGGTTAGGGTTAGGGTTAGGTTTAGGGTTACGGTTACGGTTAGTGTTAGTGAATGGTTTAGGGTTACTGTTATGTTTTTCGTTAGGCTTAGTGTTAGGGGTTTGGGTTAGGGTTAGGTTAATGTTAGATTTAGTATTAGTTTTAGTGTTAGGGTTAGGATTAGTGTTAGGGTTAGTGTTTGGGTTAGGTTTAGGGTTAGGCTTAGTATTTGGTTTAAGGTTAGGGTTATAGTTAGGATTAGGGTTAGGGTTTCGGTTAGGGATAGGGTTAGGGTTAATGTTAGGATTAGGGTTAGGGTTAGGGTTAGGGTTAGGGTAAGTGTTTGGGTTAGGGTTAGGTTTAGGTTTAGGGTTAGGGTTAGGGTTTGGGTTCGGCTTAGGGTTAGGGTTAGGATTAGGGTAAGGGTTAGGAATTGGGTTAGGGTTAGCGTTAGGGTTAGAGTTAGGGTTAGGGTTTGGTTTTGGGTTAGGATTTGGTTTAGGGTTAGGTTTAGGGTTTGGGTTTGGGTTAGGGTTAGGGTTAGGTTTAGGTTTAGTGTTAGGGTGAGGGTTAGGTTTAGGGTTAGGTTTAGGGTTTGGATTGGGTTAGGGTTAGGGTTACGATTAGGGTTACGGTTAGCTTTTCGGTTAGTGTTAGTGTTAGGGTTAGGGTTTGGGTTTGGGTTAGGTTTAGTGTTTCGGTTATGGTTATGGTTAGGGTTAGGTTTAGGGTTTCGGTTTGGGCTAACGTTAGGTTTAGTGTTAGATTTAGTATTAGGGTTAGGGTTATGGTTAAGATTAGGATTTGGGTTAGGTTTAGGTTTTGGTTTAGGGTTAGGTTTACAATTAGGGTTAGGGTTAGGATAAGGGTTACGGTTAGCGTTTCGGTGAGGGTTAGAGTTAGGTTTAGGGTTTGGGGTTGGGTTAGGGTTAGGTTTAGTGTTAGATTTAGTATTAGGGTTAGGGTCAGGGTTAGGTTTAGGGTTAAGGTTTGGGTTAGGGTTAGGGTTAGGGTTAGGGTTATAGTTAGGATTAGGGTCATTGTTCGGGTTAGGGTTAAGGTTAGGGTTAGGGTTAATGTTGGGATTAGGTTTAGGGTTAGGGTTATGGTTAAGGTTTGGATTAGGGTTAGGGATAGTGTGAGAGTTTGGGTTAGGGTTAGGGTAACGGTTTGGGTGAGGGTTAGGGTTAGGGTTAGGGTTTGGGTTATGGTAAGGGTTAGGTTTAGGTTTTGGGTTAGGGTTAGGGTTATAGTAAGGATTAGGGTTAGGGTTTGGGTTAGCGTTAGGGTTAGGGTTAGGGTTAATGTTAGGATTATGGTTAGGGTTAAGGTTATGGTTAATGTTTAGGTTAGGGTTACGGATAATGTGATGGTTAGGGTTATGCTTAGAGTTAGGGTTTGGGTTAGGGTTAGGTTTAGGGTAACGGTTTGGTTTGGGGTTATTGTTAGGGTTAGTGTTAGGGTCAGGGTTAGGGATAGGGATTGGGTATGGGTTAGGGTTAGTGTTAGGGTTAGGGTTTGGGTTAGGGTTAGGGTTAGGATTTGGGTTAGTGTTAGGCTTATAGCTAGGATTAGGGTTGGGGTTTGATTTACGGTTAGAGTTAGGAATAGGTTTAGGGTTTAGGTTAATGTTAGGGTTAGGGTTAGGGTTTGGGTTAGGGTTAGGGTTAGGCTTAGGGTTAGGGTTAGGTTTAGGGTTTGGGTTTGGGTTAGGGTAAGTTTTGGGGTTAGGCTTTGGTTTTGGGTTAGGGTTAGGGTTTGGTTTAGGGTTAGGGTTAGGGTTATTGTTTTTGTTAGGTTTAGGGTTAGGGTTAGGGTTTGGGATAGGGTTAGGGTTAGGGTTAGGGTTTGGGTTAGGTTTAGGGTAAGGGTTAGGGTGAGGGTTTGGTTTTGTGTTAGGGTTAGTGTTAGGGTTAGGGTTTGTGTTAGGTTTAGTGTTAGGGTTTGGGTTATGGTTATGCTTTTGTTTTGGTTTAGGGTTAGGGTTAGGGTTATGGTTAGGGTTAGGGTTAGGGTTTGTGTTAGGGTTAGGGTTAGGGTTAGGGTTAATGTTAGGATTAGGGTTAGGGTTAGGGTTAGGGTTTGTGTTAGGGTTAGGGTTAGGGTTAGGGTTAATGTTAGGATTAGGGTTAGGGTTAGGGTTAGGGTTAAGGATGGGTTAGGGTTAGGGTTAGGGTTAGGTTGAGGATTTGATTTAGGGTTAGCTTTACAGTTAAGATTAGGGTTAGGGTTTGGGTTAGCGTTATGCTTAGGGTTAGGGTTAATGTTAGGATGAGAGTCAGGGTTAGGGTTAGGGTTAGGGTTAGGGTTTGGGTTAGGATTAGGGTTAGATTTAGGGTTTGTGTTAGGGTTAGGTTAAGTGTTACGGTTAGGGTTAGTCTTAGTGTTAGAGATTGGGTTTGGGTTAGGGTTAGGGGTAGGGTTAGGATTAGTGTTAGGGTTTGTTTTAGCGTTAGGGTTAGGTTTTGTGTTAGGGTTAGGGTTAGGGTTAGGGTTAGGGGTAGGGTTTATGTTTGGGTTAGGTTTAGGTTTAGGGTTAGGATTTCATTTGGTTAGGGTTAGGGTTAGGGTTTGGTTAGGTTTAGGGTTAGGTTTAGGGTTAGGGTTTGGGTTTGGTTATTGTTAGGTTTAGGGTTAGGTTTAGGGTTTGGTTTTGGGTTAGGTTTAGGTTTAGGGTTAGGGTTTCATTTGGGTACGGGTTAGGGTTAGGGTTAGGGTTTGGGTTAGGTTTACGGTTAGGGTTAGGATTAGTGTTTGGGTTTCGGTTAGGGTTAGGTTTAGGGTTAGGTTTAGGGTTGTGGTTTGGGTTAGGTTTAGTGTTAGGGTTAGGTTTAGGTTTAGCGTTAGGGTTAGGGTTAGGGTTTGGGTTAGGGTGAGTGTTAGGGTTTGGTTTAGGGTTAGGGTTAGGGTTAGTGTTAGGTTTTGGGTTTGGGTTAGGGTAAGGGATCGGGTTAGGATTAGTGTTAGTGTTAGCGTTTGGGTATGGGTTAAGGTTAGATTTAGAGTTAGGGTTAGGGTTATGGTTAGGGTTTGTGTTAGGGTTAGGGTTAGGTTTAGGGTTATGGTTTGGGTTAGGGGTACGGTTAGGGTTAAGTTTAGAGTTTGGGTTATGGTTAGGGTTAGAGTTAAGGTTACGGTTAGGGTTAGGGTTAATGTTACGATTAGGGTTAGGGTTAGGGTTAGGGTTAGGGTTAGGGTTTGGTTTAGGGTTAGGGTTAGGTTTAGGATTAGGGTTAAGTTTAGGGTACGGTTAGGTTTAGGGTTAGGGTTAGGGTTTGGGTTAGTATTTGGTTTAGGTTTAGCGTTATACTTAGTATTAGTGTTAGGGTTTGGGTTAGGGTTAATGTTAGGGTTTGGGTTAATGTTAGGATTAGGGTTAAGGTTAGAGTTAGGGTTAGGGTTAAGGTTAGGCTTTGGGTTTGGGTTAGGGTTAGGGTTTGTGTTAGGGTTAGGTTTAGGATTAGGTTTAGGCTTTGTGTTCGGTTTAGGTTTAGGATTAGGGTTAGGGTTAGGCTTTGGGTTTGGGTTAGGTTTAGGGTTAGGGTTAGTGTTTGTGTTTGGGTTAGGTTTAGGGTTAGGGTTAAGGTTAGGGTTAGGGTTAATGTTAGGATTAGGGTTAGGGTTAGGGTTAGGGTTAAGGATGGGATAGGGTTAGGGTTAGGATTAGGGTTAGGGTTAGGTTTAGGGTTAGGTTTAGGATTTGTTTTAGGTTTAGCTTTACAGGTAGGATTAGGGTTAGGGTTTGGGTTAGGGTTACGCTTAGTGTTAGGGTTAATGTTAGGATGAGAGTCAGGGTTAGGGTTAGGGTTAGGGTTAGGGTTAAGGTTAAGGTTAGGCTTTTGGTTTGGGTTAGGGTTACGGTTTGTGTTAGAGTTAGTTTTAGGGTTAGGTTTAGGCTTTGGGTTTGGGTTAGGTTTAGGGTTATCGTTAGGTTTAGGCTTTGGGGTTGGGTTAGGTTTAGGGATAGGGTTAGGGTTTGGCTTTGGGTTAGGTTTAGGGTTAGGGTTAGGGTTAGGGTTAGGTTTAATGTTAGGATTAGGCTTAGGGTTACGGTTAGGGTTAAGGATGGGTTAGGGTCAGGGTTAGGGTTAGAATTAGGTTTAGGGTTAGGGTTAGGGTTTGGTTTAGGATTTGGTTTACGGTTAGCTTTACAGTTAGGATTAGGGTTAGGGTTTGGGTTATGGTTACGCTTAGGGTTAGGGTTAACGTTAGGATGAGAGTCAGCATTAGGGTTAGGGTTAGGGTTAGGGTTTGGGTTAGGTTTAGCGTCAGGGTTAGTGTTTGTGTTAGGGATAGGTTTAGGGTTAGGGTTAGGGTTAAGGTTAGGGTTAGGGTTAGGGTTTGGGTTTGGGTTAGGTTTAGGGTTAGGGTTAGGGTAAAGTTTAGGTTTAGGGTTAGGGTTAGGGTTTGTGTTTGGGTTAGGTTAAGGTTTAGGTTTAGGGTTAGTATTAGTGTTAGAGTTTGGGTTTGTGTTAGGGTTAGGGTTAGGGTTAGGGTTAGGGTTAGGTGTAGGGTTTGGGTTTGGGTTTGGGTTAGGGTTAGGTTTAGGGTTAGGGTTAGGGTTGCATTTGGTTTAGGGTTAGGGTTAGGGTTAGGGTTTGGGTTAGGTTTAGGGTTAGGGTTAAGGTTAGGGTTTGGGTTTGGGTTAGGGTTAGGTTTAGGGTTAGGTTTAGGGTTAGGGTTAGGGTTGCATTTGGGTAAGGGTTAGGGTTAGGGTTAGGGTTTCATTTGGTTTAGGGTTAGGGTTAGGGTTAGGGTTTGGGTTAGGTTTAGGGTTAGGGTTAAGGTTAGGGTTTGGGTTTGGGTTAGGTTTAGGTTTAGGGTTAGGTTTAGGGTTAGGGTTAGGGTTGCATTTGGGTTAGGGTTAGGGTTAGGGTTATTGTTTTGGTTAGATTTAGGGTTAGGGTTTAGATTTAGGGTTTGGGTTTGGGGTAGGTTTAGGTTTAGGGTTAGGGTTTAATTTGGGTTAGGGTTAGGGTTAGGGTTATGGTTTGTGTTCGGTTTAGGTTTAGGATTAGTGTTAGGGTTAGGGTTAGGGTTTGCGTTTGATTTAGGGTTAGGGTTAGGCTTAGGGTTTGGTTTTGGGTTAGGTTTAGGTTGAGGGTTAGGCTTTCATTTGGGTAAGGGTTAGGGTTAGGGTTAGGGTTTGGGTTAGGTTTAGGGTTAGGGTTAGGGTTAGTGTTCGGTTTTGGTTAGGGTTAGGTTTAGGGTTTCGCTTTGGGTTAGGGTTAGGGTTAGGGTTAGGTTTGGGTTTAGGG
>JAJHUQ010000044.1:802500-805000 GCA_035773235.1 Eospalax fontanierii | reverse complement strand
GGTTTAGGATTAGGGTTAACGTTAGGGTACGGTTAGGTTTAGGGTTAGGGTTAGGTTTTGGGTTAGTATTTGGTTTAGGTTTAGCGTTATACTTAGTATTAGTGTTAGGGTTTGGGTTAGGGTTAATGTTAGGGTTTGGGTTAATGTTAGGATTAGGGTTAAGGTTAGGGTTAGGGTTAGGGTTAAGGTTAGGCTTAGGGTTTGGGTTAGGGTTAGGGTTTGTGTTAGGGTTAGGTTTAGGGTTAGGTTTAGGCTTTGTGTTTGGGTTAGGTTTAGGATTAGGTTTAGGGTTAGGCTTTGGGTTTGGGTTAGGTTTAGGGTTAGGGTTAGTGTTTGTGTTTGGGTTAGGTTTAGGGTTAGGGTTAAGGTTAGGGTTAGGGTTAATGTTAGGATTAGGGTTAGGGTTAGGGTTAGGGTTAAGGATGGGATAGGGGTAGGGTTAGGATTAGGGTTAGGGTTAGGTTTAGGGTTAGGTTTAGGATTTGTTTTAGGTTTACTTTACAGGTAGGATTAGGGTTAGGGTTTGGGTTAGGGTTACGCTTAGTGTTAGGGTTAATGTTAGGATGAGAGTCAGGGTTAGGGTTAGGGTTAGGGTTAGGGTTAGGGTTAAGGTTAGGCTTTTGGTTTGGGTTAGGGTTAGGGTTTGTGTTAGAGTTAGTTTTAGGGTTAGGTTTAGTCTTTGGGTTTGGGTTAGGTTTAGGGTTATCGTTAGGGTTAGGCTTTGGGGTTTGGTTAGGTTTAGGGATAGGGTTAGGGTTTGGTTTTGGGTTAGGTTTAGGGGTAGTGTTAGGGTTAGGGTTAGGTTTAATGTTAGGATTAGGCTTAGGGTTACGGTTAGGGTTAAGGATGGGTTAGGGTCAGGGTTAGGGTTAGAATTAGGTTTAGGGTTAGGGTTAGGGTTTGGTTTAGGATTTGGTTTACGGTTAGCTTTACAGTTAGGATTAGGGTTAGGGTTAGGGTTATGGTTACGCTTAGGGTTAGGGTTAACGTTAGGATGAGAGTCAGCGTTAGGGTTAGGGTTAGGGTTAGGGTTTGGGTTAGGTTTAGCGTTAGGGTTAGTGTTTGTGTTAGGGATAGGTTTAGGGTTAGGGTTAGGGTAAAGGTTAGGGTTAGGGTTAGGGTTTGGGTTTGGCTTAGGTTTAGGGTTAGGGTTAGGGTTTGTGTTTGGGTTAGGTTAAGGTTTAGGTTTAGGGTTAGTATTAGTGTTAGAGTTTGGGTTTGTGTTAGGGTTAGGGTTAGGGTTAGGGTTAGGGTTAGGTGTAGGGTTTGGGTTTGGGTTTGGGTTAGGGTTAGGTTTAGGGTTAGGGTTAGGGTTAGGGTTGCATTTGGTTTAGGGTTAGGGTTAGGGTTAGGGTTTGGGTTAGGTTTAGGGTTAGGGTTAAGGTTAGGGTTTGTGTTTGGGTTAGGGTTAGGTTTAGGGTTAGGTTTAGGGTTAGGGTTAGGGTTGCGTTTGGGTTAGGTTTAGGGTTAGGGTTAGGGTTTCATTTGGTTTAGGGTTAGGGTTAGGGTTAGGGTTTGGGTTAGGTTTAGGGTTAGGGTTAAGGTTAGGGTTTGGGTTTGGGTTAGGTTTAGGTTTAGGGTTAGGTTTAGGGTTAGGGCTAGGGTTGCATTTGGGTTAGGGTTAGGGTGAGGGTTATTGTTTTGGTTAGATTTAGGGTTAGGGTTTAGATTTAGGGTTTGGGTTTGGGTGAGGTTTAGGTTTAGGGTTAGGGTTTAATTTGGGTTAGGGTTAGGGTTAGGGTTATGGTTTGGGTTCGGTTTAGGTTTAGGATTAGTGTTAGGGTTAGGGTTAGGCTTTGCGCTAGATTTAGGGTTAGGGTTAGGCTTAGGGTTTGGTTTTGGGTTAGGTTTAGGTTGAGGGTTAGGCTTTCATTTGGGTAAGGGTTAGGGTTAGGGTTAGGGTTTGGGTTAGGTTTAGGGTTAGGGTTAGGGTTAGTGTTCGGTTTCGGTTAGGGTTAGGTTTAGGGTTTCGCTTTGGGTTAGGGTTAGGGTTAGGGTTAGGTTTGGGTTTAGGGTTAGGGTTATGGTTAGGATTTGGGTTAGGGTTAGTGTTAGGGTTAGGTTTAGGTTTAGGGTTTCATTTGGGTTAGGGTTAGGGTTAGTTTCAGTATTTGGGTTAGGTTTAGTGTTAGGGTTAGGGTTAGGTTTAGGGTTAGGGTTAGGGGTTGGATTAGGGTTAGGGTTAGGGTTAGGGTTTCATTTGGGTTAGGGTTAGGGTTTGGGTTAGGTTAAGGTTAGGGTTAGATTTAGGGTTAGGGTTAGGGTTAGGGTTTTGTTTTGGGTTTGGGTTAGGGTAAGGGATAGGGTTAGGGTTAGTGTTAGTGTTAGGGTTTGGGTATGGGTTAAGGTTAGAGTTAGAGTTAGGGTTAGGGTTATGGTTAGGCTTTGTGTTAGAGTTAGGGTTAGGGTTAGGGTTAGGGTTAGGGTTTGGGTTAGGGGTAGGGTTATGGTTAAGTTTAGGGTTTGAGTTATGGTTAGGGTTAGGTTTAATGTTACTATT